>CM035137.1:34515274-34837774 GCA_020205605.1 Panax ginseng
ATAAACTCTTGCAAAGTTTATACCTTATTAGATACTAGTTCTACCCATTCTTTTATCTCTCCTGCTTGTGCTCAACGTTTTAACTTGACTCCTGAGAAATATAGACTTTGACTTATCTGTTAAAACTCCGTTAGGAGAAACTTTCATTACATCCACTGTTTATAAATCTTGCTTGATTCAAGTTGGGACCATCACATTACCTGTTGATCTCATCTCTTTAAAGATACTTGCATTTGATTTAATTTTAGGGATTGATTGGTTAACTACTCATCATGCCAAAATTGATTGTTTTTGTAAGGTCGTTAGTTTTCATATTCCTAACCAACCTGTTATACGAATTCAAGCAACCAAACCACTAAAGTCAATTACTATCATATCAAGCCATAAAGCCATTCGTTTATTAAAAAATGGATGTCAAGCTTTCTTAGCCCATGTCATGGATTTAAACAAAAATACGTTAGATTTGAATAATATTTCTGTTGTTAGTGAATTTACTGATGAATTTTCTGAAGAGCTTCCTAGCCTACCCCCAGAGCGTGATATCAAATTTTGTATCGACCTTGAACCCGGTACAAAACCCATTTCCAAAACCCTATATCGAATGGATCCTATTGAACTTCAAGAGTTAAAAAACCAACTAGAGGAGTTGTTAGATATTAGTTTCATTTGTCCTAGTACATCTCCTTGGGGTGCTCCTGTTTTATTCGTAAAGAAGAAATATGGGAGTATATGACTTTGTATTGACTATCGGGAGTTGAACCATGTCACCATCAAAATAGGTACCTACCACCTCGCATTGATGACCTATTTGACCAAATTCTGAAGGTGCTAAATTCTTCTCGAAAATCGATCTTCGTTCCGGATATCATCAGTTAAAAATTAAAACTGATGACATTCCAAAGACTGCTTTTAAGACTCTATACGGGCATTATGAATTCCTAGTCATGTCTTTTGGATTGACTAATACTCTTGAGGATTTCATGGATATGATGGATCGAGTATTCAAGGAATATTTGGATCATTTTGTGGTTGTCTTTATTGATGACATCATCATCTATTCCAAAAGTCATAAAGATCATGAGCAACACTTGAGGCTAATACTCCAAAAGCTTCATGAAAATAAGCTATATGCCAAGTTGAAGATTGAAGAAATGGAATATTAGTTGACCTGACAAAGATTGAAGTAATACAAAGTTGGGAGCAACCTAAATCAGTAACTGAAGTACGTAGCTTTATGGGCTTAGCTGGTTATTATCGGAGATTCGTGGAAAGATTTTCTCAAATCGCTACTCCATTAACTTAGCTAACTCAAAAATATACAAAATTTGAACGGATCGAAGAATGTGAGAGGAGTTTCTAAGAAATCAAGAGGAGACTTATTTTGGCACCTGTTCTGACAATACCATCAGGTTCGGAGGGATTTGTCATTTACAGCGATGCTTCAGGCAAAGGTTTAGGATGTGTTCTCATGCAACATGGGAAAGTCATAGCATATGCCTTAAGACAACTCAAAGAATATGAGAGGAATTATCGTACTCATGATCTAGAGTTGGCAGTAGTCATTTTCGCGTTAAAGATCTGGAGGCACTACCTGTATGGGGAGAAAGTGGAGATATATTCAGACCATAAAAGCCTCAAATATTTCTTCACCCAAAAGGAACTCAACACGCGACAATGAAGTTGGCTCAAAATGTTGAAAGATTACGACCATACCATTCAATACCATCCTGGAAAAGTGAACGTGGTAGCTGACACATTGAGTAGAAGATCATATGCAGAAACGAGTGTGATGCTGTCAACACATATGTTCATTTTATTTGATTTACAAAAGATGAAGATAGAGTTTAAGACTCCGGGGACCCATGCGATGATGTCAAGTATACGCGTAGAACCAACTTTAATCGATAAAGTTAAAGTTGCTCAAGCCAAAGACCCGGAACTGATGTGTATGAAGAAAAAAGTACAAGAAGGTGCTATTCCAAAAGCAAGAATCGATGAAGAAGGAATACTTCAAGTCAACTTCAGACTTTGTGTTCCTAAAGACTCTGATTTGAAGTACAAAATTATGATGGAGGCACACAACACACCGTTTACAATCCATCCTGGAAGTACCAAAATGTATCGTGATCTTCAACATACATTTTGGTGGATCAATATGAAGAGAGAGATCACGGAGTTTATCTTAAGATATTTAACTTGTCAACGTGTCAAGGCAGAGCATCAAGTACCAAAAGGTCCATTGCAACCACTTGAGATTCCAGAATGGAAGTGGGAGCACATTAACATGGATTTTGTTATGGGTCTTCCCAAGGTTTCTCAAGGCATAGATGCAATTTGGGTTATTATTGATAGGTTAACCAAGTCTGCTCATTTCTTACCGATACGAGATATTTATTCCCTTGAACGTCTTGCTCGTATGTACGTGAATGAGATTGGGAGGTTGCATGGTATGCCATTATCCATAGTTTCTGATAGAGACCCAAGATCCACTTCATGGTTTTGGGTTAGCTTGTAGAAAGTTATAGGCACGAATTTACGATTCAGTTCGGCATACCATCCTCAAACGGACGGGCAATCAGAAAGGACTATTTAAACTCTTGAAGATCTATTGAGACTTTGTGTTCTAGACTTCAAAGGGAGTTGGGATAAGTACTTACCATTGGTGAAATTCTCCTACAACAATAGTTATCATGCAAGTATAAGTGTGGCCCCATTCGAAGCATTGTATGGACGAAAGTGTCACTCTCCAGTATGTTGGGATGAGGTGGGTGAGCAACATTTTTGGGACCAGAGTTGGTACGTATGACTACAAAAAAGATCCAAATGATCCGACAACGTATACAAATGGCACAAGATCGACAAAAGAGTTATGAGAATCTTCATCGAAAAGACGTGGAATTTAATATTGGGGATTATGTATTGTTACGTGTTACTCCATGGAAGGGAGTTACAAGATTCGGGAAGAGAGGAAAGCTCAATCCACGATTTGTTGGTCCATTTGAGATTTATGACCGAGTAGGAAATGTGACCTATAGAATCGAATTACCTCCAAGTATGTCTCATGTTCATAATATTTATCACATATCTGTGCTTCATAAATATGTGAAAGACCCAAACCACATTATTGAGTTGGAACCAGATGAGTTAGCCGAAGATTTAACGTACGAGGAGGTACCTGTTAAGATTTTGGATAGGAAGGAGCATGCCCTATGCACAAAAGTTATACCACAAGTCAAAGTTTTATGGAGGAACCATGCCATTGAGGAAATGCCATGGGAGTTGGAATCGGAAATGAAAGCAAGGTATCCTCACCTTTTTCTAAACACCAGGTACGTACGCCAATTTCGAGGATGAAATTTCATAAGGAGAGGAGGTTGTAAGACCCCAACTTTTATGAATAAAATGAAATTTTCTCTATTCATTATTTTGAAATAGTAAGGGGTCGATTCTATTAATGTGGTTAGTTATGGGTAAAATGCGTAAATAATTTAAATAAGCAATTGGTTATAAAATATTCATTATTATCGGGGAATATTCGTTTGGTCATGGAATATTCTTGATGTCAGGGAATATTCGTACGACGGCGTAGCCATTTATGGGCCCCATAACGGAAAACTGTCGGATGAAGAAAATGACAAGTATGAGTTTTTTTTATAAATAACTGCGTAGTTGTTACTGTTAAAATTGTTGAAATACCTGGTGGTTAAAATACAGTAATACGCGGTGTTGCATAGTAGCACACGATATTGCACAATAATTCTAATTATTGATTCTTACATAAGAAGTCACTACTCAATAATTTTTACAGTAATTACTGTTCAATATTTTATTTTATTGATTCAATAATTGCTATATTGATATTTTATATTATTGATTCAATAATTGTCACTGCACAGTATTTCCCATTATCAGATCAATAATTCATATTATTTGAATAATATTATTAGATAACATTATTGGCAATTTCTAAGAAAGTTCTGTCTAGGAAAGGGGTTTGGTCACCAAATTGCGCACCAGTAAAGAGAAATCCTTATCGGAAAGCCCTCTCTTTCCTAGGAACGACCTGCTTGTCATTATTGTGATTCTTTAATATTATTTGTGAATAATTAATTATTGATTTATATGATAAGGAAATATTTATTTATGTGGATATAAATAAAGGAATTAAAGCTGAAGTGTTTTATCAATATTTTATCGGAATGGAGGTGTTGCAAATCATTCGTATGTGGATTTCGGTCATTTTTCATTTAAAATTTGGAAAAACTTTCTTCTACAAAGTTATAGAGAATTAAATTTTCTATGAAATTGACATAAGATTTGAATTTTTCTGATAAAAGAACTATTTATTATGAATTATTGAAGTTCCAGAATAATTAATTTTTGGGTTATAAATATTTTTTTAAAAAAAATATTTTTAATATGGTGGGACCCACTTGTGGAGTGCTGAGATTGTAATGTGGCGTGCTAAGAAAAGAAAATAAATTTAATAATATTTTATTAAATTTTCTGCTTTGGCGTTCTAAGCATTTTCCTATAAATATGGTGCTTAGGTTAGAATTAGAAATCACACCAGAATCTGAAGTTTTCTCTCTCTATAATATCGAGCATATTTTTTTGAGTATTTAGATATCTTGAGTGTTGCTATACAGTGCAAGTTTTCTTCAATATTATATCCGATATTCCAGCCAGAAGTATTATTCTTTTGAGGTAAGGAATGTTATTTTTTTCGTAAATGATATTATTTCTTTCAATATCATTATACCTAAATATTGGTATGAATTTTATTATAAAATTTTTACCCTTTCATGTCAAGGTTACTATTCACGTATACGACATTATTCACGAATACAGTACTATTCATAAGTACTATTCACGAAGTATGATTTTTCTTGTGAATTTTTTTCCTTTTCATGTCGGCAACACTATTCAGGTATACAAAACTATTCATGTATACAACACTATTCACAGAAAAATTAATTTTTCTTTTCTTTTTCCAAGTTGTCTATTATGGTGACTATCTTTAATTGTATCCATGTTTTGATCTTAATTCTTGGATTTTGCTCCACAATTGATTATTATGGAGTATTTTTTTTAACTTGGATAAACTAAACTACGAATCCCTAATCTTTGTCCTTTTATCTCTCTAGATTCATTTTTTTGAAAGTATTTTTATCATCCTCAGTCTTAAATGGTGATATAACTGAATATCTTTGGCCTGTAGTGCAAAGATGAATATTTACCTGATGACTATCTTTGGTCCGTAGTGTAAAGTTGGACAGGTGTTGAGATGAACATGACCAACTGGTGATTCAAATTAATATCTTTGGTCTGTAGTACAAAGATGAATATTTGATTCAAGATGTATATTGATTGATGTTGCAGGGATAAAATATTGATGATGGACTTTTAAATCATAGAAGATAGTAGACTTCATTTGTAAGACCCCAACTTTTATGAATAAAGAATAATTTTCTCGAAATATATTTTTGAATATTATGGTGTGGATTTGATATAATGTTATAGTTGTGGGTAATATTTACAAATTTTTCAAAGTAAGCAAGTGGTTATATAATATTCGATTGGTAAGGGAATATTCGTTTTAACAGGAAATATTCGTACGATGGCACAATCATTGGTGGACCCCACAACGAAAGTATTGTCGTAGTAAGAAAATGACAGAATTATCTTTTTATAAAAATAACTACGAAGTGTTACCGTTAAAACTGTTGAACTACCGGTAGTAAAGTAAATGCGATGTCTGCTGCGGGTTGCATAAGAGAAGACACCAGTATTGGTTATTGATGCTTACGTGAGAAGTCACTCAGTTATACTCAATTATTGCTACAGTAATTGTTGCATCATATCTCTCATATTATTGATTCAATTATTGTCATAGTATCATCTACATAATATGATATATTATTAAATCAATAATTGAGACGACAAAGTTATTCATATTATTAAATTTTACTCCACAAAGCAGTATCATGTTGACAATTTGGACGTTATTTATTTCTGGATAAATTAAATTATAAATCTTTAAAATTTATTCTTGAACTTGTTTTATTGAATTATTATGTCATTGTCATCATCCTCATACTTATATTGTGATGAAAGTCATCTTTGGCTTACGTGCATAGATGGACTTGGTATGATTATGACCAGGGATTATTCGGTATATTCATGACCGTAATGTGACGAATGATGTGGTGGAAGTCCTCAGTGGCCTGTAGTGCATTGATGGACAGTTTTTGGTATGATTATGACCAAGGATTATTCGGTATAGTCATGACCATTGATGATTTAATGAATATCTTTGGCCCGTAGTGCAGGGAAGATTCGATGATATGATTTATTTATTAAGTTGAGTCTCAGCGATAAAAATTGATGAAAACATTTTAAATCATAGAAGATAGTAGATATCATGCTCTACTTGACTCTTCTAATGGTTTGCTTATTCCGCTGTAGTTAAACTTGATGTCTATTGTATTTTATCAGTTTAACATTGTTAAAGGCTAATGATAATTTATTCTGCATTATCTTAGTCATAATATTTCTTCCTGGGCTAGTTGAGCTCACCCTTTCTTTCGAAATGAATATATATTTGGGGACGAATCGGGGAACGAGTGATTGTGGTCGTGATGATAGCATTAATAGTCCTCACTATTACATTAAATAGTGTGACAATAAATGTAATGAGGACTCCTTTGAGTGTGGATATTGTCTGGATGACAATATTCTTATTAAAACTCTCAGTTTATGTTTTGTCGTATTTTACACGATACGCTTGTATTATTAAGTTGTATTTGAATTTTGTACCATGTATTTGGTGACTCAAGATGGGTGATGTATACCTATTTTGGGGGCGTCCACATTATATCAAAGCTTAGGGATATGATCCATGGTTGAGATGTGAGACAAGAACTAGGAGGGAGAGATTGAATTCCTTCGCTAGTATGACCTACCTAAGTTTATTTGGTATTTAATTGGTCGGTTAGAGTATAGGGATAATATGTGATATGTTATTTAACCCTTGTTTTGTGGCAATATTTGAAAATGGCATCCGAAAATATTGAGATAAGCAATGAAGCACATGAGACCGTTGAGTCACCACAGATTAATACCCAGGATAATGTGCAACAGGAAGAAAATAATCCTCAGGTAAACAACAATGATTAAATGATGAACAATGGGATGTTCAGAGGTTTTATGCAATTCATACAACATCAGGCGAGGGAGGTTCCTGTCCAAAATGCAGGTGGAAACACGGACAATTGTCGGATGGTCACCGGAGTTTTTTAGAGAGCCAAAACTACTTAAGGCGGAGACGTGGATAAAGCAGATCAATAAGATATTTGATGTCTTGGGATGCTCCGAGGACCAAAAGGTTCCCTTTGCCACCTTCATGTTGAGAGCAGAGGTAGATTACTGGTGGAAATCTATAAAGCATACTCAACCTGCCGCACTGAAGATGTCTTGGGAGAAGTTTTCAAGAACTGTTTAACGACAAGTACTTTCCTGAAAGTATTCATCACATGAAGGAGGTAGAGTTCATCAAGCTTGAGCAAAATAATATAACCGTGGCACAGTACGAAGCTAAGTTTGCCGATTTGTCTCGGTTTACGTCCCACTTGGTTTATAATGAGGAGAGAATGATGCGGATGTTTCTAAGAGGTTTGAAACCCGAGATACATCAATACCTAATTTCTCACAAACTGTGTTTTTATTCAGATGTTGTGAATAGGGCTCAGTTATTGGAGCGCGATAATGAGTCAACATAACCAAGAGAGAGCAGCCGACAAGTTGATATACCGGTGGTAGCAGTCATCGAAGCGGTGACAACAAGCGTGGAGGGAATCAACATGCCAGAAATGGTAATCACTTCGGTGGTAATCATAGCCATGACAATAAGAGTGGACATTTTAAGAAGAGGAGATTCAACAATGATGGAAAGACGTCAGCACCATCACCTGTTGTTAAGGAAGGAGAACGACCACCGGTCGTATGTTACAAATGCAGAGGGGAGGGACAGATCAGTCCAAACTGCGTGATGCAGTCCAAAGCATGTTACAATTGTGGAAGAGAAGGTCACCTAGCCCGATTTTGTCGTGCACCAAAGTCAAGTCTAGCTGGGATGGAGGCATCAAAGGCCGTCCTAGATAAGACAAAACCGGTATTTCAAGGGAGAGCGTTTGTCGTAACCTCCCAAGAAGCGAGGAATCCGAACGAGGTGATCACGGGTAAGCTAATCATAAACTCTAGTGAAGTATATACCTTATTTGATACCGGTTCTACCCATTCTTTTATTTCTCCTACTTGCGCTCAACATTTAAATTTGACTCTGGAGAAATTAGACTCTGACTTATCGATTAAAACTTCGTTGGGAGAAACCTTCATTACATCAACTGTTTATAAGTCTTGTTTGATTCAAATCGGTAATCGCACGTTACCTGTCGATCTTATTTCTTTGAAAATACTTGCATTTGATGTGATTTTAGGGATTGATTGGTTAACTACTCCTCATGCTAAAATCGATTGTTTTCGTAAGGTTGTTAGCTTTCATATTCCTAACCAACCTATTATGCTAATTCAAGCAACAAAACCACTAAAATCAATCACTATCATATCAAGCCATAAAGCTATTCATTTATTGAAAAACGGATGTCAAGCTTTCTTAGCCCATGTCACGGATTTAAATAAAAATACGTTAGATTTGAATGATATTTCTATTGTTAATAAATTTCCTGACGTATTCCCTGAAGAACTTTCCGCCTACCCCTAGAATGCGTGAAATTAAATTTTGTATCGACCTTGAATCCTGGTACAAAACCCATTTCCAAAGCCCCATATCGAATGGCTCTATTGAACTTCGTGAGTTAAAAACCCAACTACGTGAATTGTTAGACATCGCCTATTCATTCGTCCCAAGTGCGCCTCCTCGGGGTGCTCCTGTTCTATTTGTGAAGAAGAAAGATGGAAGTATGCGACTTTATATTGATTATCGGGAGTTTAATCATGTCACCATCAAAAATAGGTACACGTTGCCTCGTATTGATGACCTGTTTGACCAGTTGCAAGGAGCCAAATTCTTTTCAAAGATTGATCTTCGTTTCGGATATCATCAGTTAAAGATTAAAACTGATGACATTCCAAAGACTACTTTCGAAACTCGATGACGGGCATTACGAATTCCTAGTCATGTCTTTTGGATCGACTAATGCTCTCACGCTTGCCTTGAGTGGACACGATGAACCAAGTATTCAAGGAATATTTGGATCACTTTGTGGTCGTCTTTATTGATGACATCCTCATATACTCCAAAACCCATGAAGACCATGAGCAACACTTGAGGCTGATACTTCAAAAGCTTCAGAAAACAAGCTTTATGCCAAGTTAAAGAAATGTGAGTTCGGCGAGGAAGTTGCATTCCTTGGGCACGTGATATCAAATCATGGAATATCCGTTGACTTGGCAAAGATTGAAGCAATTCAAAGTCGAGAACAACCTAAGTCGTTAATAGATCAAGTCGTAGCTTTCTCGGCTTACATTTGGTTATTATCTGAGATTCGTGGAAGGATTTTCTCGAATCGCTACTCCATTAACTCAGCTGACTCGAAAAGATACAAAGTTTGGTTGGAGCGAAGAATGTGAGAAGAGTTTTCAAGAACTCAAGAGAAGACTCATTTCAAAGATCTCGCTACGACAATACCATCCGCCGAGAGGATTTGTCATCTACAAAGATGATGCTCGTGCAAAGGGTTAGGATGTGTTCTCATGCAACATGGGAAATTGATAGCCTATGCCTCACAACAACTCAAAGAATATGAGAGGAATTATCCTACTTATGATCTAGAGTTGGCAGCAGTCGTTTTTACGCTTAAGATTTGGAGGCATTACCTGTATGGAGAAAAGGTGGAGATTTATACGGATCATAAAAGCCTCAAATATTTCTTCACTCAAAAGGAACTCAACATGCGGCAACAATGATGGCTTGAGTTGTTAAAAGATTATGATCATACCATGCAATACAATCCTGAAAAAATGAACGTAGTAGCTAACACATTGAGTAGAAGATCATATGCAGGTACGAGTGCAATATTGTCAATGCAAAGGCCCATTTTGTATGACTTGAAAAGGATGGAAATAGAGTTAAAGACTCCAGGGACCCATGTGATGATGGCGATATACGAGTAGAACCGACTTTAATTGATGAAGTTAAAGCTGCTCAACTTACGGACCTGGAGCTGATGCGTATGAGGAAGAAAGTACAAGAAGGTGCTATTCCGAAAGCAAGAATCGATGAAGAAAGAATACTTCGAGTCAACTCCAGACTTTGTGTTCCTAATGATTCTAACTTGAAATATAAAATCATGATGGAGGCACACAACACACCGTTTGTAATCCATCTTGGGAGTACCAAAATGTATCGTGATCTTTGACATACATTTTGGTGGAGTAATATGAAGAGAGAGATATCGGGGTTTATCTTAAGGTGTCTAACTTGTCAATGAGTCAAGGCGGAGCATCAAGTGCCAAAAGATCCATTGCAACCACTTGAAATTCAGGAATGGAAGTGGGAGCACATTACCATGGATTTCGTTATTGGTCTTCCCAAGGTTTCTCAAGGCATAGATGCGATTTGGGTCATTGTTGATAGATTGACCAAGTCTGCTCATTTTTTACCGATACGAGAAACTTATACACTTGAACGTCTTGCTAGTATGTACATAAATGAGATATTAAGATTGCATGATATTCCAGTATCCATAGTTTCTGATCGAGACCCAAGATTCACTTCAAGATTTTAGGTTAGTTTGCAAAAAGTTATGGGCACAGATTTACGATTTAATTTGGCATATCATCCTCAAACGGATGGGTAGTCAGAAAGGACTATTCAAACTCTTGAAGATTTATTAAGACTCTATGTCCTTGACTTTAAGGGAAGTTGGGACAAGTTCTTACCATTGGTGGAGTTTTCCTACAACAATAGTTATCAAGCAAGTATTGGCCTGGCTCCATTTGAGGTGTTGTATGGAAGAAAGTGTCGTTCTCCAGTATGTTGGGATGAGGTGGATGAAGCAACGTTGTTGGGACCAGATTTGGTACGTATGACTACGAAAAATATTCAAACGATCCGACAACGTATAAAAACCTCACAAGATCGACAAAAGAGTTATGCTGATCTTCATCGAAAGGACGTGGAATTCAATATTGGAGATCATGTGTTGTTACGTTTTGCTTCATAGAAAGGAGTTACGAGATTTGGAAAGAGAGGAAAGCTCAATCCTTGATTCATTGGCCCATTTTTAATCCTCGATCGAGTAGGAACTGTGGCCTATAGACTCGCCTTACCGCCAAGTATATCTCATGTTCATAACCTTTTTCACATATCTATGTTACGTAAATATGTGAAAGATCCAAACTATATTATTGAACTAGAACCAGACGAGATAGAGGAAGATTTAACATATGAAGAGTTACCTATTAAAATCTTGGATAAGAAGGATCATATTCTACGCTCCAAGGTTATACCTCAAGTCAAAGTTTTGTGGAGAAATCACGATGTGGAGGAAATGACCTAGGAGTTAGAATCTGAGATAAAGTCAAGATAGCCTCATCTCTTCGATATACCAGGTACGTACCCTAATTTCAAGGACGAAATTTCATAAGAAGGGGAGGTTTTAAGACCCCAACTTTTATGAATAAAGAATAATTTTCTCGAAATATATTTTTGAATATTATGGTGTGGATTTGATATAATATTATAGTTGTGGGTAATATTTACAAATTTTGCAAAGTAAGCAAGTGGTTATATAATATTCGATTGGTCGAGGAATATTCGTTTTAACAGGAAATATTCGTACGACAGCATAATCATTGGTGGACCCCACAACGGAAGGATTGCCGTAGTGAGAAAATGACAGAATTATCTTTTTATAAAAATAACGGCGGAAGTGTTACCGTTAAAACTGTTGAACTACCCAAAGAGTAAAAGTACGATGAATACGTGTGGTTGCATAAACAATACACGCTATACTCAATTATTACTACAATGAATTGCCGCATTATATCTCTCATATTATTGATTCAATTATTGTCAAAGTATCATCCGCATAATATGATATATTATTAAATCAATAATTGAGACGACAAAGTTATTCATATTATTAAATTGCAATATTGACAATGTCTGAAGTTCTCATCAAGGAGAGGTTTGGTCACCTAATCAGGCGCCAATAAGGAGAAATCCTTAGCGAAAGCCCTCTTTCCCTAGGAACGACCTGGTTGTTAAATATTGTGAGTTATAATATTAATGATGAATAAGTTCGTGTTGATTAAAGATGAAATTGATAGTTCCATTGTGTTGGAATTATTAGTGTTAGTGGAAATCGACATTTATTTTGATAATAATTGATGAAATTGATATTGCTATTAATTCACATGATTATAACTATTTGTTCACATGTGTGTACTATTGATTCATATTCTTGTACTATTAGGGGAGGTGGTGCAAGATTGATAATACTTGCATGACTACGTTAAAAATGGAGGTATAGATGGAGGTACTATACTGTAATTCGTATTTTCACATGTCTAGAACTATTGATTCACATGATTTACTATTAGGGGAGGTGGTGCAAGTTTGATAATACTTGCAGGACTAAATTAAAAATAAAGGAAAAGAAAAAGGTATTATTCTGTAATATTTCGAGCCCTAAAACGTGCAATTATCGAAACTATATTTTCCTATAAATAGAAGCTCATTCTTCCCTCATTTCTTACCAATTCAATAAAGCTATAGAGCAATTATTATAGAGAGAAATTATAGAGAGAATGAAGAAGAGAAGTCTGCTACCTCATTATTCCAAAGATCCGCTTTTTTAAGGTAAGGGTATTATTCTTTCAGTATTCATGAAGAGAGTTATTTTCTTTCAATACTCATAAGGGTTGTTATTCCATTTTTATTATTATGTTGAATAACCTATCATCGCAATCCGCATACATGGTGAAATTCTTCATTATTCCATTCTTTACTATTACATTTGGAATAACTCGTCTGTGGTGGTCTATCGCATGCTTGGTGAATTTCGTTGTTATTCCATTCTTTATTATTCTCGTTGGAATATCCCGTCTGCATGTAATTACGCATGACCCGGTTCTATTCTTTATTATTCTCGCTGGGAATAACTCGTCTATCGCTGGCCTATCGCATGCCTGGTGAATTCTTCTGTTATTCCATTCTTTATTATCCTATTGGAATAACCTGCTTATGTGGATTACCGCATGCATGGTGAATGATCCTTCGTATTCATTCCTTATTAAATTAAGGAAATGATCTGTCTACGTGGATTACCGCATGACGGGTAAAAATCCATTTGCAATTTCATATATTCTATTATACTCAGTTGGTTAAAGTTTTGGCTTCTATACTCCATGAAATTAGTAGAATATCCTGGATCTTTTCGCTTCATCCAGTATCTTTTCATGGAAATATTCTTCTGAGCATTCTTGAATTTTACTCCACAAAACAGTATCATGTTGAAAATTTGGACGTTATTGATTTTTGGATAAATTAAATTATAAATCTTTAAAATTTATCCTTGAACTTGTTTTATTGAATTATTATGTCATTGTCATCATCCTCATGCTTATATTGTGATGAAAGTCATGTTTGGCTCACGTGCATAGATGGACTTGGTATGATTATGACCAGGGATTATTCGGTATAATCATGATCGAAATGTGAAGAATGATGTGGTGGAAGTCCTCAGTGGCCTGTAGTGCATTGATGGACAGTTTTTGGTATGATTATGACCAGGGATTATTCGGTATAGTCATGACCATTGATGATTTAATGAATATCTTTGGCCCGTAGTATAGGGAAGATTCGAGGATATGGTTTATTTATTAAGCTGAGTCTCAGCGATAAAAATTGATGAAAACATTTTAAATCATAGAAGATAGTAGATATCATGCTCTACTTGACTTTCTTAATGGATTGCTTATTCGCTGCGCTTAAACTTGATGTCTATTGTATTTTTTATCGCTTTAACATTGTTGAAGGGTAATGATAATTTATTCGCATTATCTTAGTCATAATATTTCTTCTTTGGGCTAGTTGATCTCATCCTTTCTTTCACCGTTTCTCTTGAAATGAGAATATAGTTGGGATGAGTCGGGAACCAGAGTGATCGGTCGAGATGATAGCATTAGTAGTCCTCACTATTCAGTTAAATAGTGTGACAATAAATGTAATGAGGACTCCTTTGAGTGTAGATATTATCTAGATGATAATATTCTTATTAAAACTCTCAGTTTATGTTTTGTCGTATTTTACACGACAGTTGTATTATTAAGTTGTATTTGAATTTTGTACCATGTATTTGGCGACTCAAGATGGGTGATGTATACCTATTTTGGGGGCGTCACATCATTCTCTACTTAACTCTTCTAATGAATTGTTATTTTTGCTGCGGATATTGATCTAAAACTTGTTGTCCATTATATTTTATATGATTTGTTGAAGGCTAACGATAATTTGTTTTTCATTATCTTAGTTATAATATTCTTTACTGGGTTAGTTGAGTTTACCCTTTCCTTTTTTGTTCCATTTTTCTTCTCATGAGACGAGAATATAGCGGGAACTAGTCGGGGTGTGGAGTGATGGGTCAAGACAGTTTGGATATTAGCAGTCCTCACTATTTTGTAGAACAGTGTATCAATAATTGTGATGATGACTTATTAGAGTTTGGATATTGTCTAGAAGATAATATTTATATTTAAACTCACAGCATATGTGTTGTCGTATTTTGCACGATAATTATAATACTGAAGTTGTAGTTGTTTTCTGTACCATGTAATTGGTGACTCAGAATGGGTTGTGTGGACCTATTTTGGGAACGTCACACATATGGTCCAAAACATAACTGTACTGTTTGCTCACAAGTTCTCAAGTGTGCATAATAAAGAGAATAGCAAACCATAAACATAAAGTGAATTTCAAAACAACGAGCTCAAAAATATTGTCTTACATCAAAATAACTCACTAATTAAGACTACCAGTTAAACCCATGCCGACAACATGCTCTAAAAAGTTCTTGGGTGGTAAGCCTTTCGTAAGTGGATCCGCTAACATATCATGCATACTAATATACTTAATGACAACGCTTTGATCTTCAACTCTTTCCCTGGAAAATAAGTACTTAGTGTTGAGGTATAGTCCAGCACCACTCGAACTAGTGCTATTGGAAAAACTAACAACAGAATCATTATTAAAAAATACTCTCAATGGCCTTGAAATGGAATCTACAACCTTAATTCCTAAAATAATATTCCTCAGCAATACGGCGTGGCGAGTAGCATGATAGCAAGCCACATATCCTGCCATCATCGTGGAAGTGGTAGTTAACTCCTGCTGATGACTTCTTCACAAAATAGGGTCTCTTGAAAGCATAAAAATGTACCATGATGTAGATTTCTTTTCGTCTTTACACTTAGCAAAATTAGAATAAGAATAACCAACAACTTCAAGGTTATCTGTTTTTCTAAATGTAAGCATAAAATTCTTAGTACCCTGTAAGTAGCGTAAAACCTTTTTGGCTGCTTTCCAGTGATCCAAACCTGGATTTGATTAATAACGTCCAAGCATGCCAGTTACATACGCGATATCTGGACGTGTACAAACTTGAGCGTACATAAGACTCCCAATCACAGAAGCATATGGAATAAAATTCATTTGATCACGTTCAAGTTGATTCTTAGGGCATTGATATGAGCCAAATTTGTCACCCTTAACAATAAGTGCGATAGTAGGGGAGCAATTTTGCATGTTGTATTTCAATACCTAATATCCTGCGATACCTATCTTGATGAATTTCAATACCTATAACACAAGAGACTTCACCGAGATCTTTTATATCAAAATTTCCAAAAAGGAAACGTTTGGTCTCATGCAAAATGTCTAAGTTGTGACGCTCCCAAATTTAGGTACTTGAAACCCGAACTCAGTGCTTCACGATACCATTTCTTTGAGCGAAATAATAATAATATAAACATTAAACTTAATTTACATACATCAGAGTTATCTAATCCCCAGTTTCTCAACCTTTACTACATTACATTACATGATAATTATAAATATCATTATCTTAATATAGTCTAACTATTACATAAGATACCATAAAGTTTATTCTGCTAGCTTTCCTTTTCCTTTGTTCTTGTCTAAACCTTCAGGTTGATCACATTTAGCTGAAAACATTTACATTTAAAGCAATAATGAGCATTTGGGTGCCCAGTACGTAATAGCAGACAATAAACGTTAGCTAAAAGAAGTAAATATTTTCTTTAAAAGGCACTTCTACAATGAATCAACAGTTGTGAAGTAAACTAAAATAATTCTAATCAACATATTAATTTTATTTCAAATTTAAAACTACGTACTGACTATAATTGGTGAGCAGTTGACAGACTACGAACATTGTTTTTGATTTTCGATATTCAATTGAATAACAAGAATTAATTATATGCAATAACAAAGTGGAATATTTTCCAGAGTTTATGTCGAGTGATCCCTAAGGATCTTGAACTTCTCTTCTCGAGTAACTATCAAAGATTTACTTTGATATACCCAGGTGTATCAGATAACCATAAAAATTAAGTCATACCCCTCTGCAAGTATAATAAGTGATCAGCTTCATTATACCCTATATTATGCATAATACTTAAATGCGCGCAACGGCCAAATATACGACCAAAAGGTTCCCTTTTATATAAAAATGTTGTTCTTCTCAGACTTATAATCAAAATTTGAATTATAACAACGAAATAATATGATTTCAATATCTAATCATTTTTTCGATCTAGCCAAAACAATTGGCATCGATATGTCAATAATAATTGAGTTCTCTTCTCGAACCTATCAAGTTCTCATAGATGTTCGTCTAGCCAGAATAATTAGCTAAGACATATATCAACGCTATTTTTAAATCTATGTCTAGCCGAGTCAAATAGCTTAGACAACTTTTAATCAATATATATATACCAAAATTTAATAAGTATGTATCAACAGGTACAACAATTATCCAAGTGAGGACACTTGTATAACAGTATTTAGAAATTAACGAACAGAATATATATCTGGATTATATAATAATACTAAAATGATAAACAATGGTCAGATATAATTCCAGAACTAGCATATCTACAAAAGTTCTAATAGATACATGAACAATAACAATAACAATATAGTTCTGAAACTGGCTTACACATGTTCATTGCATAAAGTAAATGCAAAGGGTTAAATACTTGCTTGTTTCGCTACTTACAGTACACGACTTAGTCCTACCTTTAATACAACGACCTATCATTAATAAGATCATTCTTTCAATTAGAATAATATATCATAACACATAGTACTGCTATTTGCAGTCAACACATAACCTAAGCACATTGTCACATAGTTATATCAGTCATTGGATCATAAATAATCACTTATCAAGTCAAATTATCTAGGTCCGGATCAATTTCAAAGTAAATTTGGTGTACCGACGGCTTTATCCGATAATTATTGAGTATATGTTTAATAAAACTCTATTCTGTATCCTAAATATTATTCTGGATAATTTAAATATCAGTCATATTATTTTTCATAGACTTATAATAATTTTTAAATAATTAACATAATTTATCATGAATTTTTAAACATCGGAATCATTATTAAATAATTTAAATATTAAACAATTCTATTATCTTTAATATTTAAATAATACTAAATATTTATCGAAACCATTGCTAAAAATATTAAAGTTATTTATAATAACTCCAAATATTTTTAAAGTATTAATATTACCCTTAAATGATTTTTAAAACAATTAAATTCATTTTAAATAATTATCATTAATATTAAATATTAATGTATTATTTATCAAAATATTAAAAGTCATTTATTATAACTTAAAATATTTTTAAATCATTTATATCCTTTTAAATGATTTTTAAATTAATACAACCATTTTTAAACTATTTATTTAATATATTTATTAAATAAACCTAATATCATTAATAATAAATAATTAATGAAATTTGCCTTAAAATATTAAAAGTTATATTTAATAACTTAGAATATTTTAAAATACATTATTAGCATTTAAAATGATTTTTAATATAATAAAATGATTTTTAATTAATTTATTTAATGCATTTATTAAATAAATTAAAATTAATACTATTCAAATAAATACTAATATTTATGAAAAATATGTCAAATTATTAAAATTTAATTTTTATAACTTAAAATAATTTTTAAAACTAATTTTGTAATTTTCGTAAATTATTTTCTATTTTAATGAATTTTTCAAAATTAGAAAACTAAAATAATTAAATCTGTCATTAAAGGCTTTAGCGGACTGCTTTATCATCACTATTGGTGTTCTTGAGGCTGAAGAACACTAACAATGCAGTGTTCAAAGGGTCATGTTTGACCACCTTTAATTTTCTGTTAATACATGTTCTGGCCAATCTAAGACTCAGATCTTGTAGTATACATGTAGTACTACAATTAACAACCATCACTTTGGTTATATAATAACATACTAAGAGATCTGATTCTTCAAAGTCATTGTCAGGTTGTTTCTAGGTTTTCTGGGTAACCCAGAAACCCAGGCAGTTTCAAGTGCCCATATTGTGGCTCGATTTCTTCTAGGTTCTGGTCATGATTCATGTCATTTCATGGTTCAAATCTATATCTCTCATGTCAAGGAACATAAACATAACAATATATCAGATCAACTATAACAAAATTAGAAGTTATGATTCGGTCAAAGACTATCAGAAGGCCTGTTCTTATGGTTTCTGGAAATTCCAGAAACGCTATCCGTGATCGACTGGCCTAGCTTGACCATTTAATATGCTCGATCTACTGAATGTTTGTGGGATTTAAAGCCATGGATCTAAAGTCCATATAACACACTACTATCTAGATGCAATAACATCAACAAAGCTCTTAACATCTGACAGGTCAAGGCGAATAAAAGCGTTGTCAGACACTGATATATGATTTCTGGGTTACCTAAAAATCATCCGGTCATGTTCGGTCAACGGGGTTTGACCATGAATAACTTACAATCTGGACATGGAATGGCTATGATTCCACTTCCAGATCACAAACCTCATATCAAACTACAAATCTAAAGCTTAAAACAACACAAAGCATAAATAGAGAAAGATCTATGAGGTCTGACATTCGTTGTCAGACAACATTTTCAAACTTTTCTAGATTTTGAAAAAATTAAATCCGAGCCTATAGATGTTATGGATCTAACATTTAACAACCCAGATAACTTAGTTATACAACATACAACATAATACAACACAAAAATCTAACATCTAACATAGGATTAAAGATCAGATTTGAAATTAGGTTTATACCTTTTTTGAGCAAAATTTGAATCTAAGGCTTCTGATTTGATATGAGTGATAATGGGACTTGATTTGGGAACTGATTTACTAAAGAAATTCGTAGGTTTGGAGAGAGAGAGAGTTGGTTGGGAGTTTGTGCATAAATGAAGCTAAAAAGTGAACTTTTCTCTCTCTCAATCTATATATAATTGAATGCAATGTATGTAGCTGATCAAAATAGGCTGATGGCTGGAGTTTAAGTCAAATAGAAAGTCTTGAGTTGGTCACCAACTCCAATTTTGGCAAGATATACAAGTTAGCTTAATAAAATATGCACAAGGGTAGTTTGGTCATTAGGCTTGTGGTTTTACTGGTAATCTTGTCATTTGGCTAACCCTTAGGGTTTGACCCTTAGGGTTTAACCCTAAGGTTTTGTGCATTGATTTTCTAGCATTTTGAAATTAGGGCTAAAATGGGAAATTTAGTTCCCTAAATTATAATTTGGGTTTTCTAAATTAGTTTAGGTTTCTAATTACTTAGAACTTGCTAATTAGGATTTATAATTTACTAATTATAATTAAACTTGCTAAATTAGCAATTAGGGTTAATAACTTGGCAATTAGGGTTCCTAATTTGAAAATTAGTGTTTCTAGTTAGCAATTAGGGTTGAAAATTAGGGTTTCCCTAATTAAGATTAATATCTATAATACTTGTCAGTAATCACATTCACGCAATTACTTATCAGTCTGGAACTCATATTCGAGTTTTAAATTGTGGTTTTAATGAGCTTAAGTATTGGGTTTTCTACTTTGTCTACTATAATCGCTTCTACAAATTAACATTACACACATACAGTACATATTTATAGCATTGAAATATAATTAATATTATATTATTATTCTCATCCCTTGTTCAAAATCCAGAATTAGGGTTTTGAATCAATATCCGACATAACTTCATATATACCTTTATTAATTAAGTTAAAATAATTAACTTAACTAATCAATAAATTCATATAATAAAATAGTTATTATAATAATTCTAATAATCATATCATATTTTATCGAAATAATATAATATTCATATTTTCATAGAAAATAAATAATAATAACATTTCTACTACAAAAATTAATTTATTATAAGAATATAATTTATAATGATCAATAATTCTAAAAAAATATTATTTGTAATTATTCATATAATAAATACAATTTATTTATCACATATATACATACACTTTACCTTGCACATATTCCCACCTTTATTTTAATAAAAAAAAAATTATACGCAAAATTTTTTATTTAATTATATCGAAAATAATGGGTTATTAAATAAGTTATTACTTGCAAGTAGTATATCATCAACATACAAAACAAGAATAACAAATTTACTCCCACTGACTTTCAAGTATATGCATTGATCCACTATATTTTTCTTAAAATTAAAATTACTCATTACCTCGTGAAACTTAAGATACCATTGTCGAGAAGCCTACTTTAACCCATATATGGACTTCTTAAGTCTACATACCATATATTCCTTGCCCTTAACCAAAAAACCTTCTAGTTGTGCCATATAGACATTCTCATGCAAGTTACTATTAAGGAATGCAGTTTTAACATCCATCTGTTGTAACTCTAAATCATAATGAGCTACTAAAGCCATGAATATTCTAAATGAATCTTTCTTGAAAACTAGAGAGAAAGTTTCATTATAATCCATACCTTCCTTTTGAGTGAAACCCTTAGTAACTAATCGAGCTTTATACCTTTCAACGTTCCCTTTAAGATCTAATTTGGTCTTATAGACCCACTTGTAACCAACAGGCTTAAAATCCTTTGGTAATTCTTTAAGATCTTAAACGTTATTAAGCTCCATTGATTTCAACTCATCATTCATGGCTTCAACCCATTGAGTTGATTGAGCACTCGTAATGGCCTCTTTATAGGAGATAGGATCATTAGTCTTAATTGAATCATAGTCAATCTCATTAAGATAGGTTATAAAATCATCAAAATTAATAGGCTTTCTAGGTCTTTCGGACCAACGTAAAGGCTGTACAATTTCAGGAATATAACTTTTAATAATGTGGGGTTCAACATTAGGTGGTGGCTCAGCTATCAGGGGCATCATTCGCCTCAATAGGAGGTTGTTGTTCCTCACCCTCTTTAATTACAGGATTAGAAACATAAAACCTATTTTCTTCAAGATCAATTTTTCTAGGCTCACCACTCCCACTTAAATCACCATTCTCTAAAAACTTTGCATGCCTAGTCTCAACAATTCTAGTGGTATGAGAGGAACAGTAAAATCAAAAACCCTTAGATCTATTAGGATATCCAATGAAATGACAACTAATGGTTTTAGAGTCAAGTTTCTTTATTTGTGCATTAAAAATCTTAGCCTCAATTGGACAGCCCCACACCCGTAAATATTTTAAACTAGGTTCCTGCCTGTCTAAATTTCATAAGGAGTGTTAGGAACAGATTTGCTAGGAACCCGATTTAAAATATGAACAACTATCTTTAATGCCTCAGTCCACAAAAACACAGGTAAGCTAGAATTGCATAACATACTACGTACCATATCCATAAGGGTACGATTTCACCTCTCAGCTACACCACTCTGTTGTGGTGTACCAGGCATTGTATATTGAGTGACAATTCTATTTTCTTGAAAAAATGAGGCAAATGAGCCAGGACTATGTCCAGTATCGGAGTGTTTACCATAATACTCTCCGCCTCTATCTGATCTCACTACTTTAATTTTTCGGTCAAGTTGATTTTCAACTTCAGTCTTGAAAATTTTAAACATATTTAGTGATTCAGATTTTTCATTAATCATGTAGACATAAGTATAATGAGAATAGTCATCAATGAACGTAATGAAAGATTTGTGTCCACCAATTGCTGGAGAAAATGGTCCACATATATCAGTGTGAATCACCTCAAGAAGTGCACTACTTCTAGTTGCTTCTTTCTTATTACCTTTCATAAATTTTCCTTTTATACATTCAATACAATGTTCAAGATCAGAAAAATCTGGTGAATGAAGAATTTCGTCCTTTTTAAGACGTTGCATTCTATCTTTTGAAATATGGCATAACCGTTGATGCCATAATTTTGAAGAATTATCATTATCTAGTTTTCTCTTATTTCCACTTTTAGAGGTATTTTCTGTCACATTCATTGTTAACAAGGATTCAGCGAAGACATTATCCAAATTTATCTTATAGAGGTTTCCCTCTAAAGAGACAAAACCAATAACATGAGAATAATGATAAATAATTATTTTATTATTCCCAAACTTAAACGAAAATCCATCAACGTCAAGTTTAGATACAGAAATTAAATTTTGTGTCATAGTGGGAACATAAAGAGTACCATATAAATAAAATATGAAACCACTCTCCAAAACTAAAGGAAGAGTTCCTACAGCTTCAACTTGTATAGACTCTCCATTTCCAACTTTAGTGGTTCTTTCCCCTTTTAGAGTGTCTTCCTTGAAAGGAATCCCTGCAATGAATTAGTAATGTGAACCATAGCACCAGTGTCATGCCACCATGTATTAGAAGGAACATCAATGAGAAAGAATTCATAAGTTATATAATTAAAGGATGATATACCTTTCTTTTCAAGCCATTCTCTGAATTTAGGGCATTCTTTCCGAATATGTCCTTACGTCTTATAAAAGTGACATTTAGGACCTGCCTCAGAGTTTTTACCTGAATAATTTGCCTTATTTGTTTTGGTAGAAATTCGTTTATCCTTATTCTTAAAACCTTTTCCATTTTTATGAGCCTTCTTCTTATGTGATCTAGTGGTAGTCAAATGAGCAATATTAGGTTTTTCAATCTTAAGTCTTTCTTCTTCTTGGACGCACATCGCAATTAACTTGCTCATCTTCCATTTTTCTTTCTGCATATTATAATTGATCTTAAATGGATCAAACTATGTAGGAAGAGAAATCATAATGAAGTGGACAAGAAAACCCTCAGAAATTGCCATGTCCATACCCTTTAATTTAAAGTCCATGTCGTTCATCATCAAAATGTGCTCGTGCACTCCATTAACCCCATCATACCTGCTAGTGAGCATTTTCAAAATAAGGGTACTTCCATGAGTTTTAGAAGAACCCTTAAATTGTTCCTCGACTAAAGTTAAGTACTCTTTAGCATTCTCAAAGTCAGGGAATGGCTCCTTGAATGGCTGTCGTGATAGAGTTTTTCATAATCATAAGGGACATGCAGTTGGATCGCTCCCACTTTTTATAAATAGATTTTTGCTCAATTGAGCTTGTATCTGTAAGTGGAGTAGGAGGATTGTGACGCCCATAAAATACGTATACATCACCCACTTTGAGTCGCCAAATACATGGTACAGAAACAACTACAAATTCATTAATATAATTGTCGCACAAAATACAACAACACATAAATTGTGATTGTATGTCTTTATGTGGATGACTTGCTTATTTTTTGAACCAATATTGATGTTATATGAGACTAAAAATATGTTATCCACTAAATTTGATATGAAAGACTTGGGAGAAGCAAATGTTATTCTCAGAATTAATTTGAGAAAAGTTTGTAATGGGTATATGATTTCTCAAGATCATTATGTGGAGAAAATGCTGAAGAGATTTGGATATTATAATGTTAATCATGTTAGTAATTCGTATGATTCTTGTTTGCATTTAAAAAAACATGAGGGACTAAGTGTATCTCAATCTGAGTATGCCTAAATCATAGGTTGCTTAATGTATCTTACGAATTGCACAAAACCTTATATATCATATGTAGTTAATAAACTCGGCAGATACACTCATAATCCTAATTAGGGTCATTGGACTGCTTTATGTGAAATACTCCAGTATCTACGAGGTACTGTTGAATTTGGTTTATATTATTGTGGTAATCATATAGTTCTTGAGGGCTATAGTGA
Source organism: Panax ginseng (assembly GCA_020205605.1). Classification (NCBI taxonomy): domain Eukaryota; kingdom Viridiplantae; phylum Streptophyta; class Magnoliopsida; order Apiales; family Araliaceae; genus Panax; species Panax ginseng. The sequence continues at coordinate 34,539,613 of CM035137.1, forward strand.
TGCCAACTGGATCTCTGATTCAGATGAAATCAAATCCACGAGTGGCTATATATTTACTTTATGAGGAGGTGAAGTTTCTTGGAAAACTACTAAACAGACTTGTATAGCTCGCTTTACTATGGAGTCTGAGTTTATTGCCTTAAAAAAGGCAGGTTCTGAAGCAGAGTGGCTCAGAAATCTTTTGGGAAATATTCCTTTGTGGACGAGACTAGTTCCATATATGTCTCTACATTGTGATTGCTAAGCTACTATAGGCAGAGCTAAGAATAAGAGCTATAATGGCAAGAGTAGGCATATACGCCTAAGACATAATATTGTGAGACAGCTATTATGTAATGGGATTATATCTCTTAACTTTATTTGGTCAGAGGTAAATCTTTTGGATCCTCTGACAAAGCCACTAAGCAAGAGGCTAGTGAGCAATACATCGAGGGGGATGGGACTACTGTCTATTATAGAAATCAACAGTGATGGTAACCCAACTTATATGAATGGTAATCCCAGGAAGTAGGTTCATATTAGTAACAACAAGTCATTGGCTGATTAGTTGAGACACTATCCATTTTATACATATTTCAGTTCATCCCTATGATGTAGGATAGTGTAATTCTACAGTGTTAAAGGTTGGGTTATATACTCTTAATGATTTCCATAGTCCTGTTAGATAATGTGTTTAACTATATAACACATTTGATGGAAACACCTATATGAGTGTAGAGGTGGGGCTGTCTCTTATGAAAACAAGGCAGGTTTTCTAGAGCGCTCATGAATTCCAGGTATGGCGCAAGGCCAAAATGTGCCAAATCGCGTATAACAGCTTCAATTAAAGTTTGTACTGCGAGTAATATGATTGCCGATTCATAATAAGGAAGAAGGTTCATAGAAATTTTTATTTCATTGAATTCATGTGAATTAAGTTCTATTTACTCTATACATTGGTTCATAGTCCAAAAGACACCAATGTTAATGCACTGCATTCTTTTATTCCTTACTCTATTTTTTTACTTATTATTGAAAGTGTGGGGGATTGTTGATATAATTTCAATAATAATAAATTTTCTAGCCGTTTACATATTCATTTGTATATTAAATCATTTTACTGCTTGGGTATTAATTATATTACCGTTTGATTTCAGCATGTTTGGGTATTAATTATATTACCGTTTGTTTAAGTAGTGTACCATTGCTATTTTTTATATATAAATAAGACTGAGCACTGTTTGTGAGGGGAGTGCTTAACTGTCACATTTGGAAAAATGTTGCTGACATAAAGCTAGTTACTATTTGATAGCTTTCTGATTTCTGTTGCTATTATTATTATTATTATTATTATTATTATTATTATTATTATTATTATTATTATTATTATTACATAAAACAATAATTTTCTTATCTATATTTTATTGTCTATACACGGTTTAATTTTGAGTTCGAGTAAAAAAAATAGAATTCAACTATTTTGAGTGCTGATTAGTTGGGTGAAAAGTAGTTGAATCCTGGAGTAGGATTTAAATCGTTGACCTTATAAGACCGAGAAAAGTTCTCCAGGGGCTTAAATTTTTACTTAAGGACGATTACCTTTGCACGCCTCTGCTCAACATAATTCGCTCTAAATCGATAAGTTCTATTTCTGCACTTCTTTTATTTGATAGTTGAATCCTATATTTTATTTTGTTCATCAACATTTTAGACATGTTTTTTATGCCCTCTTTTTTTGGGATAAAACATAAATCAGGAACGAGGCTATTTTTGAGTTGAAAACGATTTTTGAAAACTAGGTGCAAGATGAGTAATGTGTATGTGATATTTGTTTGGTGGGGTGCCTAACATGAACATTAATTTTTTTTAGATATCTTTGTTCATTTTTGCTCATGTTATAGTACGTGTTTCTTGATCCAGCTTAAGAATTGTTATTCTTTGTAATAGTTCAAAGAGAATATTGTTTCAATATTCAAACTTATCAATGTGATTATTGCATTTGCATATTTTCCATAATAGGAAGCTTAGAAATCCGCTCGAAATTCACTCTTATTGAATGAATATTTCGAATACTCCCCAGATTGAGATTGTTTTTGAATGTTTTGATTCCACTTAAATTGGTGTTAACGACTTAAGCACGTCGAAATATTTTGAGAATTAATTTTTGGTGAATATCTCTTGATGTTCTTCGGGTGCATATTTAGACTACGACGTGATAGTCTATTTCATGTACTTGAAGACCATAGGAAGGTGCTGCAGAAATTTCTTAAAATATAAAGATGTGTTCATTTTGATGCATTCGGGAATGGGATAGAAGCCTGACCCGTTAAAGTGGAGATGAAGTTAGGAAATTCATATGTATGCATATATAGAAATTAACCCTCCTATTTGTGTTTTATTTTACCACATATATACTAGCCCGTAGTGTGTGGACCAAGATTTCTACTAATCAAAGTTGGATGGAACGTAGGATAGCCACTAATAAGAGTGGCTTAGATCTGAGTACCGTAGTGGGGTTGATCAATTTCTCAATTTTGCATTTGAGCAAGTTAGCGACGATGAGATCAAATGTCCTGGTAAGAGGTGTGTTAATGAAGTGTGGAAGGAAATGAGTGACGTCATGTGCGACCTATTTGCATATGGGTTCAAGCAGGGTTATAGCATATGGATCTATCATGGGGATACCTGGTTAAATGAACATGAATCCAAATATGAATCTAGAGGTGACGAAACCTTTGACTGTACTAACATAATAGTCGAAGTTGCTGGTTCATTCTTCGAGTGGAATACAAATATGGATCATGGTAGCATCGAGCAAGAGTAGAATGACGGGGCTAAGGGTTTCTATCAATTATTTCACGAATTAGTGATGCCACTGTATGACGGACACGAAAAACATAGTGTCTTATTAGCAGTGACTAAGCTTTTACACTTTAAGAACGACTATGACTTCAGCGAAGGAGGTTTTAATGAACTACTAAACATTGTGAAGGAGTTCTTACTGACAGGAAATAAGTTATCGGAATCGTATGTGTGAAGAAAATGGTCAAAAGTCTCAATCTAGGGTATGAGAAGATTAATGCTTGTGAGAATGATTGTATGTTGTATTATGCTGATGACAATAAAGATAAGAGGTCATGTGATATATGCGGTACAAGTAGATACTATGAATAGATCAAGAAAAAGGGAAAAGAAATGTCGAGAAAGATTCTTACGTTACTTTCCCATTACACCTAGGCTTTAGCGGTTGTTTATATCAACACATACCGTTGAGTATATAAGATGGCACTCAACACGAGATATAGTCAAAGGTCAATTGATGCACCCGACAGATGGGATTGAGTGGAAAATAGTTGACAGAAAGCACTCCTTGTTTTCTAAAGAGGTTCGCAATGTTAGGCTTGGACTTGTTGTAAATGACTTTAATCCGTTTAATATGCCTTACACCAAGCCCTACTCAACTTGGTCAGTGATTATTGTTGTGTATAACCTCCCACCTTCAATGTGTATAAAATATCCCTACATATTCATGCCTTTACTGATTTCGGGTGATAAGAGTCTAAGTAAAGACATCAATGTTTACCTCAGACCATTAGTTGATAAGTTGAAGATGTTATGGGATAAAGGGGTTCAAACTTATGATGTATCTCTTAAAAAAAACTTTGACATGATGGCAGCTTTACTGTGGACCATAAATGACTTCCCGGCGTTAGGAATAATCAGTGGATGGTCGACTCACAAAAGCTGGTCCTGTCCTGTGTGCATAGGGTTAGTTAAAGTTATCTGTTGAAATATGGGGGGTGGGAATTAGTTTCTTTGTAACTTTCAGGCAGTTTTTTTCGATTGAACATTATTATCAACGGATGAGTACACAATTCAATTGAAAAATAGAAAAACGTCAAGTACCTGACCACCTTTCTGGGAAAGCAATGTTGAGTTGGATTAGTCACTTGAATTTTCCACCTCCAGGGAAGAATCACATATTAGAGCGAGCTTATGGTTATGGTCAGGTTCATAACTAGACACATCGTTGTATGTTCTTTGAGCTGCCTTATTGGGCTACACTCTGCATCCTTCATTGTTTAGATCTAATACATACCAAAAAGAATGTATTATATAACATTTTTTATACAGTCCTAGATGTCAGTGGTAGAACAAAGGACAACAACAAGTCGAGGCTTGATTTGGTAGAAATGAACATTAGGGAACATTTGTGGCTGTATCAGGAGGGTGGTAAGATGGTAACGCCTAAAGCTAATTATACTTTGATCAGGGAACAATTGATATTGATATGTAATTAGATTAGTGGACTAAATCTCACATATGGATATTCTTTAAAAATAGCAAGGTGTTGTAAATTCGAAGAGTTGAAGTTTCTGGGTCTAAAAAGTCATGATTGTCATGTATTCATGCAAAAGTTGATCACCGTGGCATTTATCGACTTGTTGCTAAAACATGTGGTTAAAGCACTAATAGAGCTTTCTATTTTCTTTAGAGATTTATGCTTAACAAAGCTCCAGCTCAGAGACATAGATAAAATGGAAAGGTAGATAGTGGAAATAATGTGAAAGTTAAAAATGATCTTACCTCCATCACTTTTTGATTTAATAGAGCATTTGCCTATTCACATGTAATATGAAGCCAAGTTTGGTGGTCCCATGCAATGTAGATGGATGTATCCATTCGAGAAGTAATGACATTAATTTTTTTAATACACTAAAATGTTCGTTCATGTTTTCTATATGTATATATAACACACAGGTATATGCGGTGTCTAAAGTAAAAGGTGAATAATAGAGCCCGTGTAGAGGGGTCAATTCCTGAAAGTTATGTTATGGAAAAGCTTGTTAATTTTTGCTCCTTGTACTTTAAGCTGAATGTTCAAACGAGGCACAATATCTTACTTCGGAACGAGGTTGTTGCACATGAGGAAAATAGAGAATTAATGGATTTTAATCATCTTGTAGAGCCATTCGGTGGGGAAAAAGACGATTCTTTACCGATAGTGAGTATGCAGCTTCCACATTGTATGCACTTATAAACATGAATGAAGTGGCACTATACATTAAGTAAGTAGCTATAACTATGTCGTTTGTAATTGTTATAAGTTCCTTGCATACACATTAAGTTTATAATTGTACTGCAGTCATTATGATGCACAAGTGGGTCCAAGATTGGAAAAAGAATGCCCAGAGCAAGATAACCGATGGACAGAAGCTTAGAGATGTCCAGTGTAACGCCCCAGAAATTTTGGATTTTTGAGAATTAAATTTTTATTTTTATTATGTGGATTAAATGAATTTAATTAATTATTTATGAGAGTAAGCTAATTGAAGGACGTTCTATGACCTAGATATATCGGAATGTCGTAGTATTTTGGCTACGTGATAGAATTAAAGTGTTTGAATTTCCAAGACGAAAATAAAAACTTTCCGAGAAATTTTTCAAAAAACACTATTCACGCATTTCTGCTCGGAAATTATTTTTGAACTTCCGAGAAATACGTAATGATAGAATATCGAGGTGAGATGGAATATCTAATAATATTTTAGTTATGGCAAAACGCAGCTTTTTTTGCTCATGGACTTAAAACCTAACGATTAGGGAAAATGAATTTGAGAAGGAATTTAAATGCGTATAATGAATTAAAGCAAGGATTGTACAATACGTAAGTATTATACGAGGTAATGGATATAAGTATAATACGAGGTATTATACGAGCATGTATGAATGATGGAATGTCATATATTAAATAAGTATACGAGTTAGAATACGAGATTAATATGTAAATTATACGTTATAAGGCTTTAAGTCAAATGTAATGGATTTGTTGAATTGTGTAGGAAATTGTAATGTCCAATTGGGATAATAATAAAGCCCAATACGAATTAATGTTAAACCCCAAATATAGGAATGGTTAAGTCCAATGTAAATTAATAAACAAGCCTAATGTTTGTTTAATGCAAGCCCAAGTATAAGTTAAGCTAAAAGCCCAAAGTATGAACTTATAGGTTATTGGATGGTTTAAACCCATGGGTGATCCAAAGTAATGAGCAAGTAATTAATGTGATAAGCAAGTAAAGTGCTTATGTGTGGTGAACAAGTAAAAGTTATGATCAACAAGCAAAGGATAAGCTAGGTGATTAACAAGCAAACTTAAAGGTTAAGTTATGTGATTAACAAGTATACTTAATGGTTAAGTATATGTGATGCCCAAGTATTGGAAAGATGTTGTGGAGGCCAAGTTAACTTAATGTCTAGGTAATGAATAGTAAGGAGGTGATTAAGGAGGTGGGTTGGAATAATAACCCTTATGCCCTAACTTAGGAAGTCCTATAAATAGCAAGCTTGGATTTTATTTTGGTGGTTGTTCATTTCATCCAACAAGTTGAGAGCTTATTGGTTAGAGAGAAAAAGCTACAAAAGCTAGAATAAGTTAGTCTTTGAGAATTCAAGAAGCAAGAAGGAGATTAAAGATTAACCAAGTGATTATCAAGGGTAAGAACTTAAACCATGAATCTCTTTCTCTTCCATTGTTAGAGAGGTGGGTAGTGGTAGAACATGTATGCTAAGGAATGATAGGATTGATTAATCAATGGACTTAAGCCGTATAAGTCATGAATAAGTAATTCAAACTTAATTAAGTTATGAATTTATGAAGAGTTTATATGAAATACTCATATGTGTACTTTAATAAGATTGTATGATAATAAGAAGTAAGAATGGTGGTTAAAAGACTTAATCTATAATAAGTCATGAGGAAGGAAGTCATAAGTAGTTTATACTTTTATAAGTTATAAACTCACAAGGAACAAGTAATAACTTATCATGTTTATAAGTTAATGAAGTATGTATGTCAAGATGTAGTATAATGGATTGAATCCATTTGAAACAATGAACAAATCATAAGAAATGAAGTTAAGGCAGAATTCACGAGTTTGGACGATAATCGTCGAATTCGTGAAAATCTCGGAATGGAAGTCAAATTTTTATATTGAGCTTGGAAACATTGGTTTTCAATGGAGACAAGTCATATTTGGCATTATAGAGTTGCGGACTCGAAAATGACCGAATTCTAACTTAGAACGAAGAAACGAGCGTTGAACGTTCACGAACGTTTATCATTTTCGTTAAAATGAACTAATAGGTGAATTTTTAGCAAACGAAGTCAAATAGATAAAATTCTTGCATGAACGTGTAGAGTACATAATTTGTGAACCGTTGGCTTTTGAAAGATCCAATTCGGACTTATAACGAAGAAGTTATGCGTCTGGGAAGTTCACAAAATTTCAAAAGCTGTAAATTTTTCGAAGGCACAGAGTTGGCGCCGCGACACCAACCCAAGGCCAAATGGTGGCGCCGCAGTGATCGTAATAAATAAAGATGTCGAGGCATCTCTGCTAACTTCACATGGCCATGCGAGATCACGAGAGAGTTAAGTGTGAAATGCCACACTAATTTCCATTGTTTTGACAGACAAGAATGTTCACAAGTATAGAAAGAAAGATAACTCATTAGTAATGAAATAAGGTGTTAATATAACATTGTTAAGGCATTGTTAAACACTTAATGTATGATGATTAAAGGTTAATAATCAATTGAAGATGAACGTAATGAGAACAACGTAATGTGCTAACCCGGCTGTAGAAATTTGTTGACCAAGTTGATTATGAATCCAATGGTTTGTAATACCAGTATGGATTATGTAATTACTTAATGAACATGATAAGACCTTTCCTAAATCACTGTTATAGTGATGACTTTAGGAATTTAATGTTGTTTAATGAGAAGTTAAACGATGAAAGTAAATTATAGAGAACGTGAACAATATTCAATAATGATAAGGCCTATAACGTTAAGAGTTACAACTAAAAGTTGTTAAGTAATACGTGAACGTAAACGGAATGAAATAAATTGTACTTAATAAATAACGATCGAGTTTCAATTAACGTATGGATGTTAGTAAGTCGTGAGGAAGGATGATTAACTCGAAACGAGTTGGATTAATGAAGTAAATCTACATAAGACATAGAAGAGAAAGAAGTTGGTAAGAATAATGTAAAAGATAATGGCAAGCCGGAACCAATAGTAACAAATCTAACATATGATTAGATTGAGAAGAAGGGTAAGATTCATTAGGAACCATGTATGTTCATTCATGACCTAATGTGGTATGTTATGTGGTTATGTATTGTAGAGACCGTAAAGACTGAAAGGAAAAGTTATTTTTACTGTAGCAGACGCTGAAGGCAAGTTTTTCTTAAACGCTTGTCTAACCTTCTTGTTAGCCAAGTTTTCTGTGATTCATGCTATGAGACGCATGAACTGTTTTACTAAAGGGTCGATGCCAGTTTTACCTCAGCTAGACTAATCTTGAATAGTTGATTGATTTATTTACAAGTCTTTCAAATATAGAATTGCTAATGCTATCCTACGCCAATTGTTTGGTACGGATTCAAGGTAAGCCTAATTATGAATAAACAAATGTATTTTTCATCGATTATTCGATGGGCACGCGAGGTTGCCAAAACTTAAACGTACATACGTTTAACAGGATGTAGTGTTGATCAACATAGAGTACTATGGGCTGATCACCCAAAAGTGCTCGTAAGATATGCCGGACTTACGAACTTAGTGTCTGGTTGTCCTTTTCAAAGAAAATATGAAATGCTCATGGTCTTGAGCCAGAATTGATGTTTTACTCAATATTGTTATTGTAAAACGTTTTGAAGGAAAAGAAATGCTATTTTGAATTATTGATAGTACTTCATAACTATTATCTAGTTATTGAAGATATACGATTCCTATGTTTCAAGCATGTTATTTAAAAGAAATTGTTGTATTTGCTGAGCTTGTTATGCTCACTATTGCTTGAACTATATGAATGCAGCTAGGACCGAACGAACCGAGGGATCTGACAAGGATAGAGGCAAGACGAAGCTGAATGATTAGTTTACCTTGTAATAAACTAGTAAGTTGTATATATTATAGAATGATGAACAAAGAATGTAATGGTTTTAGAACCTGGGAACGGGATTTAATATTATTAATGTAATAAGAATGTCGTTGATACACATATTTTGATGTCATTTCAGTAGAATGAATGTATAGTTATGAGTACTGTGTAGCACCATCTATCGGGTTGGAAGATACCCGGATTTGGGGGTGTCACATCCAGCCAGATTTCCTTGGGTGCTGCGGAGTGGGAGCAGATGTGAAGCATTTGGGAGGACGCTACTTTTCAGAATATGTCAACACAAATAAGACAATGCATCAAATGAAAGTAAAAAGTCGCCCCGCCACACCAGACGGGTCTTAGTGCAGTACTTCAAGGAGAGACTGTAAGGTATTCTTAGGCGCCCACTGTGACGCCCCCAACATAGTTATACATCACCCATCTTGAGTCGCCAAATACATGGTACAAAATACAAATACAAACTTAATTATACAAACGTCGTGTAATATACGACAAAACATAGCTGAGAGTTTAAACAGGAATAATGCCTTCTAGACAATATCCACTCTCAAATAGAGTCCTCATTACATTTATTATCACACTATTTTATAGAATAGTGAGGACTACTATAACACCATCTCGGACCATCACTCCGCTCCCCTACTAGTCCATTTCGTTCTCATTTCACAGAGAACAATGAAAGCAAAAGGGTGAACTCAACTAGCCAGTAAGAAATATTATGACTAAGATAATGCAGGATAAATTATCATTAGCCTTCAACAATATTAAACTGATAAAATAAAATAGACATCAAGTTTAACTGCAGCAGAATAAGCAATCCATTAGAAGAGTCAAGTAGAGCATGATATCTACCATCTTCTATGATTTAAAATATTTTCATCAATTTTTATCGGCGAGACTCAACTTAATAAATAAACCACATCATCGAATCATCCACCTTTACAGCCAAGGATATTCATTAAATCATCAATGGTCATGACTATACTTAGAATAATCCACGGTCATAATCATGCCAAAATTGTCCATCAATGCACTACTGAGCCTTTGAGGACTTTTACCACATCATTTATAACATTACAGGTCATGATTATACCGAATGATCCCTGGTCATAATCATACAAAGTTCATCTATGCACGTAAGCCAAAGATGACTTTCATCACAATATAAACATGAGGATGATGACAATGATATAAGCATTAATCAAAAGAAAACAAGGATAAATATTAAAGACTTTAAATTTATCCAAATATTATCAATCATTTAATAAACTCATCATCTAATATTATTAATATTAGAACAATATTTTAATCACTTCTTAAACTTATAAACAATTTATTTCAATTGTTTACACTTTACCAAATAATGCATTTAATCATTCAAAAATGCCATACTCATAAGATTTCATCACCAATGATCAAATTCCTCACCGAAAATCTGTATATACCCTATATAGGATTCCCAAGCCATAAAATCTTATTTTCTAATTTTGTTACTTCACATAACATATTTAATTCATTTACTCATAACTAGTTTATTTTCATGAAAAATAACAAATCAGTCCCAAAAATATTTCTTTTAAAGGATTTAGCGTAATATAGTCCCATATTGAACATATATTTTTCTAAAATTTTTAAAATTCATTTACTATTTTCATATATTAAAAATCGCCAAATATTTAGACATTTATCATAAATTGTACTTTTATCCAAAAATTACGAAATTTACGAGGTATACTCTGTTATATACATATACTCAATAAAAATTTTACCAATTTTGGAGTTAACCACAAAGAGTTATAAGGGTTTACTTTTAAAATAGTATTTTCCCATAAAATCCATAACTCTTAATCTATACATCCAAAAATCGCCATTTTTGGACACAATCTAGAAAACTCATCAAATTATTATTTCAAATTTTTCCAAAATTTTTGAGGGTCAAAAAAATTACGAAACTGCCCCTGGCAGAAACCCCTTTTAAATGAAAATACTATTCATATGAATACAAAGGATCATTCACCATGCATGCGGTAATCCACATAGATAGGTTATTCCAACAGAATAATAAAGAATAGAATAACAGAAGAATTCACCATGCATGCGATAGACCGTACAGACATGTTATTCTCAACAGAATAATAAAAAATGGAACCAGGTCATGTGTAAATCGCACAGACAGGATATTCCAACAGAATAATAAAGAATGGAATAACAAAGAATTCACCATGTATGCGATAGACCGCACAGACAGGTTATTCCAACAGAATAATAAAGAATGGAACTAGGTCTAGCGTAATCCGCACAGACAGGATATTCCAACAGAATAATAAATAATAGAATAACAGAAGAATTTCACCATGTATGTCGTACTTCGCATAGACAGGTTATTCCAACATAAAAATAAAGAATGGAATAACAGAAGCTCTCTTCATGAATACGAAAGAAATAATACCCCTTACAACTATTAAACGAAAATAATATTCCTACGAATATTGAACGAAGATGATATTCCTTACGAATATTGAACGAATATAATATTCATACGAATACGAAAAATAACATCTCTTCAGGATATGAAATAAATAATACCCCTTACCTTAGAATAAAGCTAGATACTGGAATAGAGAGGTAGCAGACTTCTCTTCTTCTTTCTCTCTATAATTTCTCTCTATAATAATTGCTCTAAAGCTTTAGTGAATTGGTGAGAAATGAAGGAAGAATGAGCTTCTATTTATAGGAAAATATAGTTTTGATAATTGCACGTTTTGGGGCTCGAAATATTATAGTACAATACCTTTAACTTTTCTTTCATTTTTAATTCAGTCCTGCAAGTATTATCAAACTTGCACCACCTCCCCTAATAGTAAATCATGTGAATCAATAGTTCTAGACATGTGAAAATACGAATTACAGTATAGTACCTTCATCTATACTTCCATTTTTAACTTAGTCATGCAAGTATTATCAATCTTGCCCCAACTCCCATAGTACATGAATATGAATCAATAGTACACACATGTGAATAAATAGTTATATAAGCATGTGAATTAGTAGCAATTAATTGTTCATTTATCCGATTAATTACCCGATTTATCAATATAACCCCCAGACATCAATTATCATCGGAATAGATGTCGATTTCCACTAACACTAATAATTCCAACACAATGGAACTATCAATTTCATCTTTAATCAACACGAACTTATTCATCATTAATATTATAACTCACAATATTTAACAACCAGGTCGTTCCCAGGAAAGAGGGGGTTTTTTGATAAGGATTTCTCCTTATTGGCGACCAATTAGATGACCAAACCTCTCCTTGACAGAACTTCTAGACATTGTAAATATTGCAATTTAATAATATGAATAACTTTGTCGGCTCAATTATTGATTTAATAATATATAAAATATTATGCAGATGATACTGTGACAATAATCGAATCAATAATATGAGAGATATGATGCAACAATTACTGTAGCAATAATTGAGTATAACTGAGTGACTTCTTACGTAAGCATCAATAATCAATACCATGTGCTACTATGCAACCACGCGTATTATTGTACTTTTACTACCGGGTAGTTCAATAGTTTTAACGGTAACACTTTCACCGTTATTTTTATAAAATGATAATTTTATCATTTTCTAACTACGACAATACTTCTGTTGTGGGGTTCACTAATGATTGTGTTGTCGTACGGATATTCCCCGATAAAAAGAATATTATATAACCACCTGCTTACTTTGCAAAATTTATAAATATTACCCACAACTATAACATTATATTATATCCACATCATAATATTCAAAAATATATTTCAAGATAAATTAATCTTTATTTATAAAAGTTGGGGTCTTACACCCACCTTCCCGCTTAAAGTTTTTTTGGCATTCCCAGCAGAAGAAAGCTGATGGTGGTTATATCTCACCTGAAGCAGAAGGCATTATTGTAAGTAATTTTATCATTTTATTTAGTTTATATTTTAATTTCTGAGGCCCTGAGCAGCCAGAGAGCTGATGGCGCCGTTGATCCCTTGGTGCATGAGGATGAAGAAGGGTAGAGTTGTGGGCATTCCACGTGTCCCAACTTACACTATAGTGGCTGCTGTGAGAGCCAAGCCTAGCCCACCCACCGAAGCAGGTGTTGCGAGTGGATCGGGTGCCGACCCTTTATAATTTGATGGTTTCTTTCGACGCATCATAGAGGGGTGCATGGAGATCAGTACTATAAAATCAAGCACACCTTTACGACATCAAATCTGCCAACTTGCTCAGAAGGTCATCCACGGTTCCATAGATCCTATATCATCTGCCGATGAGCTCATGGGTCTGGTCCGGGAGGCCATTCGTGTATGCGCTGTAGTCTTGGCCAACCTCTTTCCTCCACATATTCGAGAGGTAAATATAAATATTTATGTATATCTTTATGTATATAATATTCTTTGTAATTATATTGCTTAAATAAACTGTGAAACATATAGTTATCTAAATTATTGTCTTTCATTCGTAATTTGGAACACGTTACAATTCTACGGATCAGTATTCAAGAGATCCCGAGGTCGAGTTATCGACTTGTTTCATAGAACTTGCATATATTAACGAAGACTTAGCAAACTATATACCAAAACCCGCCACGGGCATCGAAAAGAAAATAAACCATAGAAAACATAACTTAAAGAAAACATATAAAAATATACGAAAAAGAGAACAAAACCCGCTTTGGGCGTCAAAATGACACGAAACCATATACATATCACCTCATAGATATTTCGAAATATTTACAACTTACAGGACTAGATTTCGAGATCCGGAGGTCGAGTTATCAGGTCGTTTGTCAAACTTGCATATATTAACTAAGACTTAGCACATTATAGACCAAAAATTACCCTAAACGTCAAAACGACACGAAACCATAAAAATAACACCTAATTCATATTTGTAATATGTTACAACTTACGGGAATCGGTTCTAAGATCCAGAGGCCGAGTTATCAGCTTGTTTACCGAACTTGCATATATTAATGAAGACTTAGCAAACTATAGACCAAAACCCGTCCCGGGCGTCAAAATGACACGAAACCATAGACATAGCACCTCATAGATAATTTGGAACATGTGCAAGTTATAAGAATCGATTCCGAGATCCGGAGGCCGAGTTATCAGCTCGTTTGCTGAACTTGCATATATTAACAAAGAAATAGCAAACTATAGATGAAAACCCGCCCTAGGCATAAAAAAGAAACAAAACAATAAACATAGCACGTCATAGATATTTGGAACACGTTAAAACTTACGAGACTCGATTCTGAGATATGAAGGCCGAGTTATTAGGTCGTTTTCCTAACTTACATAACATAAAGAAAACTTCAGAAAAGGGACCAAAACCCGCTCCGGGCTTCAAAATGAAATGAAACCATAGACATAGAACCTCATAGATATTTGGAATACGTTAAAACTTATGGAACTCGATTTCAAGATCTGGAGGCCGAGTTATCAACTCGTTTGTCGAACTTGCAAATATTAACGAAGACTTAACACACTATAGACCAAAATCTGCCTCGGGAGTTAAAAAGCCACGAAACCATAGAAATAACACCTCATAGATATTTGGAACATGTTAAAACTTACGGGACTCAATTTTGAGATCCGGAGATCGAGTTATCGGCTCGTTTGCTAAACTTGCATTTATTAACAAAGACTTAGCACACTATAGACCAAAACCTGCCTCTGACATCAAAACGACACGAAACCATAACACCTTATACATATTTGGAACATGTTAAAACTTACGGGACTCGATTCCGAGATCCGGAGGCCAAATTATCATATATTTTGCCAAATTTACATATATTAACGAAGACATAGCAAACTATAGACCAAAACCCGGCCCAGGCCTCTAAATGACATGAAACCATAGATATGACACCTCAAAGATATTTGTAACATGTTAAAACTTACGAGGCTCAATTTCAAGATCCAAAGGCCAAGTTATCTGCTCGTTTTCCTAACTTACATAACTTAAAGAACACTTAGAAGAATTATATAATTATGCTCTCTTTTAGACTTCGTTATTAATATTTTAATTTTGTATAGTTCTGTTGATGAACCTCGTGGGGTTTGAGGTAGCGTCGTGAGCGCCATGGCCGAGAGAGGGTGGCGAGGCCCCGAGGAGATCTTGAAACTAAAATGATCTTGATGATGCTACTTGAGGGTGGGGCCGCAGAAGGGCACGATAGATGGCGATGATGATGCTGTTACTCTTAATTTGGGGATATATTTAGTTTATATTTTTACTTTCATGTATGTATTTTTACCGTTTTTGGGTTGTATAGACTAGGGCTTTGTATCTAGTTAGGTTGGTGTTTATGTATCTAACTAAATTGATGCAAGTTTTCTGATGATTACATTTTGTATCTACTAAAATTTTATAATTTATATATGTGATTACATTGTTTACGTATTTGCTGGTTAGTAGAAAAATATTTGATGGTTATTAATATATGTTCGTGAAGAATTATTTGTTTTTTTAGTTTATAACAGGTACAATTATGTATATATAAATAAACAGGTGGGTTTTGCAATCACTAATAGAAAAATAAGAATAGGTGATGGAATATTGTGACAATTTTTAAAAACAATCACAAAAGATAATAATTTTTGATGGACATCTTGAGCAATCACAAAATAGTAGTATATATGATTACTCTTATTGATGGCTAATTTTACCATCAATATATTATAATTGTGATGACCATGACAACTCTCCAATTTTTTTACGCAAAATAAATTTTCTTTTTGTGACGCACTAAGTCATCACTTATGGATATACCCTTTTTCGTTATTGCAATTAATATATCACCAATATTTTAATTAAAAAAAATAATCAAAACAATATGACAGTCATAACAATCATTAAAAATATATATATTTTTGTGACGACTTTTATTTGCAATTAGAAAAGAAGGTATTTTGTTATGGAATTTTCAAGTCGTCACAAAACAATAAAATATATGATGACTCTCAGTGATGACTAATTTTACCATCATTTTAGAGTATTTGTGACTGCCATTGCAATCACTAAATCGTATGTCGTACTAATTTTGTTTTGTAAGTCAACTTACACGTGTTTCCTTTTATATTTTATTTTAAAATTATAATCATGGCCTGAATTTTGGTGTAGTGGTAATACTTGTTATTTAGTTTGCAAATTGGGGGAGGGTTCGAATCCTATAAGTATCATTTGATACAGTTAATATAGCGAAATAAATTGTCCATAAAAAGATATTCACTTTCTGACGTTTGATCCTTAAAGTCATGTGTTTCAAAAAGGCTTTCATGACGGGGTATACAAGATAACCTTCGTGACGGCTAAAGTAATCACAAAAACCTTTTGTGTTGATTTTTTGAATTTATATGTTAGATTTGAGCCATCACAAAAGGCTATTTTGTAGTGAATTATCTATAAAAAAATTGAAAATATCATTCGCGACGGGGTCATTGACGACGACATATCCGTCGCTAGACCTATATATAGCGACGAATCTTTAATCTTTTTAATAATAAACTTTAAAACCCATTACCGACGAATCATCAGTCATTGGCGACGGCCAGCTCATCGCTAATGGCCCCTGCCGTGGCCAATGACTCATTCACGACGATGGACTGCAATCACTAATGACCCCAACGCCAATGACCCCAGTACCGACAGCGGTCGACGAGAATTAGGGGCAACAAGAGTGGCAACGGGATTTTTCGTCGCCAATGACCTCATTGTCGACGACAGAGGAGTCATTGGTGACGATAATGCCCATCGACAATGACCTTTTTTGTAGTGTACGGATCTTAAACTCAATTGGTTGTTTTTTCTTTCTCAGATTTGGATTGTGGGAATATTCATTGAAAAAAAGAGATCAAAGAAGATAGAGGAATGGGGACAAATCTGGCATTGAGGCCACGGAAGGATGAAATTGGAGAGAAGGGGAAGGGGATGAAGGAAGAGGGAGCAAGGGACGCGGTGGCGGAACAAGGGAGGGGAAGGATCAAGGAAAAGGGAGAGAAGAGAGAGGGCAAATGGGTCTTTTTTGCTTTTTCAATTTTGTCCTCCTCCTTTTGTATGGTCTTCCAATATAAAAAAGGTATTATTTGATTAATTAAATTTTGAGCACTTTTGTTAATTATTTAAAAGTTTAATGTTACTGTGTTAAAAAATATAATTTGTATGTTTAAAAGTTTATTGGTATTTTTTTAGTAATGAAGTCTTTTTTTAATTTTAAAATCGAAAAAATTGTATTTGGTAATCTTTGTATTAATATTTAATTTTAATAATTTAATTAACATATAATAATTATTTATACAGATTTAATACGTCAAAATAAATATTTAAACAAATTTTATACGAATTTAATAAGTCAACCCGTATTCAATACAGTCAAACCGTATACAATTTTTGTTTGACCAAAAATTTAAATATTCCGGCCAATTTTGGTTGGATTATGAAATTTGGAACTACATTGTATGAAATTAGATACTTTATGTAATAAATTGTAAACCTAAATATTTTGGAGGGAAATTATGAATTTAATGATAGTTAATGAAACAAAAGTGTATTTAGCCCATATAAAAGACACCTTTCGTGGGAACAATCAATTGTATCAACTTAGCTGACTAGTTTATCTACCTAGTTTATTATCCAACCAATAAGTTTAGGCGGACATGTTTAATACACCGGAAAATTAGACTGATTCCTTTTTTTGTTTTTTTGTTATGTTTTTTACATGTATTTAAATCATTAAATTTTGTAAAAATTTTAGTTCTAATAAATTTTATGAATTGTTTGGGAATCATAACAAAAAAAATTGGACATGTCCAATAATCCGGTCCCAAAAAATGTCCGTGCAGAAGCACTCTTATCCAAGGATTGATAAAATGGTTACGTAAAAGACTCCTCCCATATCACATGCATGGATAACATGGTTTGTTAAGTTCCAAATGAACTTAACTCTCTATATAAGGGTTGTTTCACGAAAACAATCAATTGTATCAAGTTTATGCAACTCCAATGGCTCCCATTGGAAACACTGAAACAGTATCGCTGGTAGCTCTCTTCTTTCTCTTTGTTTTCGTCTGGCGCCGTAAAACTCAGACTCCGCGACAAAGCTCAAAACTTACAAGTTGGCCTGTCCTTGGCATGTTACCGGGGCTTCTGCGCAATGTTCATCGCATGCATGAGAATACCACCGATATTCTCCGAGAATCCGGTGGAACTTTTCTTTTTCAAGGGCCTTGGTTTGCTAATGTTGACACTATAGTCACTTGTGATCCTGCCAATATTAACCACATTTTGAGCAAAAACTTCGCTAATTACCCAAAAGGTCCCGATTTCAACAAGATTTTTGATAGCCTTGGAGATGGGATTTTCAATGCGGATTCGGAGTTGTGGGAAATCCAAAGGAAAACCACAATGTCACTGATGAATCACACCAAGTTTATCAAGTTCTTGGAGAGAATTATTTGGAGCAAAGTTGAAAAAGGGCTTGTCCCAATTTTAGAGCACGTTTCGGAATTAGGGCAGGAAATTGATTTGCTAGATGTGCTTCTTAAATTCACCCATGACACTAGTTGCAAATTGATGTTAGGGTTTGATCCATGCAGCCTCTCTGTTGATTCCATGCATATTCCACCCGAAAACGCCTTTGTTGTAGCTGAGAAAGCCACTTTTTATCGACATGTTTTTCCAATAAGTTATTGGAAGTTTCAGAGATGGCTTAATATTGGCCTCGAGAAGAAGCTTCAGCGAGCTGTGGATACATTGGACCATCTTGTGGCCCACCAAATTTCGCTGAAGCGCGTGGAACTAAGCAAACAAACAGCTGCACATTCTGATACCACTCCACAACAATATGTTGACGACCAGGATTTTGACCTTTTATCAAGTTTCATGGATTTATACAAAGGAATCAATAATACTATTCCTTCAAATAACCCCGACAAATTTCTAAAAGACGCCCTATTGAGTTTGTTGTTTGCAGCAAGAGACACCACAAGTGCTTCCTTATCTTGGTTTTTCTACCTCATTGCCACAAACCCTTCAGTCGAAATCAAGATCCGAGAAGAAATTAGAACTCATCTAGACTTTGAGGGACATAATAGTTTATTTGATACTAATTTAGATTGCTTAAAAAAACTTGTTTATCTCCATGCAGCTTTGTGTGAATCCTTAAGATTATTCCCTGCAGTTCCTTTGCAACATAAAGCTTCTGCTCAACAGGATATTCTTCCTAGTGGCCATTTTATTCCCAAAAATAAAAAGATAATCTTGTCCTTTTATTCAGTGGGAAGAATGGAGAGTGTTTGGGGAAAAGATTGCTTGGAGTACAAGCCGGAACGGTGGATTTCGTATCAAGGAGGGATAGAACATGTGCCATCTTCAAAATTTGTGGCGTTTAATGCCGGTCCGAGGAGTTGTTTAGGTAAAGAAATGTCGCTTATACAAATGAAGATTATTGCTGCCTCTATTATTTATAAATATCATATAACAATGGTGGAAGGGCACCTTGTTACTCCAAGTAAATCAATTGTGCTGCATATGAAACATGGGCTCAAAGTGAGGGTAACAAAAGCCATGTAGTTTATTAATAAAGCTCATTAGGGTTAAGTTTTATGTTGTTGTACTTGCATGCATGCATGGCATGCATGGATGGGGTTATTGGATGTACCTTGGTGTAAAAGTTATGTATGCAAATATATATACCTTATTGTTGAGGCTTAAGTTCAATGTATTGTAAGGTTGTTATGGTTAGTAGTGCTATATTCATGTGAAAGAAGTGAAATGTGGAAGTCATAAAGGGTTTAGTTTATTTTTCCTAGATTTGAGAAACTAATGGAGTATAATAAGGTGCACCTTATTATAAGGGCTTAAATATGAATTAGTACCCTAAACTATAGGCTATATTCCACTTCGGTGATTCACCTTTCAATTTTGTCAATTAGATGATTGAACTATTAATTTTTTACAATTGCAACAAATTGAACCTGCCACGTCAGAAATTGCTGACGTGACTACTTGTGTGGGACCATAGGAAGCTGGTGTGATAAAAAAAATAGTTTTTTAATTATAGATTAAACAAATTTGATTTAATGAAGGGTAAAATGGTCCAACAACAATTAACATAAAACAAACATTAACTTAAAATATATCATCAGTGTTAATGAATGTGTTCTTCATTTTGACATCGGCGTACTTCAGCCACATAGTGTGGTCTCTGTAATCGACGTCTAGGGCTTGTTCCCAGACCGAATTTTGAAATTACCTCCAACCCCCATTCTATTTTGTCTTCATAACCATAGCTGATCACATGTATAGCTTCTTTTAGCAGCGCTACTGGGCTTGAGGAAGGTGGAACGCCACCTTCGACCATCAAAGTCGAAGTCACAAAAATTGCGAACTGTCCAAACTTCTTTTCAAAATTCATTTGAGACATCAAAAGCTCTTTATCATCGTCAAATCCTGTTGCAGAGATATATATTTCATATTGTTGAAGGAGAACTAAGATAATAAGGAAAATTTGATTTCAATGTTATGGATGTCAAAAACCTTGAGCAATTTCACCGTCTCCATTTACAATTGCAGTTTAGAATATTTCTCAAGCTTTTTGGGGCGACCAAAACATGGGCGTGATCACATACTCACCATTTTTGGCCGCTTGGGACCCTTGTTTGATACTCTTCCCATTTTGCATACTTCACCCAAACGCTCTTGTTCCATCGAACACGGCGGATTAGGTTTTTTGAATTCTTTGCACTTGCGTAGGCGGTAGTCGTCGAGTTCGGCCGAATCTATAAATTTCTGTTTTGGTGGTCGAATTTCGGCTTCCTGACGCTCTCGTGCTTCCCAAAGGATTTGCTCGGCGGTGATTTGGATGGGAGCTAGGGTTTTGTTCTGTTTATTAATTGAGAAACAAACAGAATTACAAAGCTTTAAAACGATGAAGATGTATATATGGATATATATAGAGATCTAAGGGAGAGACTGAATCGAATATGAAGTTTTTGCGAAGAAAAATATTGAAATTAGGGATTAGGGATTAGGAGAACGGAGAACCTGTTTTACTGAAGGCAACCCGAGATGAAGATAAGAAGATATATTTTAAGTTTTTATTTTATGTTCATTGTTGTTGGACCATTTTAGCATCCATTAAATCAAATTTGTTTAATCTAAAATTAAAAAACTAATTTTTTTTGCCACACCAGCTTTCTATGGCCCCACACAAGTAGCCACGTCAACAATTTCTAACGTGGCAGGTTCAATTTGTTGCAATTGGAAAAAATTAATAGTTCAATCATCTAATTGACAAAATTGAAAGGTGAATCACCGAAGTGGAATATGGCCTATAGTTTAGGGTACTAATTCATATTTAAGCCTATTATAAGTGATCAGAGGAATCACAGATGAGCTCAAAAATTGGAAGAATTAATCCTGGAATCGAATGGATATTTCTTTTTGAATCGATAAAAGAAAATTTTATTAAATCCAGAAAACAGTACATAAGTGACAAACCAAAAGATATGGATATGGGGTCTTTTGGAAAGAGAGAGCTACCAAGTTGAACAAATGAAAGTGGTAAAAAAGAAAAGAACTGTCTTAACAAGATGTTCAAAATCGTATAGTAGAAGCCTTTTTTAAAATGGTAGCAGTTTGACTTTTAGATCGTTCGTCCGTACTGTTTGTTTGAATTTGTTTGTCTTTTATAGATCTTCCTCGAAATCTTTCCGTTTAAAAGTTATCGTTAATTCATTAATACTTACACTTGTAGATCTCTGATTGTTGACTTTGAGAAAATATGTGTCAGCTTTCGACTATTACATGTTGATTTTATAGTACTAACTGCTAGAGACAAGCACGTGTGTGCTGTCTTTCAC
Organism: Panax ginseng; assembly: GCA_020205605.1. Classification (NCBI taxonomy): domain Eukaryota; kingdom Viridiplantae; phylum Streptophyta; class Magnoliopsida; order Apiales; family Araliaceae; genus Panax; species Panax ginseng. Next base: position 34,561,488 of record CM035137.1, read on the forward strand.
CAATATAGTTGTTAGACACATTTTCAAATGCCCTTCTCCTTAACCTCAATGGTTCACTTCAAGGAAAACACCTAATTAATTCTGACAGATTATTTCTTCGGCCTTGGCTTATTTCGTCGATATTTAGCCTATTTCCAACAGAATAGTCTGTCGACCATTCATTCTTAAATAGAGCCCTCGACATTAAATCCATCGAGAATTCAGTCGGGAATACATAAAAGACACAGATTTATCCTCGACGGAATGGTCCGTCGAATATATATCTAGGTCGACGGATTAGTTATATTTCTGACGGAACATCCGTCGACTTTACTAATTTTTAAAAATGAGATTTAATTTTAAATACAACTAATTCCGATGGAACATCTGTTGGTAATACAATATTCCGTCGAGATTATAATTTTCTCACGAAATTAAATTTTATTCCGTTGAGATTAGCTACTTTTTTTTAAGAATTTGTTTGAATTGGCAGTTTTAAGGGTTTTAAACCCCAATAGTGTACATGTAACCTGCTTTATCCCAACAATACATACAATACTATATTTCACATTCAAAATAATTATAAAAACCTGTTTTATCCCATCACATAGCCAGTAACAATATATATGCTAATACCAAATATACGCTATCTGTTTTATCCCATCACGTAACTAACTCATCAAGAATTACAACAAATATTATGCTAACAACAAAATGAGCACAAACCTATTATGTTTTACAAAATTCATACAAAATAAACTCAATTTTAAACAAAATGTACAAATGTTCTATAATGTAATGAGTACAATATATACAAATGAGCACGTAAAACTAGCTATAAGGAGGATCATCAGACGGGGGTGGACGATGTTGTTGTTCTGGTGTATGAGTATCACCTTCAACGTCCGTCTCATAGCCATCGCCACCCTGCATATAGGATTAAAAATATAAATTATTAGTCTATATATATGTGAGAATTAAAAGATTGCAAAATGAAATCATTAGTCTATATATATGTTATAATTAAAAGACTGCTAAATGAAAATAAAATAATATGCAGAATACCCCGACGGCGACGTCAAAATTTGATCAAAGATAAGCCTCCAAGAGTATGGTAGCCACCATCCGGAGCACCTCAGAGCTTAACGTGACAAATTGCTCTAACGGTAATCCTGTACTCTCTGTGGTGGCCCCTGCTGAAATATCATGTACCAGCTAGTGAAGGCGAGCATGGCTAGGCAAGTGCTGACGTTGGAAAACCAGATCCGTCTGAAACCTATCTGAGACCGCCTCTATAACCCTCTAGAAGAGCGTGTCGTCCAAGCCAGCGCTCGTATGAGATGGTCCAATTGGTGCTCTCGGACGCTGGCGCTGACTAGAGCCTGCGATATTAAATAAGTTATTACGTAGTATATATAAATTTTATTTTATTTTATAACTTGAGATATATTATATATTACCTCCACGTAGGGTATACACTGCATCCTCGGCGAGTCCAACACATGATACCTCTAGAATTTTTCAAGAAGGGGGGGATCCTGAGACACAACCCATAGTTTTAGCTCCTCATCCCGAGATAACTCAATCTCAGGATCCCCCATACAATACTAAAAATGGTTATTTGTGATAGCCAAAATCATCACAAAAAGTAGAAAAACCATCACGAAAGGTTTAAGTGATGGCTTTAAGCATCACAATGGTCGTCTTGTATACACCCATCATATAAGGTTTTACGTGATGGTTTTGGCAATCATGCAAATGCTTATTATTTTTGTGATGATTAATAACATGTAATCTATTGTGATTGTCAAAGTCATCACAAAAAAATAAAACTTTAAGGATCAAAGGTAAGAACGTGAATCTCTATTTACATATAATTTATTTCACTCTATTAATTGTATCAAATGATACTTGTAGGATTCGAACCCTCCCCCCATTTGCAAACTAAATAACGAGTATTAAGCAAATCATCTATTTGCAAGGCGCTACGCAAGGGAACGATAAGAAAACACAATTTCAAAACTATTACACCTTTCATTAGCTAGTTGCCAAACGACGAACCACTACACCAAAGTCCATATCATGATTATAAATTTTTTTACAAAAATATAAAAGAAAACATATATGAGTTGACTTACTAAACAAAATTACTTTCACATAAGATTTGGTAATTGCAATGGCAGCCACAAATACTCTATAATTATGGTAAAATTAGTCATCACTGAGAGACATCATATATTTTATTATTTTGTGATGGCATGAAAATTCCATCACAAAATATTTTCTTTTTATAATTGCAAATAAAAAGTTTCATAAAAATCTATCATTTTTAATGATTGTTATGGCCATCATAAAATATTGTTTTGATTATTTCTTACATTAAAATATTAGTGATAGCTTAAATACAATCACGAAAAGGGTATATCTATAAGTAATGACTTAGTGCATCACAAAAAGAAAATTTATTTTGCGTGAAAAATTTGGTGTGATTGACATGACCATCACAATTATAATACATTGATGGCAAGATTAGTCATCACTAAGAACCATCATATATACTATTATTTTGTGATTTCTTAAAAAGTCCATCACAAATTACTATATTTTGTGATTGTTTTTAAAAATTGCCACAAAGTTTTGTCACGTATTCTTGTTTTTCTAGTAGTGCTAGTAGCTCGAAACTTAGCTAGACGGGCATCCCGAAGCGTCTGAAATCGATCCTGTAATGTTATTTGTATATGTGAGTTAATTATATCATTTTATTAACTATCTAATATTAATAATAGCTTAAAATTTAGACTAAGTCTTACACGTATAGCTAATCCTGCAGGCGACATGCGAGAGTCCTTAAGGGTGTGGGCTCTATCCCAAAACTCGTTCATCGTAGGAGGTCGACCCAAGCTCTCGATCATGGCCTAATAATTAAGACAATCAAAAGTGTATCAAGTATGCTACTGACAAATGACTAACTAAACAACAAAATACGTAATACTTACCGACTTCACCTCCTCAAAGGACCACGATTTTTCTTTGTTTGCTCTGACTTCTTCTTGAACACCTCATCATCTCAGTGCCGACACATAGCCTCCCAAGCCAGATCGGATACTATGCGAGGCTGATGATTACTGATCGTAGTCTCGGGCTCGCCAACTACCCAGACAGCCCGTTGTCTCATCTCGTAAAGCCACCCGGTGTCCAAGATACTACAATACAATACGAGAGAAATAAAACAATGTGTTATTTTAATAATTTAATAATATAAGTTTAGTTATTTACAATTTTCATATTAAATGTGATACTTACTGCTAAGAATCTTCATCTACCCGGACAATGTGTGGTTGTGTCGGCGGCCAACCAAATAAGCCGAGGTTAGTACCTCGCTGACGTCGACGAACACTATCTGTATAAGTGAAATTATGTAAATATACTATTTTCATATATGTTATAAACAATTTAATAAAATTAATGATAATTATTTATGTTTGAAAACTTACTAGCTGATGACTATCCCTCGACGTGGGTGCCGTCATCAGATCCTGAACGACCACCACCACGGCAACCTCCCCCGCTATTTCTAGCCATAAATCAGCGTACTACTGAAATAACCAACATAATAAGTAACATCTCCACCAACATATTAAGTAATTAATTAAGTTTAGTTAATTTATCTAAGTGAGAGACAAGTTCCTATTAGTAAATTATTTACGTTAATACTACATACATCATCAAACCCGTTAGAATTAGACTCAACTTCTTCATCAAAATCTGGCTCTTCGTCATTCGTATCGGTTTTGTACTCGTCGTCTTTGTGTATAACGGTATAGTCATTGACAACCACATCTTCCTCGTCTTCCTCAACATCAGATATGTCAATGTAGTCACCAACCTCATCATCATCATTTAGCAAATCTACCTCGGGATTGTAAATTTGTTCTTGTAACGGTTAATCTGTTCCAGACAAATTAGTACCATCAAAAGCACGAGTCTTTGTTGTGACAATTGTATACTAAGGGCTTCTAGTATTTAAGACATTCAAGGCGTAGTACACTTGAGTGGCTTGGCTGGCTAGAACTAATACATCATTAGACTGTAGTTTTGACTTTATGTCTACCATGAAGATTCTATTACAAGTAATTTTAACACCCTTAACTGTATCAAACCTACGACACCTGAATGTAACAACCTTTTTATCCTTGGGATAATTGAGTAAAACCACTTCCTCTAATCGTCCATAGTAATTGGACTCAGAGTCTTGGTAGAAACTTCCCAACACGACAACGCCAGAATTAACCGATATCATTTCATTCAAGTCATCAACATTGAATCTATACCCGTTCACGGTGTAACTAGAAAATAAACTTATTAGTTTGTACGGGCCTGAAATAACGTCTCTAAAATGCTCATACAGACTAGACATGACAGCTTCCTATGAGTCGACTAACCATTGATCATCCCAAGTGCCAGAAAATCGGTGATAGTCCACAACAAAGCTGTCTTCATCACAAAATTTTGCTACTTCACTTTATCATAAGTCCGAACACCCATCTCCCACAACATCTTAAGTTCATCGACTAACGGTCTAAGGTACATATTTATATCTTTTGTAGGATTTTTATCCTCCGGTATGAGTAAAGTCAAGAATAGATACGGATCCCTCATGCACATTGACGGTGGAAGATTGTAAGCTAACATTATCATCAATATATAATATATATATATATATATATATATATATATATATATATATATATATATATATATATATATATACGGGGACTATTATTCGACATTCAAATTACTTGACAAACGAGTTTCTAAGTTCCAATACACTTATATATGTATGAATACGGAGAGAGTATTATTGAGTTTATTTTAATTATGGAAAACTAAGTAAATGCTATTTAGTTTATTTTATATTATTTAATTTTATTATAAATATTTTATTAAATATACTTTTTTCTTTTAATTTAATTTTTTATTATATTATATTATTTAATTTTTAAATGTATATTTTTTATTAAATTTAATTAAATATTATATTATTTATTATATTATATTCAATTTAATTTAATTTAATTTCTTTTAATTTATTATTAGTTTTAAATTATTTTATTTGTATTATATTTATTTTATTAAATTTATTTCATTTTCTTATAATTTATTTTTATTTTTTATTTTATTATATTATCTAATTTTTTAAATATATTTTATTTTATTAAATTTAATTAAATATTATATTATTTATTATATTTAATTTAATTTCTTTTTATTTATTATAAGTTTTAAATTATTTTGTTTGTATTATATTTATTTTATTAAATTTATTTTGTTTTTATTTTAGTTTATTATTATTTTATTTTAATTTTATTTATTTATTTATTATATTATCTAATTTTTAAAATATATTATTTATTATATTTAATTTCTTTTATTTAATTTATTTTAATTAAATATAATTTATTTTAATTTATTATTAAATTTAAATTATTTTATTTATATTATAATATATTATATTATATTATATTACTTAATTTAATATATTTTATTTTATTTTATTTATTTAATTTTTTGATTTAAGTTATTTCATTTAGTTTTATTTTATTTTCTTTAAATAATTTCTTATTACATTATATTATATTAAATTTCTTTTATTTCTTTTATGTATTTTATTTTTTATTTAATTTTATTTTATTTAATAGTGCAAAACTAAGTAAATGCTAATTACTTTATTTTAATATTGGGGAATTGATTAAGCAAAATGCATTAATAACTAGCAGGACCCACATTATTGCAATTGAACAATTCTGACAAGATTTTCGTGGGAAATTTCGTCGAAAATGACAAATATCATATACCATAAATCAATCAACCATAGCATTTCATACCATTATTCGAAATTCAAATAAGTTTATACAACATTCCAAATCGGATTATAACAAAGTATAACATTATATAAAACATCAATTAATCAACACATTGATAAATCTGAGAACATAACTGTGATACATCAAACCCAAATTATCTAATTTCAAACCAATATTGACCAATTCAGACCAAATACATAACAAAATTAACCAATTTTAAACTAAAAATTCCATACTCAAATCAATCGTTAATACCAAAATAATCTTAAAAATCAAATTTCATATAAACATACCTTAAAATTTATGACAAAATCGGTGGCGGTGGCGACGATCGGTCCTGGTGGCTGTGGCCAGGGAGATGGGATGGGGGGCGGTGGCAGGGGAAGGGTGGGGGGACCGGTGGGAGGGAGTGTAAGACCCCAACTTTTATGAATAAAGATTTAATTTTCTCTAAATATTTTTTTGAATAATAAGGTGTGGATTTGTTATAATATTATATTTGTGGGTAATATTTATAAATTTTGCAAAGTAAGCAAGTTTTCATAAAATATTTGTTTGGTCGGGGAATATTCATTTTATCATGGAATATTCGTATTTATTTACCACAATCATTAATGGACCCTATTAATGTAATTGTCGCTTGGTTTAAAAAGCGGCGTAAATAACTTTTTAAAAATAACGACAAAAGTTTTACCGTTAACTGTTGAAATACCCAGTGAGAAAAGTAAAATAATACGTGTGGTTGCATAGTAGCACACGGTATTGTACAGTATCTTTGATTATTGATGCTTACGTGAGAAGTCACTCAGTTTTATTCAATTATTACCACAGTAATTGCTGTATAGTATCTAATATTATTGATTTAATTATTGTCACAGTATCATCTGCATAATATTTTATATTATGAAATCAATAATTGAGACAACAAAGTTATTCATATTATTATTTGCATTATTGTCGATGTCTAGAAAGTTCTATTGAGGAAAGGGGTTTGGTCACCTAATTTCGCGCCAATAAGGAGAAGTCCTTATCGGAAAGCCCCCTCTTTTCTAAGAATGATCTAGTTGTTAATATTATGAGTTATAATATTAATGATGACAAGAAATGTTATTAAAAATGTGTTTAGTGAAGCCAAGTGAATTGAGATAAATAGAGGGGTTTTTATTGAAGTATTTGTCGTAAATTTTGCTTATTATATAGACCCCCACTTACCTATTTTTCAAAATCTTCGGTAGAAAGTTATCTCAGTTTTATTATATATATATATATAAATTTTTTTATATAAAATAAAATATATTTTATTTTATTTGCATAGTGCATCATAGTAAAATTAAAAAATTTTAAAGTTTCAGCCGAAGAAGTGCCCGTGAGAATTTTCCTGTTCACCCATGATTTTCTAATTCAAATAGTATCATGACATTCTCTTATAAATTGGATGCTTAGTTTAGAAATGAAAAATACACCAGAATCAGAGAATTCTTGATCTATAATATTGAGCGTATTTCTTTTAAGTTTAAGGAAGCTTAAAGCGTAGAAAACAGTATAAGTTTTCTTCAAGAATATCGCCTCCCTACCAGTCAGAAATACTCTCCTGTTAAGATAAGGGGTATTATTTATTTCATATTCGCTTACGATATTATTTTTCGTATTCGTAAGGAATTTTATTTTCATTCAATATTCGTAAGGAATATTATTTTCGTTCAATATTCGTAAGGAATATTATTTTCGTTCAATATTCGTAAGGAATATTATTTTTGTTTAACAGTTGTAACGGATATTATTTTTGTTCAATATTCATAAGAAATAATATTTTCTTCCATACTCTGTAGTATTTAAGTAATATTATTTCATTTCATATTCTTAATTCTACACTTATGTTGATAAGTTTTTCTTTTATACTCCTTGAAATTAGTATAATATCCTTGAAATTTGCGCTTCATCTGGTATCATTTCACAAGAATATTTTTCTGAATATTCTTGTTAAATTTTGATCTTTTCATGTCGGGATACTATTCATGAAGTACTATTCACGGGGTACTATTCACTCGAGTACTATTCATGACAAAAATTTATTTCTTTTCTGTCCAAATTATTTTGATACATGAATATGATTCTTTAATTTTACTCAACAAAGCAATTATCATGTTGATAATTTGGACATTCTTGAACTCTGGATTAATTGATTTATAAATCTTTAAAATTTATTCTTGCTCTTACTTCATTGAATTTTTATATCATTGGCATCATCCTCATGCTTATATTGTAATGAAAGTCATCTTTGGCCCGTAGTGCATAGATGGACTGTTGATTGGTATGATTATGACTATGTATCGGTATAATAATGATCTGTAATGTTACAAATGATGTGTTAAAAGTTCTCATTGGCCCGTAGAGCATTGATGGACAGTTGTTGGTATGATCATGACCATAGGTTCTCTTCGGCCAAGGGTGCAAAGATGAATTGTTGTTTGACATGATCATGACCACTGGTGATACTAACGAATGTCCTTGGCCCGTAATTCATGGATAATTCGTGGATGTGATAATAATGAATATTCTTGGCCTGTAGTGCATGGATAATTCATCGATGTGATACTAACAAATATCCTTGGCCCGTAGTGCATGGATAATTCGATGATATGGATTATTTATTGAGCTGTGTTACAGCGATAAAATATTGATCTTGAACTTTTAAATCATATAAGATAGTAGATATCATGCTCTACTTGACTCTTCTAATGGATTGCTTGTCCCGCTGTATTTAAACTTGTTGTCTATTGTATTCTATCAGTTTTTATACTGTTGAAGGCTAAGGATAATTTATTCTGCATTATCTTAGTCATAATATTCTTTACTGGGTTAGTTGAGCTCACCCTTTTCTTTCATTGTTCTCTTCAAGAAATGAGAATATAGCTGGGACTAGTCGAGGAATAGAGTGACGGTCCAAGTTGGTTGCTATAGTAGTCCTCACTATTTTATAAAATAGTGTGATAATAATTGTAATGAGGACTCTATTTGAGTTTGGATATTGTCTACGAGACAATATTCGTGTTAAAACTCTCAGTTTACGTTTGTCTTATTGTATTAATGAAGTTTGTATTTGAATTTTATATTATGTATTTGGTGACTCATAATGGGTTGTGTATACCTATTTTTGGGCCATCACAGGGAGGGGGTAAGAGAAGAGAGAGACAAAGACAGGGAGAGATAGAGTGTGTGAGTGAGAAGAGTGGGAGGCGCTGGAGAAGAGGATGCCTGATTAGGTTTTAAGACTTATTTCTGACGAAATTTTTATCAGAATTATGTTAATGCCATCCTGGAAAAGAAAATGTGGTAGTTGACGCATTGAGTAGAAGATCATATGCGGGTACGAGTGCGATATTGTCAACGCAGAGACCCATTTTGTATGATTTGCAAAGGATGGAGATAGAGATAAAGACTCTAGGGACCCACGCGATAATGGCGAATATACGAGTAGATCCAACTTTAATCGATAACGTTAAAGATGCTCAAGCTACAAACCTGGAGCTGATGCATATGAGGAAGAAAGTACAAGAAGGTGTTATGCCGGAAGCAAGAATCGATGAAGAGGGAATACTTTGAGTCAACTCCAGACTTTGTGTTCCTAACGATCCTGAGTTAAAGTATAAAATCATGATGGAGGCGCATACAACACAATCGCTTGCAATCCATCTTGGGAGTACCAAAATGTATCATGATCTTCGACATACATTTTGGTGGGGCAATATGAAGAGAGAGATAGCGCTGTTTATCTCAAGGTGTTTAACTTGTTAACGAGTCAAGGCAGAGCATCAAGTACCAAAAGGTCCATTGCAACCACTTGAAATTCCATAATGGAAGTGGGAGCACATTACCATGGATTTTGTTACTGGTCTTCCCAAGGTTTCTCAAGGCATAGATGCAATTTGGGTCATTGTTGATAGATTGACCAAGTCTTCTCATTTCTTACCAATACGAGAAACTTATACACTTGAACGTCTTGCTCGTATGTACATAAACGAGATTATAAGACTTCATTGTATGCCAGTATCCATAGTTTTTGATCGAGACCCAAGATTGGTTCACGATTTTGGGTTAGTTTACAAAAAGCTATGGGCACAGATTCTGATTTAGTTCGATATCATCCTCGAGACCAGACGGACAATCGAGAGACTCTTGAAGATTTATTAAGACTCTGTGTCCTTGAATTCAAGGGAAGTTGGGACAAGTTCTTACCATTGGTGGAGTTTTCTTACAACAACAGTTATCAAACAAGTATTGGCATGGCTCCATTCGAGGCATTGTATGAAAGAAAGTGTCGCTTCCGATGAAGTCGGGATGAGGTGGGTGAAGCAACGTTGTTGGGACCGGAGTTGGTACATATGACTACGGAAAAGATTCAAACGATCCAACAACGTATAAAAACCTCAAAAGACCGACAAAAGAATTATGCTGATCTTCATCGAAAGGACGTGGAATTCGATATTGGAGATCATGTGTTGTTACGTGTTGCTCCATGGAAAGGAGTTACGAGATTTGGAAAGAGAGGAAAGCTCAATCCTCGATTCATTGGCCCATTTTTAATCCTCGATCGAGTAGGAACTGTAGCCTATAGACTCGCTTTACCGCCAAGTATGTCTCGTGTTCATAACGCTTTTCATATATCCATGTTACGTAAATATGTGAAAGACCTGAACCACATTATTGAGTTAGAACCAGACTAAATAGCGGAAGATTTAATGTATGAAGAGGTTCATGTTCAAATCTTGGATAAGAAGGAATATATTCTACGCTCCAATTAAGGTTATACCTCAAGTCAAAGTTTTATGGAGGAACCACGATGTTGAGGAAATGACCTGGGAGTTAGAATCTGAAATGAAATCAAGGTATCCTTACCTCTTCGACATACCAGGTATGTACCCTAATTTCGAGGGCAAAATTTCATAAGAAGGGGAGATTGTAAGACCCCAACTTTTATGAATAAAGATGAATTTTCTATAATTATCATTTTTGAAAGTTTACTTTTATCACTGGATATTTCAACAGTTAATGGTAAAAGTTTTGTCGTTATTTTTATAAAATTTTTATTTCTGTCGCTTTCTATATTCGAAAGTAATTCTGTTGTGGGGTCCACCAATGATTGTGCCTTCGTACTGATATTCCCCGACAAAATCAATATTCCCCGACCCAATGAATATTTTATGACAACTTGCTTACTTTGAAAAATTTGTAAATATTACCCACAACTATAACATTATATAAAATCCACATCATATTATTCAAAATAATATTTAGAGAAAATTAAATCTTTATTCATAAAAGTTGGGGTCTTACAACCTCCCCTTCTTATGAAATTTTGTCCTCAAAATTGGAGTACGTACCTGGTATGTCGAAGAGGTGAAGATACCTTATTTTCATTTCAAATTCTAACTCTCAGGTCATTTCCTCAATATCGTGGTTTCTCCATAAAATTTTAACTTGAGGTATAACCTTTGAGCGTAGAATATGTTCCTTCTTATCCAAGATTTTAACAGGTACCTCTTCATACGTTAAATCTTTCGCTATCTTGTCTTAATAGATTTTTAAGAGTTTGAATAGTCCTCTCCGACTGCCCGTCCGTTTGAGGATGATATACGAATCCCAGATAAATTGCGTTTGCATGGCTTTTGCAAACTAACCCAAAATCGTGAAATGAATCTTGGGTCTCGATCAGAAACTATGGATACTGGCATACCATGAAGTCTTATAATCTCAATAATGTATATACGAGCAAGACTTTCAAGTGAATAAGTTTTCCGTATATGTAAGAAATGAACAGACTTGGTTAATCTATCGAAATGACCCAAATTGCATCTATGCCATGAGAAACCATGGGAAGACCAGTAACGAAATCCATGTTAATGTGCTCTCACTTCCATTCTGGAATTTCAAGAGGTTGCAATGGTCCTTTTGGTACTTGATGCTCCACCTTGACTCGTTGACAAGATAAACATCTTGAGATAAACTCTGCTATCTCTCTCTTCATATTGCTCCACCAAAATGTATGTCGAAGATAATGATACATTTTGGTACTTCTAGGATGGATTACAAACGGTTTGTTGTGCGCCTCCATCATGATTTTATACTTCAAATCAGAGTCGTTAGGAACACAAAGTCTGGAGTTGACTCGAAGTATTCCTTCTTCATTAATTCTTACTTCCGGAATAGCACCTTCTTGTAATTTCTTCTGTGACAACCCAAAAATTTAGAAAATCTTAAATGATTAAATTAAAGGTTAAAATTTAAAACCTAGAGTGAAAATAAAGGATTTATTTAAAAATTTTAAGAAAAATCTATACAGTTTAATAATTGAAAGGGATTATATAATAATAAATATGGCAAGCCATATGAAGAAGGCTTATTGAATGTAGCAAACCGTATGAAGAGGTTTAATAGACATTAAATTAAATCTCTAGTCTAATTTATCTAATTTATGAGTATATAAATTATTTTATAATTTATGAAGGACGTGTATGTTGACGTAATATGGTAAATATATTAAATTTTATTTGCTATAAGTAAATAAATTTATATAAACAATTTATAATGTGAGAAAATAAAACTATTAATTATTTTCTACATGTGACGTGTGCATGTTTGGTGTAACTGATAATTGGGAGTTAGTGAATATATATATATATATATATATATATATATATATATATATATATATATATATATATATATATATATATATATACGTGGGGAAAATAAAATTGTTGGGAACAATTTGCGTAATGAAGCAAAAGCAGTAGGTTAAGCATATAATATTTATATATACTTTACCTAAGAGTATTAGAATAATTCTTATACTGAAATTAATTTAATAAAGAAAAATATTAAATTTATTGTAATATCTTAAGGAAGTAAATAAAATTCTTAATTGAAGTTATGATAATGAGGTAAGGATATTATATTATAATATCTTGGGTATGTAAATAATTGTATTTATATGATGAATTATGTGTAGCATATTTATTTTGTAATTATAAAATAAATATGTAATTTATGTATGTAATGTTATGTATTATATAATTTATATATCAAAGATGAGCTATATAAATTATATGATTACAAGAGGGTAAAACGTTTTAAAAAAGATTTATGTAGTAACTTATTTGATTAAATTAAGTTACTAAGATTGGGTAATTAAATTACTTAAAAAAACATTAAAAGAATAGTGTTATAAAATTATAGTGGATGTCTAGATTCATAGGATGTCTAGATTCATTCTTATCTTGTAACTCCCATGTTCATGAGTTATAAAACTCATAACCTTTGAGTTTTATAACCTCCTAGTATTGATGTTAGTACATCTATAAAGAATATCATTTGTAAAGTGAATGTGATATACACAAATATTATGCAAACTCTCTCTTTTCTCTAATCATCTTTGTTCTTGTCATCTTTGTTCATAATATTAGTTATCTTTTATAACACGTTATCAGCACGAATTGCTCTTCACCTTCATCTTGTAGATAATCATTTTTTTGGTTTGAAGTAGAAAAAGGTATAACTCTCTCTCTATATATATGTGTTTGAGTATTACATGGTCATCATGCATGCATGTACTATTTTTTTTGAGTATTACATGGTCATCATTGATAATTATTCTCTCGATAATTATTCTATGCATGTGATCACATGCACAAAGCAATATTTATTCGTACTCATAGTTAACTAGTATACTATTGTAGGTATGGATAAACAAACAGATTCTTGCATAGACAATAATTGTCTAGCTACCCCCCATGAGCCATTAATCATATAGTTAGCATAAAAATTGAAAACTGTTTTAGATTTTTGTTATCATTTTTTTTAGTGTACATGCATGTTATATATATAATTGATATGCAACATACTGCATGCCAAACAAAGTTTTGAAAATTCACTATCTTCTAAATTTTGCCAACCACGTTTAACAGTATACATATTTACAGTAGATTTTAGTTTTTGCTATTTAGTGGCTGACTGTACCATGTAATATTTCCATTTTGGCTATTAGTTACTAAACTATCATTGTTAACAATTACAGTCATTTAAGGTGTGTACTTTTATTATATCATGCATACATATACTTAGAAAACACATATTATTTATTTAACTTACAATTCGCTGTGCACTCATCACATCACTACACTATTAAAATTTAATATGTGTGGCTTTTTTTTTATCCTTACTCTATATATGATTTTTTTTCATGAACATTAACTCTCATAATTCTTTTACGCTTACTTAATATTACTTATGTCTTCTCTTGCGAGACCAGGCTACATATGTGAATAGTTATATGTGGATAGTTATAATAAATTAAATTTTTAATAATTTTTGATATTTTTTTTATGAAGTTACAATGACAAACCTTGCCAAACTTGAGTTCGTGGAACTTGATATTTTGGGTAAGAATTATTTATCATGGATCCTTGATGCCATGGGTCTTGGAGACACCATTAAAGATGGTAATGAAACATCTAATCAAAACAAGGAAAAGGCCATGATTTTCTTACGCCATCATCTCCATGAGGAGTTGAAATTAGACTATCTCACAGTAAAAGATCCTCTTATTCTTTGGAAAAATTTGAAAGAAAGATATGACCATCAAAAGACAGTTATACTTCTAAAAGCTCGTTATGATTGGATGCATTTACGATTGTAGGATTTTAAATTAGTAAGTGAATATAATTCTGCAATGTTTAAAATCAGTTCTAAATTGAAATTGTGTGGAGATAATATCACTGATGGAGATATGTTAGAAAAAATATTCTCTACTTTTCATGCCTCGAATGTGCTCCTGCAGCAGCAATATAGAGAACGAGGCTTTAAGAAATATGCTGAACTGATTTCATGTCTTCTTGTGGCTGAACAAAATAATGAGCTTTTAATGAAAAATCATGAATCGCGACTAACTGGTTCAGCTCCATTCCCTGAAGTGAATGTTACGAGATATAATAATAATTATGGTCATGGTCGTGGTCGTAATAGAGGTCGTGGTCGTGGACGTGGCCACGGGCGATGAAGTTTTAATTACCGCAACCATGATACCAAATCTTCAAAGAATGAGGAGAAACGAGAAAAGGGGAAGAATATAAATAACAGAGATACCAAGAAGGAAGAAAATATTTGTTATCAGTGTGGAATGAAAGGACATTGGTCTCGTACCTGTCGTACAGCAAAACATCTTGTTGATTTATATCAGTCCTCATTGAAAGGAAAAGAGAAAAATATAGAAACAAATTTTTCTCATCCGCATCAAGATAACGATGATATCTATTTTGATCCTATGGATATGACACACCTTGACATTGCAGATTTCTTTACTAATGAGCAAGTTAATATTCCTTGTAATGAAAATAATTAGTTCAGAATTATGGTAGTCCTTTTAAGTGTGTTTATTTTATGCTAATGTATTTCCTTTCATGTTGGCTTATGTAATGTATTTTATTTTCTTTGAATTGTGTTATTAAATATATATAATATTATGTCTTATTATGAACTTATTAGATATTTCTTCTTTTTTATGAAGAAAATATGGATGAGCCTAATATCAATGGTGGAGATATATGCTTAGCAGATAGTGCAACGACACATACCATTCTCAGACATAAGCAATATTTTTCAAATCTAAGAATGATGAAAGCAAAAGTGAATACAATATCAGGTTCAGCAGACTTGATTGAAGGCTCTGGAAGAGCCAATATAATGCTTCCTAGTGGAACAAAATTTATTATCGATAATGCTCTATTTTCCACTAAATCAAGGAGGAATTTGCTAAGTTTTAAAGATATACGACTTAACGGGTACCATATTAAGACAACCAATGAAAATGGTATTGAATATCTTTATATTATATCAAATGTCTCTACTGGAAAACAAATATTAGAAAAATTACCCGTTTTATCTTCAGGTTTGTACTATACAAGTATTAGTACAATTGAAGTCAATGCAATAATGAACCAGAAGTTCAATGAACCAAATAATTTTATTATTTGGCATGACCGGTTGGGCCATCCTGGATCAATAATGATGCGAAGAATTATTGAGAATTCACATGGCAAGAACCAGAAGATTCTTTAATTTAAGGAATTCTCGTGTGCTGCTTGTTCTCAAGGCAAATTGGTCATTAGACCATCACTAGCTAAAATTGGGACTGAATCCCCAAAGTTTCTAGAATGTATTCAAGGAGATATTTGTGGGCCTATTCACCCACCAAGTGGACCATTTAGATATTTTATAGTTTTAATAGATGCATCTACGAGATGGTCACATGTGTGCTTATTATCAACTTGTAACCTGGCGTTTGCGAGATTACTTGCTCAAATTATTAGATTACGAGCACAATTTCCAGATCATACAATCAAGACTATTCGTCTTGATAATGCTGGTGAATTCACATCCCAAACATTTAATGATTATTGTATGTCTCTTTGGATAAATAATGAACATCCTGTTGCCCATGTTCATACTCAGAATGGTCTTGCTGAATCATTTATTAAATGCCTTCAGTTAATTGCAAGGCCATTGCTCATGAGAACAAAACTTCATGTCTCTGTTTGGGGGCACGCTATTTTACATGCAGCAACACTTATTCGCATTAGGCCAACATCATATCATAAATTCTCCCCATTACAATTGGTTTTTGGTCATGAGCCAGATATTTCCCATCTAAGAATATTTGGTTGTGCGGTATATGTTCCAATTTATCCTCCACAACGCACAAAGATGGGTCCTCAAAGGAGGCTGGGAATATATATTGGGTTTGAGTCCCCATCAATAATTAAATATCTTGAACCCTTAACAGGTGATTTATTTACGGCACGATTTGCCGACTGTCATTTTGATGAGACTATGTTCCCATCATTAGGGGGAGAAATTAAACAGCTGGATAAAGATATTACATGGAATGCATCGTCATTATTGAATTTTGATCCTCGTACAAAATAATGTGAACAAGAAGTTCAAAAGATACTTCGTTTACAAGATATAGCAAATCAGCTACCGAAAGCATTCACTGACTCAAAAGGAGTAACCAAATCTCATATACTAGCTATAAATGCTCCAGCTCGGATTGAAGTCCCAATAGGACAATCCGCAAAAATTGCAGCAAATGAGTCTAAGGCACGCCAGAAATGTGGTAGACCAATCGGTTCGAAAGACAAAAATCCTCAAAAAAGAAAAGAATTAAATAGACAAGTTGGCATTATTGAGGAGGAAAATATTCATGAGGATATAGACATAGCTAATCATAAAACCCCAGAAGAGGTTCAGGTACCTGAAAACAATAAAAATGATGAGATCTCGATAAGTTATGTCTCTACAAAGAAAAGATGGAACCGAAGTGAGATAGTTGTTGACAACAGGTTTTTCATATAATATATCGCTTGATATAATTAATGAAAACGAGGATTACGAGCCTAATTTCACGTCGAAGAATGTAGACGCAGTAAATGATTGGCCAAAATGGAAAAAAGAAGCAATACAAAAAGTAATTAAATTCACTTGCAAATGAGAAGTTTTTGGACTTGTAGTCCAAACACCCGAAGGAGTAAAGCCAGTTGGATACAAATGGGTCTTTGTGCGAAAAATAAATGAGAAAAATGAAATCATGAGAGATAAGGCACGAATTGTGGCACAAGGGTTTTCACAAAGACCTGGCATTGATTACAATGAAACATATTCTCCTGTGGTAGATGCCATAACATTGCGGTATCTTATTAGCCTAGTAACTCATGAAAAATTAGATATGTGCCTAATGGATGTTGTTACAGCCTATTTATATGGGTCAATTGATAATGATGTTTATATGAAAATCCCTTTCCTAAAGGATTTAAAATACCTGAAGCATATAATTCAAATCCCTGGGAAGTTTACTCAATCAAATTGCAAAGGTCACTCTATGGGTTAAAGCAATTAGGACGCATGTGGTACAATCGTCTTAGTGAATATTTATTGAAAGAAGGGTATAATAATAACCCTATATGCCCATGTGTTTTTATAAAGAAGTCAGAATCCGGTTTTGCTATCATTGCTGTGTATGTTGATGATTTAAATATTATTGGAACTCATGGAGAGATTCCAAAGACAATGAATTATTTAAAGAAAGAATTTGAGATGAAAGATTAGGAAAAACAAAATTTTGTCTCGGCATGCAGATCGAGCATTTAGAAGATGGAATTCTCATTCATCAGTCAACTTACACAGTATCTTTTAGACCTTAAAAGATCACTTGATGAGTACCCCAATGATTGTTAGATCACTTGATGTAAAAAATAACCCTTTTAGACCTCGTGAGGATAATGAAGAATTACTTGGTCCTGAATTACCATATCTTAGTGCAATTGGTGCATTAATGTATCTTGCTAATAATACACGACCTAATATAGCATTCTCTGTGAATTTGTTAGCAATATATAGCTCTTCTCCTACCTGGAGACATTGGAATGGGGTTAAACATATTTTTCGTTACCTACGAGGAACTATAGATATGGGATTATTTTATTCAAATAATGATAATCATAAATTAGTTGGATATGCTAATGCAGGATATCTATCTGATCCACATAAAGGTCGATCTCAAACTGATTATCTCTTTATGTGTGGTGATACTGCTATATCATGGAGATCTACAAAGAAAACATTAGTTGCCACCTCATCTAATCATGCTGAAATACTTGCAATCCATGAAGCAAGTCGAGAATGTGTGTGGTTGAGATCAATGACTCAACATATTTGTGAAACATTCGGTTTATCCTCCAGCAAAGGAACTCCAACCGTTCTATATGAAGACAATGTTGCATGTATAGCTCAATTAAAAGGAGGATACATCAAAGGAGATAGAACAAAGCACATCTCATCGAAATTCTTTTTCACACATGACCTTGATAAATGTGGTGACATTGATGTTCAGCAAATTCACTCAAAAGACAATCTAGCAATTTGTTCACCAAAGCATTACCAACTGCAATGTTTGAAAGATTACGTCGCAATATTGGAATGCGACAGTTGAAGAACTTAAAGATACATTCATGCGGGGGAGCTAATATGCGCTGCACTCTTTTTTCTTTAACTAAGGTTTTTTCCCATTGGGTTTTTCCTGGTAAGGTTTGTAATGAGGCAGCTTTCAATGCGTATGGCTATACAATAGACATCCAAGGGGGAGTGTTATAAAATTATAGTGGATGTCTAGATTCATAGGATGTCTAGATTCATTCTTATCTTGTAACTCCCATGTTCATGAGTTATAAAACTCATGACCTTTGAGTTTTATAACCTCCTAGTATTGATGTTAGTACATCTATAAAGAATATCATTTGTAAAGTGAATGTGATATACAAAAATATTATGCAAACTCTCTCTCTTGTCTAATCATCTTTGTTCATAATATTAGTTATCTTTTATAACAAATAGTAGAATTAATTATCTAAAGTCCAAAACAAGTGGACTAGAAACCCTAATTAAATATATAGGGTTATATAAATTAAATAAATTGGACTATGATATTTTATACATGGCCCAAACAATTAAATTGAAAGCCCAAACAATTATGGGACATGGCCCAAAAACTTAACCCAACAATTTGTGGATTTTCTAGAAGATAAATACACAAATAAAGCAAATTAAATAAAGGGTTCTTTACATGGTATACAACAAATAGAAAGTAATTACAAGAAAAGTGCATCAACCAAATAATTACAAAAAGAGTGTAATTAGGACCCATATTACAAAAATAGTACAATTCACATTAATAAAGAAACCTAAAATCAAGGACAAATAACTGCCATAATTAATAATTCAAATTCAAATACTTGGATCTAACAAAAAAAAAATCAAATTCAAAATAATAATTCAAATTTAAATATTCAAATTCAAATCTTCATCTCCCTCACATACACTTTAAAATAAAAGTTCACCGCTACACCGCCGCTACACCTCACATACTCCTTCGCTACACCGCCGCGAATCTCAGTTGTCCAAAACTCCAATGAGAATAAGAAGAAGATTTGCCCTACAAAAAGTTTAAAAATAAATAAATGTAACTATTAATGTTCTGAAATTTTTTTATAACTATTTTGTTACTCATAAATAATAAAATGGTTACCTTTGTATGAATGGTTGGCTACCAACTGCATCACATTCAAACGAAATTGGTAACTTAATAAAATTGAATTGGTTACCTTGGTCTGAAGGTTTGGCTACCAACTGCACTATGAAAAAACCTGCAGTGTGGATGTGAATTAGTTACTTTGGTATGAAGGTTTTGTTACCTTGAGTACGAAGGTTTGCTTACCTTGATCCAAGGTTTGGTAACCAAATCGTATTAAGAAAAAAATTTAAAGTGTGGAGATTGATTAGTTACTTTGATATGACAATTTGGTTACCTTGGTATGAAGGTTTGGTTACCATCATCCAAAGATTCATATCCACCGCCACCACACTTTCAATCTTCATACCCACCTCCATTTTGACCCTTCATTTTGAGAAGCTACTGGAGATATACAATTGGTTGACTCATAAATATATATACATATATATATATATATAGAAAGAATACGTGACCTTCAACAAGAAAGAATACGTTGACTTTAGCGTCACTTGCCATCAAGATCTCTGCAGCTTCACCGTGTTGGAATCCGATTACATTTTATACTCCTCTCCAAGCTGTGTTTAGTTTCAGTTGCGTGGTAAATTCACCTCTTCTTTAGATCTCCACAAAACACTCCAATATATATATATATATATATATATATATATATATAGAGAGAGAGAGAGAGAGAGAAAGAATACGTTGAATGAAGAAGAAGGGTGATGACTAACTGCAGTTGTTATAGATGAGGAGAGAGAGAATAAGCCATGAGTATAACTAATCCCTAAATTAAGGAATTCTAATTGAATACTAATTCCCTAAATTAAGGAATCCTAATTGCACTAGTATTGTAAATAAATATGGAAGTGTATTAGTTGTGTAAAGATTTTATGAGTGCACTATTGTTGTAATTATTTTTAAAAATGTAATAGAATATGTAATTCATCCTTAAATAAAAAGCAAAAATAGTTAAAAACCAAGGGGGAAGGACCAAATTTTGTATAGATTTTTGGCACATGGGCATTTATTTATTTTTGCCACCTTGCAAGGCTACATTACCAACTCCTCCCTTAAGTGTCACCCTAAAAAGTCTAGCCTTTGAAAAAAATTGAGATTTGCTAAGATTTCTCACAAGATACGCTAGATCAAGGAGAGAGAGAATGCATGAGAAAAGGAGGAAGAGGAGTCAGGTGGAATGAGGGAGTAAATAGCACATGTTTGATTATTATTATTTTTACCACCCTATGGCCATGTGTCATTCCTAAAAATTTTGCTCCTAATATTTTGTTTAGATTTTCAAGTTATACAAGATCCAAGAGAGAGAAAGACGAGATTATGAGAGAGAAGATGAGAGATTACTTCTCATTTCCAACTTAACATGAACAAAGAAACAAATAGAAAGAAGAAAGAGAATGGAGGAGTGGTCGACAATAGTGGCGGAACCAGAACATATTTTAAGGGGCGGCGTCTCAATGAAGCGATGGCGGCAAGATGGCGAAGGTATGCATGGATGGAGTCAGGAGGCGAGGCGAAGAGAGAACTGGGAAGAGATGAAGAGAGGCGAGACCCCGAGAGAGAAGTCTGTAATTTGTGTAAGTGTTAAGAAGGAGGCAGGAAGACCCAGACATAATAAAAAAAACAATTAATTTTTTTAATGAAACGACGTCGTTTCATGTTAGTTTAAAAAAAACTGAAGAAGAGTCGAAGAAGAACTGCTCGCCGGTCAATTCTTTGCCGCCTCTGTGGGGCCCAGTTGCCTCCCCCCTGCCTGGCTTCTCCCCTTAGCTCACTTTCTGCCTTTGGACTGGCCACTTGGCGCCACCTCAAGGGGCGGCTTCCCCCCCTCCCGCCTCGCCTAGTTCCGCCATCGGCTCAAGCAACCCCATAGAGGGATAAGAGAAGGAGTTCCATGCCACCACAATTCATCTCCTACTTTAGAAGAAGAAGAAACATTGGTACAAAAATCAAGGTATAAAACCTTTAACTCTAATTTAGTTTATTTTAGTTGTTTTGAACCAAATCATGGGTTGTGATCTTGAACTCAAAATAAAAAATCTTAGATCTACATATTATATAGTGTATTATGTATGGATCTAAACATTGTTGGTGTTGAGAAAACTTGATCAATAAGCTTAGAAAAGCTAGTGACTGCTGCCCCTAAAAAGAAAATTCGGGGTTAGTTAAAGTACTCTTAAAATTCTGGGCTTTTGGAATGTTGTAGTACACTGAATAAGCTTTCCATAGACTCTGGAACGGACTAAATCCGACTTCAGAGGAAAGAGTTATGCCATTTTAAATTAGCCAAGTCAAAACTGGAAAACTCATTTCGGTTTAGTCCCTTTGTACGAATTTCTAGGCTGATATATTCGGAATCTGGAAAAATATCAGTAGGGAAGAGTTGTAGTCCCGGAAGTTAGCTTCGCGTGGGCTTAAGAATCGCCTAAAAATGTTTTAAAACGAAAGAGTTATGACTGTTTTAGCGAAAGAGGGTAAATCTGGGAAAAAGATGAAAAACTGTTGCGAGTGGAAATTTTTGGTGCATGTTTTAGGCTGCCTAAGAGGTCCGAAGTTACTGGGTGATATTTTTTTAAAATACTTTAGTATGCCATGTATAACATATCCAAAAATCAGATTAATCGGAGTTACGAGTAATGCGTGAGAAAATTGTGAAGTAGCTAGTTTGTTAAGCACACTATCAAGCAACAACAACAAAGCGATAGAGAAAGCTTCAAGACGCAAGCCTTTTTAGTAGCCATGCTACGCTGTCTTTCATCTTTATTATTTGACGTCCTTTTAGCGCATTATTTTGATTAATTTCCGTGATCCATTTTCGCGACGTGAATTTTTTCTAAAATACTATGCCATAAGGTCTATAATACGCCCGAAATTTCGTTGTTATATGACTAATGATTTGAGAATTAAAAATGATCAAATAGGCATGTCAGAACTTGTAAACGAGCGAACGCCGATCGTCGAGCGAAATAATAAGTCATAATAAATCTAATAAAGTCCTAATGGACGAGATTTGACTATAAGTGATATTTTATGCCGAGAAACTTTCTTTCAGGCATAAATAAAGCAATAAAAATATGTAATAAATATAAATTACATATTTAAGCAAAATAAAAATATATATATAGTTGCCTATAAAATTATTTTGTGGTGCAACAAAGAATGTAAATCCTTTGAAAAATTGTATTAATCATAAAAATGATATTTTGAGATTTTTGGTGCTCAAAATGAAGTTTTTGAGCTGAGATTTATGTAACGTAATATATATATATATATATATATATATATATATATATATATATGGAACGAAAATGTGAATAATTGTAAAATGAAAATTAAAGCGAATGTGCTAGCGAGATAAAATTTTTATATATGAGACAACACTCAGTGTTGACTCATGAATGGACAAACTGATGTAAAAATTATTTAAATTAAAGAAATAATATAGTAAATTGAGTTTTACTATAAAAGTTATGCATTAGCTGTTTAAACTCCGAATTTGCGAGTAAAGGTAAAAAATATTTATGAAATGAAATTTAAATGGTTTAAGCTTCAAGATGTAAAATATTTGCATCTTAAAATGTGTGAGACCTTTATTATTTATGAAACAAGTAAAATATTATTACATGATTAATAATATTAGAAGGTGATTAAAATATTATTAAATAATTAATAATATTAGTAAAGGATC
Source organism: Panax ginseng (assembly GCA_020205605.1). Taxonomy (NCBI): domain Eukaryota; kingdom Viridiplantae; phylum Streptophyta; class Magnoliopsida; order Apiales; family Araliaceae; genus Panax; species Panax ginseng. The sequence goes on from CM035137.1 coordinate 34,585,153, forward strand.
TAAATATTATTAAATAATTAATAATATTTGTGAATGATAAATATTCTATTAAATGATTAAAAATATTAGATAAAAGTTTAAGATAATGGTTTAGTGATAGTAATATTATTAAGGAATAATAATATTACTAATGAGTTAAAGAATTATTCAATGTTTAATTATGTGGCTAAATGTTAGCTAATTTATTATTTGAGTAATAGTGTTGTGAGATAAAATGTATTATGCTAATTGGAGGATCGATCTTATTAATGATAGGTCTTTCATAAGAGATTAAATTAGATTGCATAGCGGTAATCAACGATACATGCAAGTTTTTTAACTCAAACTCGAGTTAATAATTTTCCAAAATGCTAGTGGTATAGTTATTGACAATTATTTTTCATCCATGATTATTGATTCGCACTTAGTGCACATTGCATATGTTTATCAGGTATGAAAGACTGATCACCTTCATTACCAAAGTATTTGTTCATGGTCGTTGTTGACCACTCAGCGTTATTACTTCAATCATCTATGTATGGAAATTTGATTCATGTTCTTTCACAACCATACCATTATATTGTTGAAAACTTGAAAGCTTATTCCTTTTCAATCATGATATATCTTCATTGTACTTAAACATGCTGGGCAAAATAGTTGCTCACCCTTGTTATATCATGATAAAATTTTCAAATTAAGACGAAGGCTTGAATAAAGACAGAGGCAAAGGCAAATTCCAGAATTGGATTATTATGCAGTTAGAATTATTAAATTTTCGGATGCAAATGACATTATAAATCGTGTAGAATACTGAATGCATGTATTAAGTTAAGGTTACAGACCTTGGGGATTATGTGAGACCCCAAATTTTATGAATAAAGATTTAAATTTCTCAAAATATTTCTTTTGAATATTATGTTGTGGATTTGATATAATGTTATAGTTGTGGGTAACATTTATAAATTTTGCAAAGTAAGCAAGTGGTTATATAATATTCGATTGGTCAGGAAATATTCGTTTTAACAGGGAATATTCGTACGACGGCACAATCGTTGGTGGACCCCACAACGACAGTATTGTCGTAGTTAGAAAATGATGGAATTTTTTTATAAACGGCGAAAGTGTTACCGTTAAAATTGTTGAACTACCCAGTAGTAAAAGTACAGTAATACGCGTGATTGTATAGTAGCACACGGTATTGATTATTGATAATTACGTAAGAAGTCACTCAGTTATACTTAATTATTGCTACAGTAATTGTTGCATCATATCTCTCATATTATTGATTCAATTATTGTCACAAAGATTATCATCGTGCATAATATGTTATATTATTAAATTAATAATTGAGATTTAAAAAGTTATTCATATTATTATTTACAATATTGACAATGTCTAGAAGTTCTCACAAGGAGAGGTTTGGTCACCTAATTGCTTGGCCAATCAGAGAAATCCTTATCGAAATCCTCTCTTTCCGGAGGAGCGAACTGGTTGTTAAATATTGTGAATTATAATATTAATAATGAATAAGTTCGTGTTGATTAAAGATGAAATTGATAGTTCTATTGTGTTGGAATTATTAGTGTTAGTGAAAATCGACATTTATTTCGATAATAATTGATGTCTGGAGGTTATATTGACCAATCGGGTAATTAACCGGATAAATGAGCAATTAATTACTATTGATTCACATGATTATAACTATTTGTTCACATGTGTGTACTATTGATTTACATTCATTTACTATTAGGGGAGTTGGTGCAAGATTGATAATACTTGCATGACTAAATTAGAAATGGAGGCATAGTTGAAGGTATTATACTATAATTAATTTTTTAACATGTTTAGAACTATTGAGTCACATGATTTACTATTGATTCACATGATTTACTATTAGAGGAGGTGGTGCAAGTTTGATAATACTTGGATGACTAAATTAAAAATGAAGAAAAAGAGGAAGGTATTATACTGTAATATTTTGAGCCCCAAAATGTGCAATTATCGAAACTATATTTTCCTATAAATAGAAGCTCATTCTTCCTTCATTTCTCACCAATTCACTAAAGCTATAGAGTAATTATTATAGAGAGAAAGAAGAAGAGAAGTCTGCTACCTCACTATTCTAGTATCCAGTCTTCTTTTGAGGTAAGGGGTATTATTCTTTCGTATTCATGAAGAGAGTTATTTTCTTTCAATACTCGTAAGAGTTGTTATTCCATTCTTTATTATTATGTTGAATAACTTTGCTACTGTACATCTTCTGCCGCATACATGGTGAAATTCTTCTATTATTTCATTCTTTATTATTCATTGGAATAACTCGTCTGCGTATGGTCTTTCGCGTATGCATGGTGAATTCTTCATTATTCCATTCTTTATTATTACATTAAAATAACTTTTCTGCATGCGGTTCTATCGCATGCACGGTGAATTCTCATTGTTATTTCATTCTTTATTATTCATTGGAATATCCTATCTCGTATGCAATTACACATGACTGGTTCCATTCTTTATTATTCTGTTGAATATCCTCATGCATGCGGATTACACATGACTTGGTTCCATTCTTTATTATTACGCTAGGGAATAACTCGTCTGCATGAGGTCTATCGCATGCATGGTGAATTCTTCATTTATTCCATTCTTTATTATTACGCTGGAATAACTCGCCTATATGGATTACCGCATGCACGGTGAATGATCCTTCGTATTCATTCTTTATTAAATTATGGAAATGATCTGTCTACGTGGATTACCGCATGGTGGGTGAAAATCCATTTGTAGTTTCGTATATTCTATTATACTCGTATGAGATATCATTTCTTTTGTACTCGTTATGAAATATCATTTTCTTTGGTATTTTTCTGTTATGAGTTACTATTCACGGGTTACTATTCATCCAGTTACTATTCACTCTAGTATTATTCACTCGGGTACTCGGGGGCACTTTTCGTACCGGAGTACTATTCACGAGTTACTATTCACAGGTTATTATTCACCCGATTACTATTCACTCTAGTATCACTCACTCGGGTATTTGAGGCACTTTTCGTGTTAGAGTACTATTCACGGGGTACTATTCCCGAAGTACTATTCACGGGGTACTATTCACCCAAAAAAATATATTTATTTTCTGTCCAAATTATTTTTGGTACATGAATATTATTCTTGAATTTTACTCCACAAAGCAGTATCATGTTGACAATTTGGACGTTATTGATTTCTAGATAAATTAAAATTATAAATCTTTAAAATTTATCCTTGAACTTGTTTTATTATGTCATTTTCATCATCCTCATGCTTATATTGTGTTGAAAGTCATCTTTGGCTTACGTGAATAGATGGACTTGGTATGATTATGACCAGGGATTATTCGGTATAATCATGACCGTAATGTGACGAATGAAAGTCCTCATTGGCCTATAGTTCATTGATGGACATTTGTTTGTATAATTATGACCAAGGATTATTCGGTATAATCATGACCATTGATGATTACATGAATATCCTTGGCCGTGATGCAGGGATGATTCGATTTTATTTATTAAGCCGAGTCTCAGCGATAAAGTTGATGAAAAACTTTTTAAATCGTAGAAGTTAGTAGATTTTATGCTCTACTTGACTCTTCTAATGGATTGCTTATTTCCGCTGTAGTTGTTGATCTAAAACTTGTTGTCTATTGTATTCTATCAGTTGTTATACTGTTGAAGGCTAAGGATAATTTATTCTTCATTATCTTAGTCATAATATTTCTTACTGGGCTAGTTGAGCTCACCCTTTCTTTCATTGTTCTCTTCAGGAAATGAGAATATAGCTGGGACGAGTCGGGGAACGGATTGACGGTCCAGATGGTTGTTTTAGTAGTCCTTACTATTCTATGAAATAGTGTGATAATAAATGTAATAAGGACTCCATTGAGTATGGATATTGTCTAGATGACAATATTCTTACTGAAACTCTCAGATTATGTTTTGTCGTATTTTACACGACTGTTGTATAATTAAGTTGTATTTGAATTTTGTACCATGTATTTGGCGACTCAAGATGGGTGATGTATACCTATTTTGGGGGCGTCACAGTTGGTATCAAAGCTTAAGGATATGATCTCTGGCTGAGATGTGAGACAAGAACTAGGATGGGAGAGACGGGGAATTCCTTCGCTAGTAGGACCTACCTAAGTTTATTTGGTATTTAATAGGTTGGTCAGAGTATAGGGATAATATGTGATATGCCAATTAACCCTTGTTTTGTGGCAGTGTTTGATAATGGCATCTGAAAATATCGAGATAAGTAATGAAACACATGAGACCGTTGAGTCAACAATGATCAATACCCAGGATAATGTGCAACAGGAAGACAATAATCCTCAAGTAAATAATAACACTGATGAAATGATGAACGATGGGATGTTCATAGGCTTTATGCAATTCATGCAACATCAGGCGAGAGAGACTCCTATTCAAAATGTAGGTGGAAACAATGGCAACCCACGGCTGGTCACTGCTAAGCAGTTCAAGGAGCTAGGACCGCCGGAGTTTTTTGGGAAAGCCAGAATCACTTAAGGCGGAGACGTGGTTAAAGCAGATCACCAAGATATTTGATGTCTTAGGATGCTCCGAGGAGCAAAAGGTTCCTTCGCCACCTTTATGTTGCGTGAAGAAGGCGATTCTTCGGTGGGAATCAGAAAGCGTACTCTACTTGACACACACTCAAGATGTCTTGGGATAAGTTCTAAGAACTGTTCAATGACAAGTAATTTCCCGAAAGTATTCGTCATATGAAGGAGGTAGAGTTCATTAAGCTGGAGCAAAACAATATGACCGTGTCGCAGTACGAAGCTAAGTTTGCCGAGTTGTCCCGGTTTGCATCCCATTTGGTCGATAATGAGGAGCGAATGATGCGAATATTTCTAAAAGGTTTGAAACCCGATATACGTCAATACCTCATTTCTCATAAATTTTGTTTATATTCAGATGTTGTGAATAGGGCTCAGTTATTGGAGCGCGATAATGAGTCAGCACAACCAAAAGACAACGACCAACAACACGATAATAATTGTACCGGTGGCAACGACCATCGTGGGAGAAATTATCATGCCAAGAATGGTAACCACTTCGGTGGTAATCATGGCCAAGATAATAGAAGTGGAAAATTCAAGAAGAGAAGATTTAACGATGATGGGAAGACGTTGGCAGCAGCACGAACACCAACAACATATTCTAGGGAAGGAGAACGACCGCCAGTTAGATGCTATAGATGCGGAGATGAGGGACACATAAGTTCAAATTGTTCACAGCCTTCCAAGGTATGTTTTAGTTGTGGAAAAGACGGTCACATAGTCCGATTTTATCGTGCACCAAAGTCAAGTCCAATTTGGGGCGGTGGCGAAAAGGCGGATCTGGACAAAACAAAGTTTGGTGGTTTTTGGGATGAGCGTTTTTCGTGACTTCTCAAAAAGCTAGTAACCCGAACAAAGTTAGCACGGGTTAGTTAATTATAAATTCTTGCGAAATCTATACCTTATTAGATACCGGTTCTACCCATTATTTTATCTCTCTTGCTTGAACTCAACATTTAAATTTGAGCCCAAAGAAGTTAGACTTTGATTTATCTGTTGAAACTCCGTTAGGAGAAACCTTCGTTACCTCCACTATTTATAAATCTTGTTTGATTCAAATCAACACTTTCACGTTACCTGTCGATCTTATCTCTTTAAAAATACTTGCATTTGATATGATTTTAGGGATTGATTGGTTAACTACTCATCAAGCTTTTCATAAGGTTGTTAGCTTTTATATTCCTAACCAACCTGTTATGCGAATTCAAGCAACCAAACCACTAAAGTCAATCATTGTCATATCAAGCCATAAGTAAAGAGCCCCGAGTCTTTCGCTGGTGACTTCCTTGTATGGAATGCACCGTAGCCAGACTTTCCGTAGGCGACGGTGTGAATGACGATGACAAGTTGATAGATATCAATGTGACGTGTTATCCAAGTCTTGGATGAGGGTCACAGTTTTGAATGATATTTTTATTGTTAATAAATTTCCTGACGTATTCCTGAAGACTTCTTAGCTTACCCCTAGAGCGTGAAATCGAATTTTATATTGACCCTAGTACAAAACCCATTTCTAAAACCCTCAAATATTTCTTCAACTAAAATGAACGTAACATGCGCCAAAGACGTTGGCTCAAGCTGTTGAAGATTACGATCATACCATTCAATATCATTATGGAAGAGAGAACGTGGTAGCTGACGCGTTGAGTAGAAGATCGTATGCGTTTACGAGTGCGATGTTGTTAACACAAAAACCCATTTTGTATAACTTATAAATGATGAAGATAGAGTTAAAGACTTTAAGGACCCACGTGATGATGTCAAATAATATGAGTAGAATCGACGTAACTGATGAAGTTAAAACCGCTCAAGCTACACACCTGGAGCTGATGAATGTGAAGAAGAAGGTTCAAGAGGGAGTTATTATAGAAGCTAGAATCGATGAAGAGAGGAAATCTCAACCCTCAATTTTATTGGCCCATTTGAAATCCTGGATTGAGTAGGAACTGTGACCTATAGACTCGTTTTAACGCCAAGTATGTCGCGTGTTCATAACGTTTTTCACGTATCGATGTTACGTAAATATGTGGACGACCCGAACCACATTATTAAATTAGAACTAGATGATATAGCAGAAGATTTAACGTATGAGGAGATACATGTTAAAATCTTGGATAAGAAGGATCATATTCAACACTCAAAGGTTATACCTCAAGAGTTAGAATCTGAAATGAAGTCAAGGTATCCTCACCTTTTTGGCATACCAGGTATGTACGTAAATTTCGAGGGCAAAATTTCATATGGAGGGGAGATTGTGAGACCCCAAATTTTATGAATAAAGATTTAAATTTTTCAAAATATTTTTTTTGAATACTATGGTGTGGATTTGATATAATGTTATAGTTGTGGGTAATATTTACAAATTTGCAAAGTAAGCAAGTGGTTATATAATATTCGATTGGTCGGGGAATATTCATTTTAACAAGGAATATTCGTACGACGGCACAACCATTGGTGGACCCCACAATGGAAGTATTGTTGTAGTTAGAAAATGACAGAATTTTTTTATAAACGGCAAAAGTGTTACTGTTAAAACTGTTAAACTACCCGGTAGTAAAAGTATACGATGTCTGTGGGGTTTTATTGTAGCACACAAGATTGATTATTGATGCTTACGTAAGAAGTCACTCGCTTATACTCAATTATTACTCATGAGAATTGTTGCATCATATCTCTCATATTATTGATTCAATTATTGTCACAAAGATTATCTCGCATAATATGTTATATTATTAAATTAATAATTGAGACGGAAAAGTTATTCATATTATTATTTACAATATTGACAATGTCTAGAAGTTACATCGAGGAGAGGTTTGGTCACCTAATTAATTGCTACCAATCGGGAGAAATCCTTATCGAAAAGCCCCTCTTTCACGAGAACGAATCGGTTGTTAAATATTATGAATTATAATATTAATGATGAATAAGTTCGTGTTGATTAAAGATGAAATTGATAGTTTCATTGTGTTGGAATTATTAGTGTTAGTGAAAATCGACATTTATTTCGATAATAATTGATGTCTGGAGGTTATATTGACCAATCGGGTAATTAACCGGATAAATGAGCAATTAATTACTATTGATTCACATGATTATAACTATTTGTTCACATGTGTGTACTATTGATTCACATTCATTTACTATTAGGGGAGTTGGTGCAAGATTGATAATACTTTCATGACTAAATTAGAAATGGAGGTATAGTTGAAGGTACTATACTATAATTAATTTTTTTCACATGTTTAGAACTATTGAGTCACATGATTTACTATTGATTCACATGATTTACTAATAGGGGAGGTGGTGCAAGTTTGATAATACTTGGATGCTAAATAAAAAATAAAGAAAAAGAGGAAGGTATTATACTGTAATATTTTGAGCCCCAAAATGTGCAATTATCGAAACTATATTTTCCTATAAATAGAAGCTCATTCTTCCTTCATTTCTCACCAATTCACTAAAGCTATAGAATAATTATTATTGAGAGAAATTATAGAGAGAAAGAAGAAGAGAAGTCTGCTACCTCACTATTCTAGTATCCAGTCTTCTTTTGAGGTAAGGGGTATTATTCTTTCGTATTCATGAAGAGATTTATTTTCTTTCAATACTCGTAAGAGTTGTTATTCCATTCTTTATTATTATGTTGAATAACTTTTATACCTACGCTGAGTACCGCATACATGGTGAAATTTTTCATTATTCCATTCTTTATTATTACATTGGAATAACTCATTCATGCGGCTGCTATCATTGCATGCCCGGTGAATTCTTTTGTTATTCCATTCTTTATTATTCTCGTTAAAATAACTCCGTCTGCATGCGGTCTATCACATGCCGTAAATTACATTGTTATTCCATTCTTTATTATTACATTGGAATATCCTCGCATGCAATGGATTACGCATGACTTCGGTTCCATTCTTTATTATTCTATTGGGAATAACTCATGCATGCGGTCTATCGCATGCATGGAATTCTTACATTATTCCATTCTTTATTATTCTATTGGAATAACTTTTGTCATGTGGATTACCAAGCATGCATGGTGAATGATCCTTCGTATTCATTCTTTATTAAATTGTGGAAATAATGCATCTACGTGAATTACCGCATGGCGGGTGAAAATCCATTTGCAGTTTCGTATATTCTATTATACTCGTATGAGATATCATTTCTTTTGTACTCATCATGAAATATCGTTTTCTTTGGTATTTTTTTGTTATGAGTTACTATTCACGGGTTACTATTCACCCGATTACTATTTACTCTAGTATTATTCACTCTCGGTATTCGTACTTTTAGTGTTGAGTACTATTCATAAGTTATTATTCATGGGTTACTATTCACCCGATTACTATTCACTCTAGTATCATTCACTCGGGTATTTGAGGCACTTTTCATGTCGGGGTACTATTCACGGGGTACTATTTCCGAAGTACTATTCACGGGGTACTATTCACCCGAAAAAAATATATTTCTTTTCTGTCCAAATTATTTTTGGTACATGAATATTATTCTTGAATTTTACTCCACAAAGCAGTATTATGTTGACAATTTGGACGTTATTAATTTCTGGATAAATTAAAATTATAAATCTTTAAAATTTATCCTTGAACTTGTTTTATTATGTCATTGTCATCATCCTCATGCTTATATTGTGATGAAAGTCATCTTTGGCTTACGTGCATGGATGTACTTGGTATGATTATGACCAGGGATTATTCGGTATAATCATGATCGTAATGTGACGAATGATGTGGTAAAATTCCTCATTGGCCTATAGTTCATTGATGGATAGTTATTCGTATGATTATGACCAGGGATTATTCGGTATAATCATGAACATTGATGATTACATGAATATCCTTGGCCATGATGCAGGGATGATTCGATTTTATTTATTAAGCTGAGTCTCAGCGATAAAGTTGATGAAAAACTTTTTAAATCATAGAAGATAGTAGATTTTATGCTCTACTTGACTCTTCTAATGGATTGCTTATTTCCGCTGCAGTTGTTGATCTAAAACTTGTTGTCTATTGTATTCTATCAGTTGTTATATTGTTAAAGGCTAAGGATAATTTATTCTGCATTATCTTAGTCATAATATTTCTTACTGGACTAGTTGAGTTCACCCTTTCTTTCATTGTTTTCTTCAAGAAATGAAAATATAGCTGGGACGAGTCAGGGAACGGATTGACGGTCCAGATAGTTGTTTTAGTAGTCCTCACTATTCTATGAAATAGTGTGACAATAAATATAATAAGGACTCCATTGAGTGTGGATATTGTCTAGATGACAATATTCTTACTGAAACTCTCAGATTATGTTTTGCCGTATTTTACACGACTGTTGTATAATTAAGTTGTATTTGAATTTTGTATCATGTATTTGGCTACTCGAGATGGGTGATGTATACCTATTTTGAGGGTGTCACAGATTATATGTAAAAGTTTACTGTATAAACAATTTATGTTTATATCTTCCACATTAGTTATAGAAATGATGTATCGTAACGTACCAGGTCCGAGGTAAAAGGTACCCGGATTTGGGGGCGCTATATCTTCCTCATACGCATCAGCTCCAGGTCCGTATGTGACGCCCCCAAAATAGGTATACAACACCCATTCTGAGTTGTCAAATATAGAGTACAGAAAAGCAAACTACAACTTCAATAATACAATTGTCGTACAAAATACGACAACACATATTGTGAGTTTAAATACAAATATTGTCTTCTAGACAATATCCACACTCAAATAAGTTCTCATTACAATTATTCATACACTATTTTACAGAAATAGTGAGGACTGCTAAAACATCTTTCTAGAACCATCACTCCATACCCCGACTAGATCCTGCTATGTTCTCACCTCCTAAGAAGAAAAATGGAACAAAAAGGAAAGGGTGAGCTCAACTAGCCCAGTAAAGAATATTATGACTAAGATAATATACAACAAATTATCATTATTCTTCAACAGGGAAAAATCTGGTAGAATATAATAGACAACAAGTTTTAGATCAACAATCAAGCAGCAACAACAATCCATTAAAGAGTCAAGTAGAAATGAGTTCTACTATCTTCTAAGATTTAAAAGTCCATCATCAATATTTTATCCCTGTAACAACAATCAATATACATCTTTAATCAAATATTCATCTTTGCACTATAGGCCAAAGATATTCATTTGTATCACCAGCTGGTCATGTTCATCTCAACACCTGTTCATCTTTGCACTCGGGCCAAAGATATTCATCAGTTAATCATTCATCTTTGCACTAGAGGCCAAAGATATTCAATAATATCATCATTTAGGACTGAGGATGATGAAAAATATCTTAAAGAAAACGAATCCAATGAGACAGAATGACAAATATCAGGGATTCATATAACAGTTTATCCAAGTGCAATAATACTCCATAATAACCAATTGTGAAGTAGAATTCAAAAATAAAGATCAAAACATGAATACAATCAAAGATAGTAACCATAATAGACATCTTGGACAAAAAGAAAAAAATTTATTTTTCGGTGAGTAGTGTCGTATTCGTGAATAGTGCCGTATACGTGAATAGTGTAGTATACGTGAATAGTAACCCCAACACAAAAAGATAGAAATTCCACAATAAAATTCATACCAATATTTCGGTATAATGATATTGAAAGAATAACATCATTACGAAAAAAAAATAACATCCCTTACCTCAAAATGATAGTACTTCTGTTCGGAATATCGAATGTAAAGCCGAAGGAAACTTGCACTGAATAGCAACTCTCAAAGTATCTAAATACTCACAAAATACGCTCGATAATATAGAGAGAAAGAAAACTTGTTTCTGGTGTGATTTTCAATTCTAACCTAAGCGCCTATTTATAGGAAAATGGTAGAACGCCAAAGGAGACTAAAATAATAACATAATATTATTTATTCCTTTACTTCTATGCACACCCAATTTTATCAAACAAGCCAGCCAAATAAATAGAGCTTTAGGAACACCGATTTGATCTTTTAATACATCCAATCCGATAAAATACTGATAAAACACCTCAACATTAATTCCTTCATTTATAACAAATAGGTCCACACGACCCATTCTTCGAGTCGCCAGATATCACTCTATAAAAATCAAATACAAACTTCATTTATACAAATCGCTGAACTGTCGTAAGTAGTACGACAACAGATAAGTCATGAGTTTTAATACAATATTGTCTCGTAGATGTGATCCAAACTCAAATTGTTACAATGCCATATAAAATACAAAGAAATAAATATTTTAAGACCCCAAAGAAGAACGAGAAGATTACTATCATATTCATTCTAATGAGGTGCACTTTTGACGCTTTCAAAGTCCAAGTTCTCATCACCCTATTGTTGTTCGCCAAAATCAATTATTAAGTGACGATAAAATACGACACACACATCTTAGGTCCTCAATACAATTATCTGTCAGTACGTCATGCCGCTTTATAATGTATCGAGAAACTTCACAGCCCTTACCATCACACTATTTCCTCGTTATCCCCGCCAACCCAAATACACTCTTATTACCCGAAAGGAATTGTGAAGCAAAGGGTGAGCACAAATAGCCCAAAGAAAGAATATCATGACTAAAGATAATTAAATTATCAATAGCCTTCATCAATAATAAATCGTAGATTTAGAACATATGGTAGATGATAAAACTTTTCAACCATAGTCAGCAATGAAACGAGCAATCCATTAGAAGAGTCAAATAGACCATCGTGTCTATTATCTTCTCCATGTTAAAAGTCCACCAATAATGTTTTATCCTCGTAACATCAATCAACAATTCCTCGCCACAATCATATGAATAACTCATAATCATAATTGTGATTCTAAATTCTCTTCGCACCTGTGATCTAAGATAATTTTCATCACCTATCTTCACCGAAACATCAAAAATCATGGTTATACCAAATCACAATTCCTCGCTCATAATCATACTAATAAATTCATCTTTGCACTACTACCAAAGATATTCATTAACAATTTATTCTTTGCACTACAAAGCCAAAGACATACAACCGTATTTTTAGAAGAGTCAAGCAGAGAGCATGATATCTACTATCTTTTACGAATTAAAAGTGTATAATCAATATTTTATCACCGAGACTCAAATTAATAAATAATCCACATCATCGAATCATCCCTGCACTACGGCCAAGGATATTCATGTAATCATCAATGGTCATGATTATACCGAATAATCTCCTTAGTTATAATCATACCAATAATCGTCCATCAATGCACTACGGGCCAATGAGGACTTTTACCACATCATCTATAACATTACGGGTCATGATTATACCGAATGATCCCCGTCATAATCATACCAATAAATAGCTCATCTATGCATATATAAGCCAAAGATACTCATCAATCAATAGTTCATCTTTGCACGTAAGCCAAAGATATACAACTAGAAAACTAATAATCAATAAATCCATCTTTGCACGTAAGCCAAAGATATATACAACTCAAAACTAATAATCAATAAAATTCATCTTTGCACGTAAGCCAAAGATATACAATCAGAAAAATAATAATCAATAATCTTTGCACGTAAGCCAAAGATGACTTTCATCATAATATAAGCATGAGGATGATGACAATGATATAAGCATTAATCAAACGAAAACAAGGATAAATATTAAAGACTTTAAATTTATCCAAATATTATCAATCACTTAATAAACTCATAATCTAATATTATTAATATTATAACAATATTTTAATCACTTCTTAAACTTATAAACAATTTATTTCAATTGTTTACACTTTACCAAATAATGCATTTAATCATTCAAAATGCCATACTCATAAGATTTCATCACCAATGATCAAATCCTCATCAAAAATCAGATATACCCTATATAGGATTCCCAAGCCATAAAATCCTATTTTCCAATTTTGTTACTTCACATAACATATTTAATTCATTTACTCATAACTAGTTCATTTTCATGAAAAATACCAAATCACCCCCAAAAATATTTCTTTTTCTCGATTTAATGTAATATAGTCCCATATTGAATATATATTTTTCTCGAAATTTTTAAAATTCATTTACTATTTTTCATACGGCCAAAACTCATTTAATATTTAGACATTTATCATAAATTGTACTTTTGTCCAAAAATTCCAAAATTTATGGTATATACTCTGTTATATACATGTACTCCCAATAAAAATTTCACCAATTTTGGAGTTAACCACAAGGAGTTATAAGGGTTTACTTTTAAAATAGTCTTTTCCCATAAAATCCATAACTCTTAATCTATACATCCAAAAATCGCCATCTTTTGGACACAATATAGAAAACTCATCAAATTATCATTTCAAATTTTTCCAAAATTTTTTGAGGGTCGTAAAATTACGAAACCGCAAATGGATTTTCACCCGCCATGCAGAATCCACGTAGATGCATCATTTCCACAATTTAATAAGGAATGAATACAAAAGGATCATTCACCATGCATGCGGAATCCACATAGACAAAGTTTATTCCAATGTAATAATAAAGAATGGAATAATGTAAGAATTCACCATGCATGCGATAGATCGCATGACAAAAAAGTTATTCCCAAATGTATAATAAAGAATGGAACTAAATCACGTAATCCGCAATGCATGATATTCCAATGTAATAATAAAGAATGGAACTGTGTCAGCCATGAATCCGCATGCATGTGATATTCCAATGTAATAATAAAGAATGGAATAACAATGAATTCACTCACGCATGCGATAGATATTGCATAAAAGTTATTCCAATGTAATAATAAAAAGAATGGAACTGTGTCATGCAGAATCCGCATGCATGTGATATTCCAATATAATAATAAAGAATGGAATAATAAAGAATTTCACCATGTATACAGTAGTCCATGTATACAAAGTTATTCCAATGTAATAATAAGGAAATGGAATAACAATAGCTCTCTTCATGAATACGAAAAGAAATAATAATAATATCCTTACCTTAAAAGAAAACTCGGATATCGAATAAAGGAGGTAGCATTTCTTTCTTCTTTTCTCTCTATAATTTCTCTCTATAATAATTGCTCTAAAGCTTTAGTGAATTGGTGAGAAATGAAGGAAGAATGAGCTTCTATTTATAGAAAATATAGTTTCGATAATCGCACGCTTTTGGGGCTCAAAATATTACAAAGATAATACCTTCAACTTTTCTTTCATTTTAATTTAGTCCCGCAAGTATTATCAAACTTGCACACCACCTCCCCTAATAGTAAATAATGTGAATCAATAGTTCAATCATGTGAATCAATAGTTATAATCATGTGAAAATACGAATTACAAAGATAAGACTCCATCTATACCTCCATTTTTAACTTAGTCATGCAAGTATTATCAATCTTGCACCAACTCCCCTAATAGTACATGAATGTGAATCAATAGTACACACATGTGAACAAATAGTTATAATCATGTGAATTAATAGCAATTAATTGCTCATTTATTCGATTAATTACCCGATCGGTCAATATAACCTCCGTACATCAATTATTATCGAAATAAATGTCGATTTCCACTAACACTAACAATCCCAACACAATGGAAATATTTTTCTCAAAAATTTTATTTTTGAAATTTCAAAGTTTGATTTTTTCAAAAAGTCAACTGTCTGACTTTTTTCACCAAAAAGTCAACCCCACAAAAATTTTGTGTTTATAGTCTATTTCTACTAATTTCATCGCTTCGACTCAAATATCACGTCCAAGCCTCCAAATTCAACTCCTAACTCAAATTCAATTTTTAATAACATTCATCATTAATATTATAACTCACAATATTTAACAACCAAAGTCGCTCCTGTGAAAGAGGGGGCTTTCCGATAAGGATTTCTCCTTATCAAGCGCAAGCAATTAGGTGACCAAACCTCTCCTCGATGTAACTTCTAGATATTGTCAATATTGCAAATAATAATATGAATAACTTTGTCGCCTCAATTATTAATTTAATAATATATAAAATATTATGCAGATGATATCGCGACAATAATTGAATCAATAATATGAGAGATATGATGCAAAGAATTATCAGCAATAATTGAGTATATCCGAAAGTGACTTCTCACATAAGCATCAATAATCAATACCGTGTGCTACTATGCAACCACGCCAGACATCGCATTTTTTTACTACCGCTTATTTTATGATAACTTGCTTACTTTGAAAAAAATTCACATATCACCCTTAACTTTAAACTTTTATCAATTTAACTATTTACCAAAATAGAAAAATTGAATACTTTTATTTCATAAAATTGAAGTATATAAACTCTGCCTCTCCCTCCTAGTTCTAGACTCTTATCTCCACCAGCGACCATATCCCTAAGCTCTGATACCATTTGTGACAATGCCATACAAAATACAGCAGCAAATATTTTAAGACCCCAAAGAAGAACGAGAAGATTACTATCATATTCATTCTAATGAGGTACGAGACTGTTAACATGGAGAGAATTAGAGATGAGCCTATTGTATCTCATAATAGTGGTGAGAGGGTTGATAGGGATACACCGAATACTACACAAGACGAAAGCTTATCTCGTAAGAAAAGAGGGCCAACTCTAGGGATAATGAAGCCTAAAATAGGCCAAACAAAGATGCTTTTCAATATCATTGGACAAAAGTAAGTTTATACAAATATACTCATGTTTGTAAATATGCAAGATACATACAATCAATTCTTGACACGTTTAAAATTCATTTTCTGACATGTAATAATACTTCTGTTTTGAACTATAACAGGGTAACCCATGTAGCATGATGTAATCCAAAGAACATCAAAGCAACTAATAATATCATGTTACTATAAATTAAAGCAATTAATAGGGGTTCCATTTAACAAGATTTGATTAATCCTATTGTGACAGCTTT
The DNA here is from genome assembly GCA_020205605.1 of Panax ginseng. Taxonomy (NCBI): domain Eukaryota; kingdom Viridiplantae; phylum Streptophyta; class Magnoliopsida; order Apiales; family Araliaceae; genus Panax; species Panax ginseng. The sequence goes on from CM035137.1 coordinate 34,601,678, forward strand.
GTTTATACTTTTCATTATTGTTGTACTAATCATATCATGCTATGTTATTATATCTTGTAATTAGCTTCCTTGAACCTGAAGCTCGAAGCAAGACTCGCATATTATTTCAAAAACGTTTTAAAGAAGCTCGAACCAAATTCGAGCAATGGCCAAAACATGAAATTCAACTTCTGTGGGTAGAATATTTGGTATGTTTTAATGAGCACAAATTTCAATTGTAGAAGAAAGTTTATCAAAAAGTGTATTATTCATTATGTATTAATTAATATTTTTACTTGTGGATGGTGTTATAGAAATATTTTTGTTTCTCTTCATCCGAGGAGGAGGAAGGGTCGAATCATATGGGAGGAAAATGCACGAAAAAGCTACCCAAACTATTTATGGAGATGGAAAGATGATGCCATTAAGAAGTTTGGTTCCATTGAGGAAGCAAGGGATAAAAAGCCTAGTTGGACAACTCATGATGTGTGGCAGGAGATGTGTGATTATTAGCTGAGTAAAGACTTTTTAGACTCTAGTGAGCTACGAAAAAAGAACAGAAACATAACTACGCACGTTTCTCACACATCAGGCTCCATACCGTAAACCATTAGGAGGGAACAAGAGGTAAATTATAAGTTAATAAAATTAAAAATTAAAAATATGCATAGTTGATAAATGCACATGATAACGGTAAAAGATTCATATCATGATGCTCTGTTTGGAGTTATTAAGTGTTCATGTGGTATGTATTGCTTATCTTTAATGTTAATATTTTTAACTAAAATAATTATTATTTTGCTTGTTTTGTCTTAGAAACAAAGACTGCATCCTCCGCCAACGCAATATGAGTTATATAAACAAACTCATATGAGGAAGGAGAAGGGTAGCGAGGAAAAAACATGGGTTTGTGATGAAGCAAAGAGGAAATTGGTATGATTTTCTCTCGTAAAATTATAAACTTTGTTTACTCATGTGAAAGTGAAGATTGTTGTTCGTTCTATTCGCAATTAGTTACGAGTATTGTTAATTATATATACATATTTTGTGCATTGTATAGGATGATTATGAGAGAAGACTCTTAGCTAAACACGGTGATACAGATAAGCCTGTGAATGAGTTAGATTATCCAAATTTGGAGACATGGCAGGAAACTGTTGGAGGCGTCAAAAAGGGTAGACTTGTTGGTCGACCAAGGGAAAAATGGAGTTCTTGTCGTGCTTCGTATTGTCCATCTTTGGTTGCAGATGAGAATTACATTAAATTAAAAAAAATGGAAAGCTACATGACTTATCTTCATCAATATGCAAAGAATATGGCCGAAACACTTAATCCTCCTATAGACCCAAATGATTTGTTTGCTTCATCAAATGCATCAGCTGATATTCCAACGAATAACTCAACCACGCATGTTGAGAATGACAATGAACATGATGACGACTCTCATGAGGACTCCATGGAGAATTCAGGATGATTTAGCTTTTCTTTACTTATCTATTTTATTAGTTTAGGGTTCTTTAATAGATGTTGGGTTTGTTAATTGTTTGATGAACTTATGACATGTAACTACCTATTTAAGTAGTTGGTTATGAATTTATTGTTAATTAAATTGATCAAATTTCTTCATTTTAATAAATTTGTATGATTTTACGTTTCAAATTTATTATAATTTATGGCATTTACAAATTTAAAATATAAAATTGGCAATTAAATATATTTTAATATAGGAATTTTGTGATGGCTTTACTATCACCAAAACATATAAAAAGGTTACAAAAATAGGGACAATTATGATTGCTTTAGCCATAACAAGACACTTGTGTACCTGACTACTTTGGCCATCATAAAAACCTTAACAATTATGTGATAGTTGTGGCCATCACAAAAGGATGTGATTGCTTTGACCATCACAAATAATTAGTGATTATTTTGGCCATCACAAAAAGATGTGATTGCTTCGGCCATCACATATAATTGGTGATTGCTTTGATCATCACAAAAAGATGTGATTGCTTCGACCATCACATATAATTGGTGATTGTTTTGACCATCACAAAAAGATATGATTGCTTCGGCCATCACAAATAACTATGTGCGCTAATGTGACTGATTTAGTCATCACAAAAGGATTGAATGTTTTGGTGATTGCCAAAACCATCACATAAAACCTTTCATGATGGACGTATACAAGACGGCCATCGTGATGCTTAAAACCATCACGTAAACCTTTCGTGATGGTTATTTTAGTTTTTGTGATGGATTTTTGCCATCACAAATGACCATTTTTTTAGTAGTGGAAAAATCTAGTAGAATATAATAGACAACAAGTTTTAGATCAACAACTGTAGCGAAAACAACAATCCATTAGAAGAGTCAAGTAGAGAATGAGTTCTACTATCTTCTAAGATTTAAAAGTCCATCATCAATATTTTATCCCTGTAACAACAATCAATATACATCTTTAATCAAATATTCATCTTTGCACTATAGGCCAAAGATATTCATTTGTATCACCAGTCGGTCATGTTCATCTCAACACCTATTCATCTTTGCACTACGGGCCAAAGATATTCATCAGTTAATCATTCATCTTTGCACTACAGGCCAAAGATATTCAGTAATATCATCATTTAGGACTGAGGATGATGAAAAATATCTTAAAGAAAACGAATCCAATGAGACAGAAGGACAAATATCAGGGATTCGTATAACAGTTTATCCAAGTACAATAATACTCCATAATAACCAATTGTGAAGTAGAATTCAAAAATAAAGATCAAAACATAGATACAATCAAAGATAGTAACCATAATAGACATCCATACCAATATTTCGGTATAATGATATTAAAAGAATAACATCATTACGAAAAAAAATAACATCCCTTACCTCAAAATGATAGTACTTCTGTTCGGAATATCGGATGTAAAGTCGAAGGGAACTTGCACTGAATAGCAACTCTCAAAGTGTCTAAATACTCACAAAATACGCTCGATAATATCGAGAGAAAGAAAACTTATTTCTGGTGTGATTTTCAATTCTAACCTAAGCGCCTATTTATAGAAAAATGCTAGAACGTCAAAGGAGACTAAAATAATAAAATAATATTATTTATTCCTTTACTTCTACGCACACCCAATTTGATCAAACAAGCCAGCCAATTCTGAAATCTTTTTGGCAGCCCACATGTTTAAAACAAAAGTGGGTCCCACCTAATTTTAATAAAAATCATTTTATTTTCCGAAACATCAGTAATTCATAGAAAATAGCCCGTTTATCAGAAAAATATGAATTTTATGTCCATTCCACACGAAATCGACTTATCTACAACTTTGTAGCTTTAAGTTTTTCCCATTTCCAGACAGAAAATATCCGAAATTCACAAACGGATGATTTTCAACACCTCTTAAAATTCACAACAAATCATACGTTAATTTTTAACGGTTCAAAATTTTTGGATATATACTCAACTTATATATGTATAACATATCCAAAAATCACAACGATCTAACGGTAGGATTAAAATTATAACTCACGCAATAGAGCTTTAAGAACACCGATTTGATCTTTTAATACCTCTAATCCGACAAAATACTGATAAACACCTCAACATTAATTCCTTCATTTATAACCAAATAAATAAATCCATCATTTATATCCGCATCAAATAAATATTTTCTTATCATATAAATCAATAATTAATTATTCACAAATAATATTATAGAATCACAATTATGACAACAAGGCCATTCCCAGGAAAGAGGGGGTTTTTCAATAAAGATTTCTCCTTACTGGCGCGCAATTAGGTGACCAAACCTCTCATTGATAGAACTTTCTAGACATTTCCAATAATGCTATCTAATAATATTATTCAAATAATATGAATTATTGATCTGATAATGAGAAATACTGTGCAATGAAAATTATTGAAACAACCATAATATAAACTATTAAAGCAGCAATTATTGAATCAATAAAATAAAATATTAAACAGTAACTACTATAACAATTATTGAGTAGTGCCTTTTTACGTAAGAATCAATAATTCCAAAAATACTGTGCAATACCGTGTGTTACTGTGCAACCACGCGTATTATTGTATTTTAACCACCAGGTATTCTAACAGTGTTAACGATAACAATTATGCCATTATTTATAAAAACTCATACTTTATCATTTTCCTTCATCCAACCGTTTTTCGTTATGGGGCCCACAAATGGCTACGCCGTCGTATGAATATTCCCTGACAACAAGAATATTCCACGACCAAATGAATGTTTCCCGACATAAATGAATATTTTATAACCACTTGCTTATTTTGTAAAATTTGCACATTTCACCCATAACCAAAGCATTATATCAAATTAACACCTTATTAATTTAGAATAATGAATAAAGGAAAATTCAATTTTATTTATAATAAGTTGGGGTCTTACACCGTAGCTTGAACAACTTTAACTTTATCGATTAAAGTCAGTTCTACTCGTATATTTGACATCATCACGTGGGTCCCTGAAGTCTTTAACTCTATCTACATCCTTTGTAAGTCATACAAAATGGGCCTTTGCGTTGACAATATGGCACTTGTACCCGCATATGATCTTCTACTCAACGCGTCAGCTATCACATTTGTTTTTCCAGGATGGCATTGAATGGTAAAATCATAATCTTTCAAGGATATTCTACTAATTTCAAAGAGTATAGAAGCAATATTTATCAAAATAAGTGTAGATTAGGAATATGAAACGAAATAATATTAGTTACATACTACAGAGTATGGAAGAAAATATTATTTCTTACGAATATTGAACAAAAATAATATCCTTTACTTTAAAAGGAGAGTACTTCTGGCTGATATAGCAGGGATATTCTTGAAGAAAACTTGCACTATTTGCTACACTCAAAGTTTCTTTAAACTTAAAAGAAATACGCTCAATATTATAGAAGAATAATTCTCTGATTCTGGTGTGATTTTCATTTATAAACTAAGCATTCTATTTATAGGAGAATGGCAGGATACTATTTAGAATTTTCACGGGTGAACAGCTGAAGGATTTCATGGATGATTTTTTTTTCAAATTCAAATGCGTCCGATTTTCTAATTAATAATATAATATTCAAGTAAAACAAATAACTTTATATATAATATAATATATTTTATTTATAATCTAATAAAATCAAAATTTTATATATAATATAAAAAGTATTACATCTTATATAAAAGTATTTTGTATATATATATATATATATATACTTGACACACACACACGTTATATATATATATATATATATATATATATATATATATATATATATATAAGTAATAAAACAAAACTGAGATAACTTTCTACCGACGATTTTGAAAAATGAGTAAGTGGGGGGTCCATGTAATAAACCAAACTTACAATAAATACTTCATGAAAAACCCCTTTATTTATATCAAATTACTTGTCTTCAATAAACATATTTTTAATCATTTATCATTAATATTATAACTCACAATATTAACAACCAGATCATTCACAGGAAAGAGGGGGCTTTCCGATAAGGACTTCTCTTTATTGGCGCGCAATTCGATGATCTAACTCCTTTTCTCGACAGAACTTTTTAGACATTGTCAATAACGAAAATTAATAATAATATGAATAACTTTGTCGTCTCATCAATTATTGATTTAATAATATAAAATATTGTGCAGATGATACTGTGACAATAATTGAATCAATAATATGAAATACTATGCAACAACTAAAGTGGCAATAATTGAATAAAAATAAGTGACTTCTCACATAAGTATCAATAATCAAATATATTGTACAATACCGTATGCTACTGTGCAGCCACGCGTATTATTGTACTTTTATCACCGGGTATTTCAACAGTTAACGGTAAAAGTTTTGTCGTTATTTTTATAAAAAGGGTATTTATGTCGCTTTCTATATCCGACAGTAATTCTGTTGTGGGGTCCACCAATGATTGTGTCGTCGTACGGATATTCCCCGATAAAACGAATATTTTATGACAACTTGTTTACTTTGCAAAATTTGTAAATATTACCCACAACTATAACATTATATCAAATCAACACCTTATTATTCAAAATAATATTTAGAGAAAATTAAATTTTTATTCATAAAAGTTGGGGTCTTACAACTATCGCTTTATGCTCAACAATTTGTTGAAAGTAGAGGTCTTCTTGAGGTTATCAGGTATAGTCTTAATAAGCTCATTTATTTTTGCGCCAAACTCTTTTAACATCTCTCCTAGTACTTTGGCAGCAGTCTGGGCAATATGTAGGAGACTTAGTTGAATTCCCGTAGTAGTGTCCTTGATATAAACATTGCATTCTTTAGATATCGCATCCAACACTCACTCAAGCTAGATCTTAGATGGTACTACTGAAATTTTTTCAAGAATCTGCTCCATGTTGACTCTTTCCTTATTTCCACTGTTGATGTCTCCAAGAAAAGAATGAGGAAGAAATAAACCTAAATTTTTACTATGAGATGAAGATGGTATATCTGTATTTGTATGAGAGGTTGAGGGAGTATCTGTATTGTTTGGAGTATGTGTATTGACAAGTATAGATTGGGGTTGTTCTATAACAGTTGGGTTAGGTGACTCTACAATCAAAGAGGCATGAGACTCTACGACCGGAGAGTTTTGAGGAGATGGGGATCTAGAGTATATATGTTCACGAGTTGTTTCAGATGAGGATTGAATGTTATATACAGGATAGGTTGCGTTATTTAGGTTTATGATCGTAGAGTTTTGAGACACTACAATTATGGGGTTGAGAACTTTGGACTGAAGTATGCTCTACATTCATAGTGTTGAGTTCTATGAAAGCTTCATAGCGGGTGATTCAGTTTTATGAAAGAAAGAAAAGGAAATGATGATTTCACGCTCTACGATCAGAGAGCTGGAAGACTCTGCGATTGGTTCGTCAATCATAGGATTCTCAACAGAAACGATCCTCCAGACTTAGCCATCTTAGTAGCTCTTGTTTTCCCGAGCCTTGTAATATTTGCTTAGACATCGATCTTTGCCTCCGGGTGAAATGACGTTCTTGCCCTCCTATCATTGTTAGGGAAAACATGTGCAAATTTTGGGTGTCTATAGTATTAACATATATATGTTTGTGACCCAACTAGCCCAATATTACAAGTTATTAGGTCTTGAGTCCAATCATATATATCAATCATTCACTCTTTTACTTTTCCTAATCAATTTAATAAAGTACAATTTCAAAGCCAAGCCAACTAAGACTATGTACATTATAAGTACTTATCATTTGATAAATTAAGCACTCCTATAATTTTATAATAAGATATGTTATGTTCCACATGAATATTAAATAGGTTCTATGTTAATATTGTAAGGGATCTTACCAAGATATCAAATTCATGTCTTGATTATTGTATTCTACATTTAATATGAAATTAATTTTGATATAAATCATTTCTTATCCATAGGTCATCCGTACGACAAGAAGGTTCACGTGGGAGAAACATGAAAAAAGAGAAGTAGCCCATCCGAACATAACAAACAAGCAAAGCATGGGTTATCTAAACTTATGCGTTTAGGTAACTAATTTTATTCATATGAAATGTACGCTCCCCTATTCAGCTAACTAACAAACCACCTAAATTACCTTTGAATCTCATAGGCCAAGTATTTATCCAAATGACACCAAACTACAGACCAAAAGAAACTCTCATCAACATTCCCATTTTTCTAATTAAAAATAAATCAATCAAAGACAGGCTAAACGGTTTGGTTTCCTACCTCCTAAACATTTATGATTTATTAATTAGTACAAATTTATTATAGTGATATATTTCATTGTTCACTTTAAGCTTTGATGAGCTTTGTGTTTATGATCTAGTAAAGTTAGACCCTCAAATTGTAATTTTTTTAGGAATTAAAAATTTTATTTAAATATAATTTGCCATTCTAGACTTATTTGAAACTCTTTTTTTATACAACGAAATGATTGATATAAAATAATTTTACAACGAAATGATTGATATAAATTAATTTACAACGAAATGATTGATATAAAATAATTTTTATTGTTTATATTTGTTGTAGCATCGTTGTTCAGTGACATTTAAAAGGGATGAAATTCCTTTCTCCTTTTTTTTTGGTTGAAAAGATTGTTTGTTATCAAATTTTGAGCTATTTCTAGAACAAGTTATAGTTTTGGGTCGGAGCCCAGACCAGTGTATGAGTTCGATTGGATTGAGCCTGTACAATGGGTTGTCATGTGTGCAGAGTCTGGGGCCATAAGAAGTTCAAATGGTTGAGGACTCTAGTCCTAACCATATTTAAAAAAAGTAACTCCAAAGGTAGTGTTGGAATTGGATTCTACTTGCACCTTTTAAGAAGATTTTGTTGGACCCAAATAATGGTAACTGTCATATTTAGGAGTCCTAAACCGACTCGAAGAAGGATTCGAAGACAGTGAGAATACTATAAATACAAGGTTTGGGTTTCAATTAACAGGTAATACTTTCTTTGAGTACTAAATACTAAAGCCTCCATTGTTAAACCTTCTGAACGGCCTGTACTTATTCTCACACCGGAGCTATCTCCCGGCGGCACAAGCCGTCAAGCTTCGTGTGTGATCTGTTATCTTGAGTTCTATACGTGAATTTTGTGATTGGACGTCTTAAAGTGAAACTAAGCGTTAACATTGGCGCTAGAAGGAGGGGCTTTAGTGCTTTCTACAATCACGGTAAATTTTTTCGGTTAAAAACCATGGCGAGCAGGGATACGGGTGCTTACAGAAAAAGGCAAAAACACACCGGACCACCCAAGTGAGAGGGTCGGTCAAAGATAGACTGGGTTTCAGAATTCATGGGGATCAGGAGGAACCGGCCCCTTCCCTCCGGCGTAAACTCTTCCACGACAGCCAACACACACCCAATCAGGTTAGTCATGTCGATGAGAATCATTCTCAGGCACATGAGGGGCAAGGAAAAGACCGAGGTGAAGGCAGCCGAGACCAGAGGGAGTTTATTCTGAAAAAGAAAATGCAACAAAATAAAGACGCCATGATGGCACTGCCTCTTCAGCATGAGGAGCTTGAGGAGCAGATGGCAAATATGGCAGGAGAGCAGGAAGCCTCTTTGAAGAGGTGCAGACTGCGAAGCCAATCCCGGTCACCTCATCGGAAGGAGGCAGGATGGGAAAGGAGCAGACCTAGGAGTTGCTCTCGGGAAGGCAGAAGTTGAAGGAGGAGTCGTTCTAGAGGGCAAAAATCGAAACATCGAGGCGAGATCGGAGATGGAGGAGGAGGGTCACCTTTCCCGAATATGAGAGGGACAGACATAGAACGTCCCCTCATAAAGAGGAATTCGACCCCTTGCCCAAAGAGTGGCGGAGTTGGAGAAACTGCTCGCGGCGAAGAGTTCGATAGGAACGCCCTCAACCTGCCTAGGATCACCCTTTTCACCAGAAATCAACCACGTCATGGCCGACCCTAAGAAGAAGATGCCCCCGATGGAGACGTATGACGGGATGGGGGATCCCTATAATCATTCAGATGGGTACGACAGGTTGATAACATACTACAGACATTCGGACGCTGCTAAGTGCTATATATTCGTAACAACTTTGAAGAAGAGCGCCCGGGAATGGATGGGGACATTGGCAGCTGGGTCGATTAATTCATGGAACGACCTTCGAGAGAAGTTTCATGCTCGGTTCGGGAGTAATAGAAGACGAGGAAAGATCACTGCTTCCCTCATGAAGGTTAGACAGAAGTCAGATAAAAGCCTTGACCAGTACGTTAAGAGATTTCGGGAGGCTGTGAGTTCGGTAGCAGAGTTGAATTCTCCTCAGGCCTTGGGATTTTTCACGACTGGTCTGGACATAGGAAAGTCGAAAAAACTGATGAAGGATCTGGTGATCAACCCTCTGGCGGATTTAATCGAAGCCTTCCATAGAGCTAAGGATTTATTGCAATAAAGGAGGCTATGGGGAATTTTAAACCGCACTCCCAGTCTTATGAGAAGTCTAAGGATCGAGACAAGCAAAGCTATCAACGGTCAGAAAATCAGGGGAGGTCGGATAATTATGGAAGAAAAAACCATAATGGTGGAGGTTCGGGAAGTGGCCGACCACCCTTCCCAAGTAGAAATGTCAACAAAGTCTACACCGCCCTCAATATAGATCGGGTGAAGATATTGAAGGAGATGCAAAACAAACCCTTTTTGAGCCGTGTTCGACGCATCCGAAGCCTGGCAAGAGAGGTCGGGACAAATACTGTGAATACCATCAAAGTCGCGGACATACGACAAAGATGTGTAATGATTTGAAGGACCTGATAGAGAAAAATGTTCTTAATGGCCAGTTAGTACAGTATGTAGTTGGTCGGGAGAATTCTGAAACTCCCAGGGAAGAAAATAGAGGGCCGACTCGGGATACCCTGCCACAACCGAACCATCCACCACGAGGCGTAATTGATGTAATTTCAGGCGATTCGGTAGGGCGTGTGACCAGGAAAAAGAGAAGTGGACACCTCGAAGTTGTGTTGTCAGTAGCAAGCTCCTCGCCGAGAAAGGATCGGGCCTACTCGGGAGTATCCATCTCTTTCTCAGATGAAGACTATCTTACCAATCTTATAAAACCGCACGATGGGGCATTGGTCATAACCGCTCAGGTCGGGCCAGTGGACATGAAGAGGATGATTATCGACAATGGATCCTCGGTCGACATACTGTACACTCACGCTTATTAGAGGTTGGATCTGGAAGGGAAAAAGATGGAGGTGGGTGGAGAAGGCCCATTATATGGTTTTAGTGGAGACCCGGTGCATGTGTTAGGCAACATCGAATTGCTAGTTAAGTTCGGCACAGCTCTCCAGTAGGTAAAAAAAATGGTCAAATTCTTTGTAGTGTAGGTAGATTCGGCGTATAATGTTATCTTGGGAAGGCTGACACTGGCAGCCTTGCAAGCAGTAACATTAATACCACACTTTAAAATCAAGTTTTTGACACCGAACAGGATTGGGGAAGTAAAAGATGATCTTGACATTTCCCGAATGTGTTATCGGAATACCTTAATTTCTTTGGGGGTCGGCGTCAGCAAGAAGGAACAAACAATGGCCATCGAAATGGAACAATTCATTGAGAGTAGCATCGAACCGTTATAGCCGCCAAATGAAGAAGAAACAGAAGGATCTGAGTTGATCCCGGGAATCTGAGAGGGATTATCAAGATTGGGTCGAGGTTGACAGAACCATTCCGGACAGGGTTGGTAGATCTACTTCGGGTATATGCCGATATCTTTGCATGGGAATCTAGTGACATGCCCAGAGTAAGCAAGTCGGTGGCCTTACACAATTTGCATGTAGACCCAAAGAGAAAACCAGTGATACAGAAAAGAAGGATTTTTGCTCTAAAAAGGCAGAGGATCATAGATGAAGAAATCACCAAACTATTGGAGGCAGGATTCATTTTCGAGATTGACTACCCCGAGTGGTTGGCTAATGTGGTATTGGTCTAGAAACAGAATGGGAAGTGGAGGTTATGCATCGATTACACAGACCTGAACAAGGCGTGCCCAAAAGATTTCTATCATTTGCCCAACATAGACTAGTTGATCGACGCCACTTCGGGGTACAGTATGTTAAGTTTCATGGATGTCTTCTCTGGATACCACTAGATCTCGATGAGTAAGGAAGACATTTCGAAGACTAGTTTCATTACTCATCGGGCCATATATGCGTATCGAAAGATGACCTTCGGACTGTTAAATGCCGGGGCAACATATCAGCGAATGATGAACTTCGTGTTCAGGAAGCAGTTAGGTCGAAGCATGGAGGTTTATGTGGACGACATGATCGTTAAAAGCATGTCAGTTCGGGATCACCTGGAAGATCTAGAGAGCTGCTTTGACACAGTACGAAGACACAAGCTGCGGTTGAACCCGACTAAATGTACTTTTGGATTGGGGCATCGAGGCAAATCTAGAGAAGATCTAGGTGATCTTAGACATGAAATCTCCAAAGACATACAAAGATGTCAGAGTTTGACGGGCCGAATAGCTGCCCTTCGGAGATTTATGTCAAGGTCAGCCGAAAGATGTTTACCCTTCTTTGACACTCTCAAGGGGCCGAAGAATGAGAAGAGTTTCCAGTGGACCTCAGAGTGCGAAGACGCGTTCTAAGGGATCAAGAGATATTTGTCTTCAACACCTTTATTGATGAAGCCGATCCCTTCAAAACCTTTATATCTATACTTGGCTGCAAGCTCGATGGCAGTGGGAAAAACACTAGTAAGGGACAAGGGAGGAAGACAGTTCCCAGTATACTACGTCATCCATGTTCTTCGGGATGCAGAGACAAGATATCCGAACCTGGAAAAGTTTGCTTATGCCTTGATTATCGTAAGTAGGAAGCTGCGGCACTATTTCCAAGGTCGGATGATAGTGGTGTATACGGATTAGCCGTTGAAAAAAGTACTGCACAGGCCAAAAGTGTCAGGTCAGTTGGCTGCTTGGGCAATGGAATTAACATAGTTTGCATTAGAATACCATCCCCGAACAGCAACCAAGGGACAGGCATTAGCAGACTTCGTAGTGGAATGTTCTTTTATAGAACCGGACGTGAATACAATTACCGAAGCTCAACAGGGGCTAACTTCATGGACTTTGTATGTAGATGGGTCATCGACTTCGGACATCAGTGGAGCAGGAGTTATTCTGACAAGTCCTGAAGGATTTAAAGTCCAGCAAGCCATCTGGTTTTAGTTCAAAGCTATGAAAAATGAAGCAGAATATAAAGCCATTCTAGCTGGACTTCGTTTGGCCTGAAGCCTAGAAGTTCAGAGGATAGTTGTCTATAGTGACTCACAATTGGTTGTCAAGCAGATATCAGGAGAATATGAAGCTCGGGGGGCAAGAATGATAAAATACCTAGCTAAAGTAAAGGAAAAACTTGCATACTTCACTTTATACAGTTGCCAGGGGGTCGATCGGGTAGACAACACGATAGCAGATGCCTTAGCACGATTGGCCACAACCGAAGCAAGCTCCTTCAACGGAGCGGTGTATCTAGAGGTTTTAGAACAACTAAGTGTTCCGAAGGCGGATGTGCTAGCTTTGGACCAGCTCGACTGCTGGCTCACGCCTTATATCTTGTATCTGGTTGATGGGGTTCTAGCTTCAGATCAAATCTTAGCAAGGAAGATCAAGCACAAGAGCTCAAATTTTGTTCTTATCGATGGAGATCTATACCGAAGGGCCTTTAGTTCTCCACTACTTAAGTGTTTGACACCCTCAGAAGCAGATTATACTCTTTGGGAAGTGCATGAAGGAATTTATGGAGATCATATGGGGGCCAAGTCATTGGCATACATGATCTTAAGGCAAGGATACTATTGGCCAACCGGCCAAAGACTTCGTCAAAAAATGCTCCAAATGTCAGCTAAACAACACCATCCCACATCAACCGCCCGAAGAATTATGTTCGGTGTTATCCCCGATTCCATTTTCTGTATGGGGAATCGACATTTTGGGTCCTCTGCCAAAGGCCAAAGGGCAAGTGTGTTTTTTGATCGTGGCCATTGACTATATGACCAAGTGGGTCAAAGCCAAACCCCTACAGAAGATCATCGAATAGGAATGTCTGAAGTTTTTCAAAGAAGGTGTAGTTTATCGATTCGGTATCCCGAGGGCAGTGGTCTCGGACAATGGCAGGCAATTCGTAGGGTCAAAATTTGAAACTTTTCTGAAAGAGTTGGGAATTCAGCATAGAAAGACCTCAGTCGCTCGCCCTCAATTAAACGACCAAGTAGAAGTCACTAACCGAACCCTGCTTAACGGAATTAAAAGAAGGCTGGACGATTTAAAGGGTTGGTGGTCAGAGGAACTACTCAGTGTTTTGTGGGCTTATCGGACTACTCCGAGAACAACAATGGGAGATTCACCATTTAGACTGGCATACGGGACTGATGCACTCATACCGGTTGAAATCAGATCTCCTACTCTTTGGGTCAACCAGTATAAGGAGTTATATAATGATCAAGGCCTACAGTTAAACCTGGATCTCTTGGAGGAAGTTCAAGACTTAGCTCTGCTAAGGTTGGCGATTTACCAAAAGAGAACAGCCCGACACTACAACCAGAAAGTGAAGCAAAGGAGGTTCGAGGTTGGAGATTTGGTCCTTCAGGAATCAGAGGCATCAACCCCCCAGAACACTAGCAAACTGATGCCGAACTAGGAGGGGCCCTATGAAGTGGTCGAAGTGCCGAAGCCAAGTACATACCGTCTTCGAGCAATGGATGGTTCTGAAGTAAAGAATACATGGCATGCTAGAAGACTTGGAAAATTTTACCAGTAAAAGTTATATCATTCTTTCCTTTGTTTCTGTAAACCCCTTTATTTATTAATGAAATAAATGAGATTTTTCTTTGGAAACGCTTATACTTCATTTAAATTCATAAGCTTTTACATATCCGATCAGATAAACTTTGAACTTAAGCCGATCAGAAAGTTGGAAAAGATATAACTGATCGGTACAAGGCACGGGTATAACTGATCGGGATAATTGCCCATCGGATCATATAAACTTCGGACTTAAACTGATCAGAAACTCGGAAATGACATAACTGATCGGTAAGAGTCATGAGTATAACTGATCGAGAAAACTATAATTTTTTATCAGACAAGCTTCGGGCATAACACGATCAGAAAGTTCGAGATAACATAACTGATCGAGAAAATTCATAAGCATAACTGATCGAAAAAAAATTTATAAACAGAAAAATTTTGTACTTCATTTATATTTTCAAGTTTTTACAAAATCTGATCAGATAAGATTCAGACAAGTTACAAAAAAACAAAAATGAAGATTACAAAAATTACAAGTCCTAAAAGAAGCTATTCCTGAGGAGGCTCATCTCCAGTTTCAGATTCTTCGTCCGAAGAGTCAAGGATAGAAGCATCGAGTCCAGTAGCAGTCAACTTGGCCCGAGCCTTCTCCCGATAGGTTTCATAGCCTTCAGCGAACTGAGCCATGATCTTTTCGGTCAAGGCAGGGGATTCTTCATATTCTTCGATCGTGCGCTGCTTGACCTCGCACGTTCATCCGTTAAGGCATTATTTTCCCGAATCACGTGCATCAGCTTACTGTACATCCCATCAAACTTCTCCTCAAGGGCATGAAGCGCCTGAAACCATTCATTGCTTTCTTCGGACAGATGATCTCTCTCCTCGAGGAGCTTCTTGGCATGACTCTCCAGGCCGACGAACTCTTGCTGAAAAATAGAATATTGGTCCTTGAGCTCATCAGCCTGTCGTTCGGCCTTCGTGACATTATTACGGGTCTCGGCATGAAGGTCTTTCTCCTTCTTCAGCTCCGACCGAAGACCCCAGACTTTAGCCCCGAGCAGCTCCACATCGGTCCTCATCTGAGCTTCCCTCTTGGTGGCGAAGGCCAGAGCGACACTGCTCGGGCGAGAATGGCATTGTCCTAACACACAACAAAAGTATGCATCAGTTATGAAGAACTCAACACCAATGAAGAAGACATTTTAAGTTAACAGGATTACCTGACACTAGGCCTTTACATAGGCCACTAAAAATTCTTCCGAGGTCATTCCCTTAAATCGCTCGTCATCACCTGGAAGCTTGAAATGCTCGAGCTGATTGTAGGGACATTCCTCAGACGGACTCCTCAGCCAGAACGTAGTCGGTGTCCCCTGCGAGGAGCTCGCCTCATTGTTCGGCCTTGAGGTAGGAGTTGAAGCTGGTAGTGGGTCAGCCTCCACGACTTGCAATACGGGTCCTTCATCTAACCGAGGCTTCTTTGATCGAGGCTCGAGAGGAATGTCCTCGGTTTCCTCCGAGTCCTCGATCATTGCGACTGTTGTAAGAGGTGGAGGAGGAGGCTTCGATAGGGCTGAGGAAGTGGCCTTGGGGGGGACTTTGGTGGAAGGGTTTGTGGAAGGCCTCTTTGTCTTCTTCAGCAAGGCCATCTTCTCAACCCGACTCATCTTCAGGGCGTTCTTGGTGGAAGGCTCGGCTGTAGTAGTTGGTGCATCGGGATCCAAAACAGAACCGGTGGAGAGCTCCGCAATCGAGATAGTCTCCTCTTCGACTTCTTCGTCCATGATGGGAAGGTGGATCAGTTCAACTTGGACATGAAGAGGGGATAAGGACTCGGTGGCACCATCGGGTTTAAAGATTGTCACTGCACAAAAAACAAAGAAGGGTTATGGAAACAGAACGATAATGAATGGAGACAGGGGCAAGATCGGGCTAGAGTACTTACACCCATGTTTGTATAACCAAGCCTCATTAGGAAGAACTCCCAGACTCCATTTGGTCTTGGACAGCCTCTGGTTGAATGCTTTGAAGGGGGCGGCTCGATCCTTTGGGAATTTGGTGATCTTTGTAATGGGGTCTTCGGGAGAAGACTAGTTCGGCAGTAGCTTGAGGTCGGTCCCCTTCATGAAGAACCACTGTGGATGCCACCCCTATTTGCTGGAAGGGGTCTTCATGAAGGTGGCTCGGCCAGCCACACGGTTCAGTTACCGGAAGCCAGGCTCCTTCGACTTTTTGAGGGTGAATAGAACGAAAAAGAAATCGAGGCCAGGAGTGATCCTAACCTCCTGGCACAGGGCGATGAAGGCAATTAAGTGGATGTATGAGTTCGGCACAAGTTGTGCGAACCCGATCCCCACAAAGCAAAGGAAAGAAGAGATGAACTCATGAAGGGGGAACTGAACCCCATACTTCAGAGCCCATAGAGGGATGGCGACCCAGTCACCTTCGGGATATCAAAACATCCTTTTGATAGGTTCAGGTACCCAAAGTTTGTATTCTTGGGGAATGGAAAAGAGGGTTCGGATGTCAAAAAGTTTGGATCGAGTGATGGAATATTTGGTATTGATGTGAGAGAAGTCATTCTCAGAAGCGTAGACGCTTTATATTTTGGATTCGGCGTTATCGGTGGTGGAATTAACAAGGGCAACCGAAAGATCGACCAGAATCAGATCGACGGCGGTCATTATGGGAGGAATTGTCTCAGTGGTAGGGGGAATGCTAGAATTAGTCATTTTCGGTGAATGAGGTGTGAATGTGAATCTTAAAAGGCAAAAATAAGCTGAAACGGGAAGTGTTGATGGTGATTTTAGTGTGGGAAGACCTGGAATCAGAGTAGTTTGCTGAAGTAAGGTGCTCACCAGAAATCGCCTTCGCCGGAAAGTTTGAGAGTAGAATTTGAAATGCTGGAGATTTGGAAAAGGTGATTTTAGAGGGTAGGTTGGGGGGTTTTGTAGGGAGACGACACGAGACCCCAAGGCGGCTATTTATGACTGGTGGGGGCCAGTCCTCGGAAAGTGTGGGACATTTTGAGAAACAAAGAGAAATCGTTTGGGTTCCCCATATAACTCATCATTAGCCTGCGTGACTTTTCGATTTTTATCTTTTCAAGTCTCTAATTATAAATAAATTATAACAAGAGACTAGGGGGCAATGTTCGGGAGTGTTTTACCGACCTCTATGTGGGCCAAAGGCCTGACCTCAGAAGGGAACGTTGGGCCCATTGGGCAGAAGTCATCCTGGATGCTGAAGGTGTTCGAGTTCGGGTACCCGAGCCCTGTTCGGGTTTATGGCGGTCGGGTTCGGGCATCCGAGTCCTTTTGGGCCAGAGCCCTAATTTGTAATGTGGCATTCGGGGTCGGGTGTTTGAGTCCTTTTGGTAGGAGCCCAAACCGATTATATGAGTTACATTCAATTGGGCTGTGACGGTGGGTTGTCCAGTGTCTGAGTCTCAGGGCCATAAAGTTCAAATGGTTGAGGACTCTAGTCCTAACTGTGAGACCCTAAAATTTATGAAATGAAAGTACTCAATTTTCTTATAATTATTATTTTATTTAGTAAATGGCTAAATTGATAAAGGGTTAAAGTTAAGGGTGATATTTGAAAATTTTGCAAAGTATGCAAGTTGTTATATAATATTCGATTGGTCGGGGAATATTCATTTTTACAGGGAATATTCGTACAACAACACAATCATTGGTGGACCCCACAATGGAATTATTGTCGAATTGAGAAAATGACAAAAATATTTTTATAAAAATAACGACGGAAGTTTTACTGATTAAAAGCATTTGAACTACTCTTCAGTAGTAAAATCTGATGTCGTGTGGTTGCATAGTAGCACACAGTATTGATTATTGATGCTTATGTGCGAAGTCACTCAGTTTTGTTCAATTATTGCTATAGTAATTATTGTATAGTATCTCACGTTATTTAATTCAATTATTGTCGATATTTTTATATATTATTAAATCAATAATTGAGATGACAGAGTTATTAATATTATTATTTGCAATATTGACGATGTCTAGAAGTTCTGTGAAGGAGAGGTTTGGTCACCTAATTACGCGCCAATAGGGAGAAATCCTTATTGGAAAGCCCCCTCTGTGATGCCCCCAAAATAGGTATACATCACCCATCTTGGGTCGCCAGATACATGGTACAGAATACAAATACAAACTTAATTATACAACCGTCGTGTAATATACGACAATACATAAACTGAGAGTTTTAATAGTAATATTGTCATCTGAACAATATCCACAATCAAAGGAGTCCTCATTACATTTATTATCACACTATTTAACAGAATAGTGAGGACTACTAATGCTATCATCTGGACTGTCACTCCTTTTCCCGACTCGTCCCAGCTATATTCTCATTTCCTTAAGAGAACAGTGAAAGAAAGGGTGAGCTCAACTAGCCCAATAAGAAATATTATGACTAAGATAATGCAGGATAAATTATCATTAGCCTTCAACAATGTTAAACTAATAAAATGCAATAGACAACAAGTTTAACTGCAGCGAAATAAGAAATCCATTAAAAGAGTCAAGTAGAGAATAAAATCTACTATCTTTTATGATTTAAAAAGTTTTTCATCACTTTTATCATTTGAGACTAAACAATAAATAATCCACATCATCCACCACTTCGACCAAGGATATTCATTAGTATCACGACCACAAATTATCCATGCACCACGGCCAGGATATTCGTGTATTCATCATGATGGTCATGATCATGCCAACAATCGTCCATCAATGCACTACGACCAATGAGAACTTTTACCACATCATTTGTAACATTACGATCATGATTATCTTTGAATAATCCACAGTCATAATCATACCAAGTCCATCTATGCACTACAGACCCACGAGATGACTTTCAATAAAATATAAACATGAGGATGATGACAATGATATAAGAATTCAATAAAACAAGTTCAAGAATTAATTTATCCAGAACTAATAACGTCCAAATTGTCAACATGATACTTCTTTGTAGAGTAAAATTCAAGAATGCTCGAAGAATATTTCCATGAAAAGATCTTTGGATGAAGCACAAATATCAAGGATATTCCACTAATTTCATGGAGTATAGAAGTCAAAGCTTTAATCAACCCGAGTATAATAACGAATATATAAAACTCGCAAATGGATTTTCACCGCCATGCAGTAATCCACGATATCGAGATCATTTCCATAATTTAATAAGGAATGAATACAAAGGATCATTCACCATGCATGTGGTAATCCACATGAGCGGAGTTATTCCAACGAGAATAATAAAGAATGGAATAACGAAGGATTCACCATACATGCGATAGAGAGCTGCATGCAGACGAGTTATTCCCAATGTAATAATAAATAATGGAACCAGTCCTGCGTAAAACGCGCCTGCAGATAGGATATTTTGTGAGAATAATAAATACTGAATAATAAATAATGGAACCCGGTCCCAAAAGCGCATGAGACGGGATATTCCGACGAGAATAATAAAGAATGGAATAATAGCGAGAATTTCACCATGTATGCGGTTACTTAGATAAGCAAGTTATTCAACGAAATAATAAAGAAGCGGAACCGGTAAGGCGAAAATTAATACAGAACGGATATTCCAACAAAATAATAAAGAATGGAATAATAGAAGAATTTCACCATGTATGCGGTACTTGCATAAATAGGTTATTCCAACATATATGTCTGAGAATGAAATAATATAAGAATTTCACCATGTATGCGGTATACGCATAAATAGGTTATTCAACGAGAATAATAAAGAATGGAATAATGAAGTTCTCTTCATGAATAAGAAAGAAATAATACCCTTCTGACCGTAAAAGCTGGATATCGAAGTAGTGAAGTAGCGAATACTCTTCTTCTTTCTCTCTATAATTCTCTCTCTAGAGTTTCAGTGAATTCGTAAGAAATAATGAAGGAATGAACTTCTATTTATAGGAGAATGGGTGAATAGTAACTAATTCATGAACAGTCCAGTTGATTTACTTTTAAAACGGACGGTCCATATTAAAACTTAAAGCGGTGATTATCTTGATTCACTATTAAAACTTTAAACCAGCGATCCATATTGATTTACTATTAAAACTTTAAACCAGCGATCCATATTGATTTACTATTATAATTTCAACCAACGGTATGAAAAGTTAGCACATCTCCTCATGGAATAATATTTTACCCAAAAATAATTTGGACCGAAAAGAAATATATTGTTTGGGTGAACAGTAACTCGTGAATAGTAACTCATGAATAGTACTCCGACACAAAAAATGTCCCGAATACCCGATTGAACAATATAACCTCCAGACATCAATTATCATCGAAATAGATGTCGATTTTTACTAACACAAATAATCCCAATACAATGAAACTATCAAATTCATCTTTAATCAACACGAACTTATTCATCATTAATATTATAACTCACAATATTTAACAACCAGGTTGTTCCCAGGAAAGAGGGGGCTTTCCAATAAGGATTTCTCCCTATTGGCATGCAATTCGGTGACCAAACCTCTCCTTGACAGAATTTCTAGACATTGTAAATATTGCAATTTAATAATATGAATAACTTTGTCGTCTCAATTATTAATTTAATAAACACCCCAAATCCGCACTTCGATTCCACGGATTTGGTGTTCATCAGATAAATATCATCTATCTATCTACCCATAATAAATGCAAACCATGCAATAGATAGAAATAAAAATCTTCCCTTATAGGTTACAACATCCTAATCATAAACATAATCCCAAAGTTGAACTAACCTTAAACATCTGTATGGAAATATAAACAATAAGTCTTAAACAACATCATTAACTCAAGTCTAACATAAATACATCATCAAATAAAATAACAAGTCTTCAACACTTGCTAACTTTGCCCTTGCTTTTACTAGTGGAAGGTTCGTCATTTTTTCGTTTTAATCGCAATGTTATTATAAAGCAAGAGTGAGCACTATTGCCCACAAGTATAACAATGAAATAACAAAGATAATAACATGCGAAAGTGAATCAAAGACATCCTCAATAAAAGCTCAACTTTTGAATCAAGAATGAATAACAAGAATCAAAAGAATTCGAGGGTCATAAGACCTTGAACTATGTCCCAGGTTAACAAGGATTATACTTGAAACCTTTAATACTATAAGACTATGGACCTTTCTTCTCGTATTTAGGGGGATCAAATTTCAGTACCATATCGCGGCACAATATCTTAACGCTAACGATAAGTAAATTCCTTTACAGTGGTTGTTCATCTCATTGACATTCGAGTCCGCACTAAAGGAAGTTTGGTTTGATAATTCAATAAGGGTTCTCAAATTTAGAACGCTCATCAACTAAGGACTAGTCAATCAATAAAGTTCACTAGTCTAATAAGGTTCAACAATAATGATATTCAATTTGAATAATAATCTCAAGAAGTATACAATAGAACAATTATTGTATAACCGAATCATGCTTGAAAAGATAATAAATCTTTAATATAACAATTGAACTTGAATAATAAGAATGATAATTTACTCGAGGTAACTAATAACTTGAAATAATAATGACAAGTAGGGTTAGAAACTTGCCTCTGCATGTATGCTAAACGATTACTACTTCCGCTCACCACAAATCCTACACACATACCATATGTATTCACGATATTCATTAGTTACATTTTCACTTAATTATTTAATATAAACTCCACTTTATTTAACAAATTATTACCCTTCTAATTTAATTACTTAATTAAATTAGAATATTTTCATTCTCTTACTATTATTACACTTTAAATAAATTATTTCATAATAATTTCCATCGAATATTTATTTTATTCCATAAATATCTCAATTAAAATATTTACTTTATTTTATAAATATTTTAATAATAATTTTCATCGAATATTTATTTTATTCCATAAATATCTCAATTAAAATATTTAATTTATTTTATAAATATTTTAATAATAATTTTCATCTAATTTTATTTTATTCCATAATATCTCAATTAAAATATTTAATTTATTTTATAAATATTTTAATAATAATTTTCATCTAATATTTATTTTATTCCATAAATATCTTAATTAAAATATTTAATTTATTTTATAAATATTTTAATAATAATTTTCATCTAATATTTATTTTATTCCATAAATATCTCAATTAAAATATTTAATTTATTTTATAAATATTTTAATAATAATTTTCAATAATTTTCATTTTTTTTTTTATTTTTTTTTTTTTTTTTATTTATTTATTTTTTTTTTTTTTTTTTTTTTTTCACGGGTGGGTATTTAGTTTGGTAACGCTACAAGTGGGTTACCCTGTGCTCATTTTCTCATAGCTTCAGTCATAGCTCATAGTCATGAAACATAATAAGGCCAAATTAGGCCAAAAATCAATCACACGTAAAATTATATACTTTAATATGGCCATAACTTCCAATTAGTTATTTTTACACCTAATTTAGACTTACCCAATCATTGTAATACATATATAATCATTACTTAACCCATCTAGCATGATTTTTAACAAGTTACAACACATAATTTGCAAAATCAACACATTTACTTTCACCGTTTCTTGATGTTCTCAAGGTTTTGAAAATAAAACATGAAAATTGTCACTACGGATTCAAGTTATAACACCGAATCCGCTTATTTAAACTTTGGTCTCTTCAGATCAACATGCATAATAATATACGAGTGTAAAATTTAGGATAACATACGATCAATACATAAAATATCACGATAAGGCCATAAGGCCAAAACCCATACTCAGAATTTTTGAAATAGCAATTCATAGTATTATGAAACCGATGACATGATAATTCACATAATATATATATAATCAAATACGATTTGATACATCTTAACCCATATATAAACTCATAATCAAACCCTTTCTCAATTACAGTAGATTTTACAAAATGTATGAAAGCCATTTTTATAAAAACTAATGACGGAAAATTTAGAATTTGGGAGGAGATTACCCCGAGAATAAGTATAGATTAGTAGGGAATAATTTCTTCTCAACTCTTCTTCAATCAAAATTCTTTCTCAACACTTCTCAATCTCTCTCTCTAAACTCTCTCTGCTTTCTACTTTTCTGTACTTAGGAAAAATGAAGAAAGAAAAGAAGACGATGATATAATAAGAGAATCGACGATCGAGTGGTCAGCTAACCCAATAATGGGTAACTCGCTCCAACTCCCCATAGGGCCTTGTTTGGCTAGCAAAATAGATTTAAAAAAATTTTAATTTAATAAAACTTTATCATATAGTTTAATTAATGTCACACTCCTTCATAAAATAAATCAATATCTTATTTAATTTATTTTAAATAAAATATAATAATTTCTCATAATTTCACATAGTCACATTATTAATTCTCTCATTAATAAATAATGTCAAATTATTAACTCTCTAATTAATAATTAAATTAATTAAATAACATCATGCTTAATTAAATATTTCATTTAATTCGATAAGCTCACATAATTACATATTTGAATAATAATTATTCTCTACATTAATTTAATAAATGTAACACATAATTAAATTAATCTACCACAATTGCATCAAATAATTATTTAATCCAATAATTAAATCATCGAAAAATATTTATTTAATTCAATAAATATTAAAATTAATTTACAAAAATCTCGCTCATTACATCTTTCCCCTTAAAAGGATTCTGTCCCTAATCACGACTCAATAAATTCAACCTGCTATATTCTCCCTCTTACAAAGATTCTCATCCCCCTAATCGCCATACATAATTTAAGTAAATAAATGAGGGTAATTTTCATCATATTCTCTTCGAGTTCCCACTAGCTTTCTTCAAATATTGTGGTTCCTCCAAATTACCTTAATGTAAGGTATAACTTTATTTCGAGAACTTGTTCTTTTCTTTGGCCGATAATTTGACAGAATTTCTTCGTAAGACAAGTCTTTCTCAAAATGCAGGGTTCGATTCAATTACATGCTTGTAATCACTTTTGTATGGTCGTAATACGTAAACATGGAATACGCTAGGACATTCTCGAGTGATGGAGGTAAGGCTACCTCAGACGCGAACTTCTCCTATTCTTCTCAAGATTTCAAAGGGTCCAATAAATCTTGGGCTCAATTTCCTTTCTTTCCTAACTCGATCTTCCCTTCCAGGAGAGACCTTCAAGAAAACATAACTACCGATTCAAACTCGATATATTTACGATGTGGATCAACAGATTTCTTCCGTCGATCTTGAGCCGCTACCAATGTGTTTCTGATCACTTTGACTATTTCGCCATTCATTGCACTAATTCGCCCCCTAGCAATTGTCTTTCACCAACTTCATCCCAAAGAAAGTTTTAGTTCTGACTTTCGGCAGATAACGCTTCGTAAGGCAAGATGCCAATACTAGCGTGGTAACTCGCTTGTTGAGCCAACTCTACTAACTAGAGGTGATCATCCCAATTTCCTTTGAAGTCCATCACACAAGCTCTCAAAGATATCTTCTAATGTTTGAATCGCTCTCACACTCGTCTGTCTGCTTGAGGGTGGTAAGTCAGACTCATTCGCAATTGCGCACTCCATGCATTCCTCAAGACGCTTCCAAAAAATTTGATGTGAAGCGCGATCTCTATCGTAAATAATTGACACCGCACTCCGTGTCTCAAAACAATCTCTTTCACATATAACCTCGCTAACCGATCTAAGTTGAATCTGATTTTGATTGAAGGAAGTGTGCGATTCACGCTACCAATAACGATAACCCATATCAAGTCAGAGCCTTTCGAAGTCGCCTAAGGCCAACCACGAAGTCCATTGTAATATGTTCCCATTTCCATTCTCGGGATTTCTAACTATTGTAGCAATCCACCTTGGCCTCCGATGTTCTCGCTTTTACTTTCTCGACAGTGTCGACACTTGGCAACACATTCTCGCAACATCACGCTTCAAATTCGCCACCGTAAATGTTGTCAAGATCTTGATACATCTTTGTACTACCCCGGGTGAATCAAATATCTCAACTATGAGCCTCACTCAAAATTTCTTCCTTAATTTTCAGATCGCGTAATCCAGATTCTATTTTCAAATCTCAAAGATTCCTTCCTTATCCATCTTAAATCTTGGTTCTGCCTCCTTCGTATATCTTCTTTGTCACCTTTTTACATTCTTCGTCCCGTCGAGCCTCCTTTACTTTATCTAGTAGAGTTGTACCAGATTGCATCCAAATAGCTTCTCATCAATCTCCATAGGATACTTCACTTCCAACCCAGCTTTCCATTTCTCGTAATTAGCCCTCCCGAGCAGCTAACATCATCAATTTCTCACGACCTTTCTACTTAAGGCGCTCTAAGAACTACATTCGCTTTTACCCGATGGTATAAAATCTCACAAATGTAGTCCTTAATTAACTCCAACCACCTTCTTTGACGATATTCAAGTCCTTCATGCGTGAAAATATATTTTAATTTTATGGTCCGTCAGATATTTTCACACTTCTCCCCGTAGAGATAGTGCCCAAATTTTCAAAGCAAAAACAACTGCAGCTTAACTCCAAGTCATGGGTCGATATCCCTTCTCGTAATCCTTCAATTGTCGTGATGCATACGCAAATGACTTTGCTGCTTTGCATCAAAGACACAACCAAGTCCTTTATGCGATGCATCACTATAAACAACAAAATTTCCTCAGATCATCCTAAGAGATAACACAGGGGGTCAGACTCAACCTCTTCTTCAATTCTTGAAAACTTTCTCACACTTATCCGCCCAAACAAATTTCACAAATTTTTCGAAAGTTAAATTCGCTAATCTGAGTTATGATCTTGGAAAAGTCTTGTATGAACCTTCTATAATATCCTCGCCAATCCAAGAAAACTTCAGATTCGACGACGGCCCCCTACCGATCCCAAAGCTAATCACGGCTTCGACTTTGGATGGATCTACCAAAATTCCATTTTATCGATCACGCGCTCCAAGAAATTGCACTCGCTCAATCCAAAATTCAGATTTCAAAACTCGCATACAACTTTTCCCTTCTCAATACTTCCAACGTTAATCTCAAATGCTCTTCGTGTTCTTCTTTGGTTTTCGAATAGACCAAAATGTCATCTATAAATACCACTACTTAACTTGTCCAAAACGGCTTGAACACACCATTCATTAGTCCCATAAATGCCGCAGAGCATTCGTAAGACCAAACGACATTACTAAAAATTCAGAGTGACCGATCGCTGCTCTAAACGCAGCCTTTTGGTACATCCTCCTACTCACCTTCAATTGATGATAACCGCTTCAAGTCTATCTTGAAAAGTATCTCGCCCCCTTCAATTGATCAAACAGTCGCCGATCCCCAGAATGGATATCCGTTTTAATCGTGACCTTATTCAGCCTCTCAGTAGTCAATGCAGAGTCGATCGATCCATCCTTCTTTTTCACAAAACAACACCGGCGCCCCCACTGCGATACGCCGCTCATTGAATGTACTTCTTGTCCAACAATTCTTGTAGTTGTACCATTAATTCCTTCATCTCTATCGGTGCCATTCTAGATGGTGCCTTCGATATTGAGCAGCTCCGCGCCAAATCGACACGAAATCTACCTCTATCCGTGGAAGTCCCGTAAATCGTCTGAAATACGTCGACGAAGTCCCTCACAATCGGTATTTCTTCTACCTTCGATTCTCTTTTTTCGACTATCGACTATGTAAGCTAAGTATCCTACACAAATTTGTTCTCTCAATAACTTCCTCGCTCGCATCATCGCGCCGACAACTCGCTTGTTCAGCGATTTGCTACTATAAAATACAACCTTTGATTTTGAGTCATAAGGTTAATACGCTTTTTTTTGGCAATCAATTACAAACCCCAGAATTGAATAACCACCCATTCCCAAAATAACGCCAAATTCCCCAAGTCGAATAGGGATAAGATCTACGCTCATGATATTACCCTTAATATCCACTCTACGCTTCTAAAACACGCATTTAAATGTGAATTATCTCTATTCGCAATTTCTATATTCATGGGATATTCCAACTCATCCATACGCAAATCTAAACTATTAGCAAAGTCTTCTTGATATAAAGGAACAAGTAGCACCCAATCAAATAAAACATAAGCATTAATTTCATTGATCTAATGATACCGACACCACATCACGAGACCGGATCGCATCCTCGCACCGCCATATTGAAAGTCCCAAGCGCTTTGGCCGGCTTGTTTGCGGCTTGGTCCTAAGTGATGGTTAAGGCATTTCCACCGTTATTTCCTGCTTCCTCCCCGATCCCGACCTCTCCCGATCCCTTCTTGGGACAATCTTCGCCAGATGGTCCTTCAACCACAAGTAAAACAAGCACCCTTCTTTGGTTTGATATTAAATGCTATGTGGCCTTCCCGTCCCACAATTGTAGCACACTTTTTCCTTTCATACAAACTCCCAGATGGGCTTTCCCAAGCTCTGCATGCTTCGATTCTTTTCTTCCGACTACCTTGTTGATTCCCCGATGATGAGTCATTGCTCCACCTTTTCTTCCGATTGAAATTTCCACCTCCGTGCTACTTCCAATCGACCTTGTTATTTCCTTCACCTTCACTCTTCTTCTTCTTTTGATCTTGATTGTACTTGGTCACCGTGATCGCTTCCTCCTTCAAATGAGGATGGCCTTTTCCAAGACTCCAAAGAAACGTGTTTAATCAAAACATTGATACCTTTGTCAGACACCCAAGGCTTTAGTCCTCGCTCAAACCGCCTCGCCTTCCTCTCATCCGTGAACTTGATACGGGCAAACTCTTGCCAATTCGCTGAATTTAGCCGCATAGTCAGCACGCCATATTTCCCCTCGCTTCAACTCTAGAAATTGAACCTCCATCCGGTTCTCGTGAACTAGTTGGGAAATACATTTCAAAAACATCTCTTTAAATCTCTCCCACGTAATTATACCTTCACCTCCTCGCACTTTGTTTGCTTGCCACCAAGAGCTAGCCTCGCACTTCAAAGATAAACGCTGCAAAAGCGGTCTTCCGTCTTCTAACCCTAGCAACGCCGAAAACCTTCTCCATTTCCATAATCCACGCTTGAGCCTCGATTGATTCATGGAACTTTTGAACTCAAGGCCCCACCGCCAAGTCCTTAAACGCTGTGTTTGTGGAGCTTGAGGTTGGTTATTCATGGCTCCAAATAAGAAGTTCACCAACCGCCGCACGGATTAGCGCTGCATAATTGTTATTATTGGTCGACTTTTCCCGAGCCGGCCGACGTTGTTGTTTTCTCCTCATGCGGCATTTTCTCGTTAAATAAACGCTTTATTAGAACTTTATTTATTTCTCTAAATAGTTAAGGCATTACTCAACAATTTAACATATCACTTAACACATCATCTCAAACAACTTGATATATTTGCATTCAAATCAAAGTTTTAATATTAAACGATAAAGATAACCGCTATTTACATCAACTATCCTCGAATAAAGAATCCACAGATTTAAAACATTCAAATATTCTTTCGCTCATAAACACGCCGTAATTTATATATAAAAACTAATTAAGTCTTTCACATAATTAAACAAATTCTATCACCGTTCATTAAGGTGTCAATAGCCTTTGCCACGCCCTCATCTATGATACGAGACATCGCCCCGCGATCCAAAGATATACGATGGAAGTCCTTCGAATCGAATGGGGTACCTCAAAACTCGATCTTGGGCCTCATCCATCGCATGATTAAGTGTAGAATATGTCTCTTCAAGCTTTGCCTTCTTTGCACGACTATATCATCTTCGCGCATCGATCACCGACGCGATTCTCTTACCCATCCCTCTTCTCGCTATGTTCACCTTTCTGAGGTTTCCTTCAGCCTTCTTCAAATTTTTCTATCTCCTGGCCTTATCTTCGCTTTGTCCTTCTCATGGACCAAATCCCATTCCACATTTGCTACCGAGAGTGAAGAGTCAAAATCTCCTCTCCTTCTCCCTAGAGTAATATGTCAATAACCGCCGCCACCAAATCTCTCGACCTCGCCTCAGAATCCACGCTACTTGGTCAGATAACGGTCATACATCTCCGCATCAACGGTACCGTGGTAACTCTTCTTCTTCCTCTTCTTCTCCTCAACAAATTCTCCTCAGATCCTCCTCAGATCGCCTCTGCTCATGCTCCCGACCAACAATCTGATCAATGGAGATGACTCCTCTCTATCACTACCGCCCCCTAAACGATATGAATGTCTCTGGCTCCTCCTCCGCTTTGCATTTATAGGTACACGGGGTTCTTCCTCCCCAAATTTTGACTAGCTTCTCCAACATTCACATCCCGACAACAAAATTTTAAGTTTTAGTTACTAAGTCGATCATCTAACGATACTTTAACACATAAACACATAAGGTCTTTTATTATCTTCAATGAATTACATAAATTCATTTCTTATAACTCGATAAGAGTTTTCCATCACTATCTTCTTTCTATAAGGCTACTACCTAAGGTTGTTCCCCACCTAAGGTTCATAACCTACATGCTTTGATACTAACTTGACACCCCCAAATCCGTACTTCGATTCCACTTGATTTGGTGTTCATCAGAATAAATATCATCTATCTATCTACCCATAATAAATGCAAACCATGCAATAGATAGAAATAAAAATCTTCCCTTATAGGTTACAAACATCCTAATCATAAACATAATCCCAAAGTTGAACTAACCTTAAACATCCGTATGGAAATATAAACAATAAGTCTTAAACAACATCATTAACTCAAGTCTAACATAAATACATCATCAAATAAAATAACAAGTCTTCAACACTTGCTAACTTTGCCCTTGCTTTTACTAGTGGAGGTTCACGCTTTTTTTCGTTCTTAATCGCAATGTTATTATAAAGCAAGAGTGAGCACTATTGCCCACAAGTATAACAATGAAATAACAAAAAGATAATAACATGCGAAAGTGAATCAAAGACATCCTAATAAAAGCTCAACTTTTGAATCAAGAATGAATAACAAGAATCAAAAGAATTCTCGAGGGTCATAAGACCTTGAACTATGTCCTAGGTTAACAAGGATTATACTTGAAACCTTTAATGTACTATAAGACTATGGACCTTTCTTCTCGTGATTTAGGGGATCAAATTTCAGTACCATATATCGCGTAATAATATCTTAACGCTAACGATAAGTAAATTCCTTTACAGGTTGTTCATCTCATTGACATTCGAGTCCGCACTAAAGGAAGTTTGGTTTGATAATTCAATAAGGGTTCTAAAATTTAGAACGCTTATCAACTAAGGACTAGTTGAATCAATAAAGTTCACTAGTCTAATAAGGTTCAACAATAATGATATTCAATTTGAATAATAATCTCAAGAAGTATACAATAGAACAATTATTGTATAACCAATCATGCTTGAAAAGATAATAAATCTTTAATATAACAATTGAACTTGAATAATAGTAATGATAATTTACTCGAGGTAACTAATAACTCGAACAATAATGACAAGTAGGGTTAGAAACTCACTTCGCATGCGAGATGCTAAACGATTACTACTTCCGCTCACCACAAATCCTACACACATACCATATATGTATTCACGACATTCATTAGTTACATTTTCACTTAATTATTTAATATAAACTCCACTTTATTTAACAAATTATTACCCTTCTAATTTAATTACTTAATTAAATTAGAATATTTTCATTCTCTTACTATTATTACACTTTAATAAATTATTTCATAATAATTTCCATCGAATATTTATTTTATTCCATAAATATCTCAATTAAAATATTTACTTTATTTTATAAATATTTTAATAATAATTTTCATCTAATATTTATTTTATTCCATAAATATCTCAATTAAAATATTTAATTTATTTTATAAATATTTTAATAATAATTTTCATCGAATATTTATTTTATTCCATAATATCTCAATTAAAATATTTAATTTATTTTATAAATATTTTAATAATAATTTTCATCGAATATTTATTTTATTCCATAAATATCTTAATTAAAATATTTAATTTATTTTATAAATATTTTAATAATAATTTTCATCAAATATTTATTTTATTCCATAAATATCTCAATTAAAATATTTAATTAATTTTATAAATATTTTAATAATAATTTTCATAATAATTTTATTCATTATTTATTTTTTTTTTTATTTTTTTTTTATTTTTTTATTTATTTATTTTTTTTTTTTTTTTTTTTTTTTTCAAGTGGGTATTTTAGTTTGGTAACGCCACGGGGCTGGGTTACCTGTGCTCATTTTCTCATAGTCAGTAGCTTCATAGCTCATCATGAACATAACAAGGCCAAATTAGGCCAAAATCAATCACACGAAAATTATATACTTAATATGGCCATAACTTCCAATTAGTTATTTTTACACCTAATTTAGACTTACCCAATCATTGTAATACATATATAATCATTACTTAACCCATCTAGCATGATTTTTAACAAGTTACAACACATAATTTGCAAAATCAACACATTTACTTTCACCGTTTTGATGTTCTCAAGGTTTTGAAAATAAAACATGAAAATTGTCACTACGGATTCAAGTTATAACAATCAATCCGCTTATTTAAACTTTGGTCTCTTCAGATCAACATGCATAATAATATACGAGTGTAAAATTTAGGATAACATACGATCAATACATAAAATATCACGATAAGGCCATAAGGCCAAAACCCATACTCAGAATTTTTTGAAATAGCAATTCATAGTATTATGAAACTGATGACATGATAATTCACATAATATATATATATCAAATACGATTTGATACATCTTAACCCATATATAAACTCATAATCAAACCCTTTCTCAATTACGTAGATTTTACAAAATGTATGAAAGCCATTTTTATAAAAACTAATGACGTGAAATTTAGAATTTGGGAAAGAGGAGATTACCCCGAGAATAAGTATAGATTAGTAGGGAATAATTTCTTCTCAACTCTTCTTCAATCAAAATTCTTTCTCAACACTTCTCAATCTCTCTCTCAAACTCTCTCTGCTTTCTACTTTTCTAGACTTAGAAAAATGAAGAAAGAAAAGAAGACGATGATATAATAAGAGAATCGACGATCGAGTGGTCATTAACCCAATAATGGGTAATCGCTCCAACTCCCCATAGGGCCTTGTTTGGCTAGCAAAATAGATTTAAAAAAATTTTAATTTAATAAAACTTTATCATATAGTTTAATTAATGTCACACTTCTTCATAAAATAAATCAATATCTTATTTAATTTATTTTAAATAAAATATAATAATTTCTCATAATTTCACATAGTCACATTATTAATTCTCTCATTAATAAATAATGTCAAATTATTAACTCTCTAATTAATAATTAAATTAATTAAATAACATCATGCTTAATTAAATATTTCATTTAATTCGATAAGCTCACATAATTACATATTTGAATAATAATTATTCTCTACATTAATTTAATAAATGTAACACATAATTAAATTAATCTACCACAATTGCATCAAATAATTATTTAATCCAATAATTAAATCATCAAAAAATATTTATTTAATTCAATAAATATTAAAATTAATTTACAAAAATCTCTAAATGACCTTCTCTTCTTGAAATTTCCACTTCTATTATCTTGGTCATGATTACCACCGAAGCGGTTACCATTCTTGGCATGATAATTTCCCCCACGATGGTCATCATTGTTCCGATGGCCGTTGCCACCGGTACGATTATTATCGTGCTGTTGGTCGTTACCTTTTGGAAGTTCTAACTCATTATCGTGCTCCAATAACTGAGCCCTATTCACAACATCTGAATATAAACAAAGTTTATGAGAAATGAGGTATTGACGTATCGGGTTTCAAACCTCTTAGAAAAACATTCGCGTCATTCGCTCCTCATTATCAACCAAATGGGATGCAAACCGGGATAACTCTGCAAACTTAGCCTCGTACTGCGATACGGTCATATTATTTTACTCCATTGCTTATCTCAACATTTTTAGATACCATTCTCAAACACTGTCACAAAACAAGGGTTAATTGACATATCACATATTATCCCTATACTCTGACCGACCAATTAAATACCAAATAAACTTAAGTAGGTCATACTAGCGAAGGAATTCCCCATCTCTCCCCTCCTAGTTCTTGTCTCATAACTTATCCAGGGATCATATCCTTAAGCTTTGATACCAACTGTGACGCCCCCAAAAAAAAGTATACATCACCCATCTTGAGTCGCCAGATACATGGTACATAAATTCAAATACAACTTTAATATACAACAAGAGAGCTGTGAGTTTTAATACAAATATTGTCTTGTAGACAATATCCACTCTCAGAATAAGTCCTCATTACAATTATTATCACACTATTTCATAAAATAGTGAGGACTACTAATGCTATCATCTGGACTGTCACTCCTTTCCCCGACTCGTCCCAGCTATATTCTCATTTCCTTAAGAGAACAGTGAAAGAAAGGGTGAGCTCAACTAGCCCAGTAAGAAATGTTATGACTAAGATAATGCAGGATAAATTATCATTAGCCTTCAACAATGTTAAACTGATAAAATATAATAGACAACAAGTTTAACTGCAGCGAAATAAGCAATCCATTAAAAGAGTCAAGTAGAGAATAAAATCTAATATCTTTTATGATTTAAAAGTTTTTCATCACTTTTATCATTTGAGACTCAAACTTAATAAATAATCTACATCATCCCTGCACTACGGCCAAGGATATTCATTAGTATCACGACCACAAATTATCCATGCACTACGACCATGGATATTCGTGTATTCATCAATGGTCATAATCATGCCAACAACTATCCATCAATGCACTACGGCCAATGAGAACTTTTACCACATCATTTGTAACATTACGGTCATGATTATACCGAATAATCCCTGGTCATAATCATACCAAGTCCATCTATGCATTACAGGCCACAGATGACTTTCAATAAAGTATAAACATGAGGATGATGACAATGATATAAGAATTCAATAAAACAAGTTCAAGAATTAATTTATCCAGGAACTAATAACGTCCAAATTGTCAACATGATACTTCTTTGTAGAGTAAAATTCAAGAATGCCCAAAAGAATATTTCCATAAAAAGATACTGGATGAAGCACAAATATCAAGGATATTCCACTAATTTCATGGAGTATAGAAGCCAAAGCTTTAATCAACTGAGTATAATAACGAATATATGAAACTGCAAATGGATTTTCACCGCCATGCAGAATCCACGATGACTGATCATTTCCACAATTTAATAAGGAATGAATACAAAGGATCATTCACCACGCATGTGGTAATCCACATGCATGTGTTATTCCAATGAGTAATAATAAAGAATGGAATAATGTATGGATTCACCATGCATGCGATAGAGACCGCATGCATGTGTTATTCCCAAATGTATAATAAATAATGGAACTGTGTCCCACAGAACGCATTTAGATGAGATATTAAATTTTAATAATAAATAATGAATAACAACAGAATTTCACCATGTATGCGGTGCCAGACACAAAAGTTATTCCAATAGAATAATAAGGAATGAAACGGTAAAGCGCTAAATTAAGACCGATGATATTCAACAAAATAATAAAGAATGGAATAATAGAAGAATTTCACCATGTATGCGGTATTGTGATATAAAAAAGTTATTCTAACATAATAATACGTAATGGAATAATAGAAGAATTTCACCATGTATGCGGTACTTCAGATAAAAGTAATTCCAATGTAATAATAAAGAATGGAATAACAGAAGTTCTCTTCATGAATAAGAAAGAAATAATACCCCTTACCGTAAAAGAAACTGGATGTCGAAGTAGTGAAGTAGTAGAATACTCTTCTTCTTTCTCTCTATAATTTTTCTCTTTAGAGTTTCAGTGAATTCGTAAGAAATAATGAAGGAATGAGCTTATATTTATAGGAGAATGGACTGAATAGTAACTAATTCTTGAACGGTCCAGATTAATTTACTTTTAAACGGACGGTCCTTATTAAAACTTAAAGCAGCGGTCCATACTGATTCACTATTAAAACTTTAAACCAGCGATCCATATTGATTTAATATTATAATTTCAACCAACGGTATGAAAAGTTAGCACATCTCCTCATGGAATAATATTGTACCCAAAAATAATTTGGATCGAAAAGAAATATATTGTTTGGGTGAATAGTAACTCGTGAATAGTACTCTGACACAAAAAGTTTCCCGAATACCCGATTGAACAATATAACCTCCAGACATCAATTATCATCGGAATAGATGTCGATTTCTACTAACACAAATAATCCCAACACAATAAAACTATCAAATACATCTTTAATCAACTCGAACTTATTCATCATTAATATTATAACTCACAATATTTAATAACCAGGTTGTTCCCAAGAAAGAGGGGGCTTTCCAATAAGGATTTCTCCCTATTGGCACGCAATTAGGTGACCAAACCTCTCCTTGACAAAACTTCTAGACATTGTAAATATTTCAATTTAATAATATAAATAACTTTGTCGTCTCAATTATTGATTTAATAATATAACATATAACGCAGATGATACTGTGACAATAATCGAATCAATAATATGAGAGATATGATGCAGCAATTATTGTGGCAATAATTGAGTATAACTGGGTGATTTCTCACGTAAGCATCAATAATCAATATCGTGTGCTACTATGCAACCACGCGTATTACTGTACTTTTACTACCGAGTAGTTCAACAGTATTAACGGTAAAACTTTCGCCGTTATTTTCCTAAAAATATTTTTGTCGCTTTCAATCCGGCAATAATTCCGTTATGGGTCTACTAATGATTATATTGTTGCATTATAATATTCTCCGCTAAAACGAATATTCCCCGACCAATCGAATATAATACAACAACTTGCATACTTTGCAAAATTTATAAATACTACCCACAATTATAACATTATCTCAAATCCACACCATAAAAAATATTTTGAGAAAATTAAATCTTTATTCGTAAAATTTGGGATTTTACACACTCTCTCCTAGGAACGACCTGGTCGATTAATAGTGTGAATTATAATAATGATGATGAATTTTGTTTTATTATTATTATAAATGTAATAAAACAAAAAAGTTTTTATATAAAAAAGAATACCTTTATAAAGTTATTTGTTTTATTAGATTATAAATAGAATATATTATATTTTATTATGCATAATGTTTGCATAAGGCTCGCATAGTATTTATATAGTAAAATCTTTTTATATAAAATAGAATACTTTTATAAAGTTATTTATTTTATTAGATTATAAATAGAATATATTATATTTTATTATGCATAGTGTTTCTATAAAGTGCTCGCATAAGGTTTTAGATAGTAAATCTTTTTATATAAAAAAATATTTTTATAAAGTTATTTATTTTAAAATAATATATATATATATATATATATATATAAATAAATAGAATATTATATTTTATTGATATAGTATCCTTTCCATTCTCCTATAAATAGGATGCTTAGTTAGAATTGAAAATCACACCGTAAATTGTAGAATTCTTCTTCTATAATCTTGAGCGTTTTTCTTTAGAGTTTAAGAAATCTTTGAGCGTAGAAAATAGTGCAAGTTTTCTTCAAGTATATCCCCGCCCTACCCATTGGAATACTCTTCTTTTTAAGGTAAGGGATATTATTATTTTAGTAAGGGGTATTATTTCTTTCGTATTCATGAAATTCTTCTGTTATTACATTCTTTATTATTATGTTGGAATAACCTGTCTATGCGAAGTACCGCATACATGGTAAAATTCTTCTGTTATTTCATTCTTTATTATTATGTTGAATAACCTGTCTATGCGAAGTACCACATACATGGTGAAATTCTTCTGTTATTCTATTCTTTATTATTCTATTGGAATAACCTGTCTATGCGGTCTATCACATGCTTGGTGAATTCTGTTGTTATTCCATTATTTATTATTCTGTCAGAATATCCTGTCTATGCGGATTACGCATGACCTGGTTTCATTCTTTATTAATCTGTTGAAACATCCTGTCTGTGCGGATTACGCATGACCTGGTTTCATTCTTTATTGATCTGTTGAAACATCCTGTCTGTGCGGATTACGCATGACCTGGTTCCATCTTTTTATTTATTCTGTTGGGAATAACCTGTCTGTGCGGTCTATCGCATGCATGATGAATTCCTCTGTTATTCCATTCTTTATTATTCTGTTAAAATAATCTATCTACGTGGATTACCGCATGGCGGACGAAAATCCATTTGTAGTTTCGTAATTTTTCTGACCCTCAAAAATTCTGGAAAATTTTGAAATGATAATTTGACGAGTTTTCTATATTGTGTCCAAAAATAACGATTTTTGGATGTATAGATTAAAAGTTATGAATTTTATGGGAAAAGACTATTTTAAAAGTAAACCCTTATAACTCCTTGTGGTTAACTCCAAAATTGGTGAAATTTTTATTGAGAGTACATGTATGTAACAGAAGTATACCGTGTAAATTTTGGAATTTTTTGGACAAAAGTACAGTTTATATAAAATGTCTAAATATTCGGCAGTTTTGGCCATATGAAAAATAGTAAATGAATTTTTAAAATTCCGAGAAAAATATATGTTTAATATGAGACTATATTCTGATAAATCCTAGAAAATAAATATTTTTGGGACTCATTTGGTATTTTTCATGAAAATGAACTAGTTATGAGTAAATGAATTAAATATGTTATGTGAAGTAACAAATTTGGAAAATAGGATTTTATGGCTTGGAAATCCTATATAAGGTATATGCAAATTTGTGATGAGAGTTTTGGTTATTGATGATGAAATCTTATGAGTTTGGCATTTTAGGATGATTAAATGCATTAATTAGTAAAGTGTAAACAATTAAAATAAATTGTTTATAAGTTTAAGAAATGATTAAAATATTGTTATAATATTACTGAAATTAGATTATGAGATTATTAAGTGATTGATAACATTTGGTTATTATCAAACAACCGGATAAACCAGATTATAAATGTTTAATATTTATCCTTTATCTCATTTGATTGATTCTTTATATCATTGTCGTTATCCTCATGTTTATATTATATTGAAAGTCATATGTGGCCTGTAGTGCATAGATGGACTTGGTATGATTATGACCAGGGATTATTTGGTATAATCATGACCGTAATGTTACAAATGATGTTGAAAAAGTCCTCATTGGCCCGTAGTGCATTGATGGACAGTTTTTGGTATGATTATGGCTATGGATTCTCTTCGGCCAAGGGTGCAAAGATGAATTATTTTATGGCATGATCATGATAATTGATGAAAACACGATTATCTTTGGCTCGTAGTGCATAGATAATTCGTGGTCTTGATACTAATGAATATCCTTGGCCTATAGTGCATGGATGATTCGATGATGTGGATTAATTATTGAGCTGAGTCTCAGCAATGAAATATTAATTCATGGATGTGATAATAATAAATATCCTTAGCCAGTAGTGCATGGATAATTTATGGATGTGATATTAACGAATATCCTTAGCCGTAGTACAAGGGTGATTCGATGATGTGGATTATTTATTAAGCTGAGTCTCAGCGATAAAATATTGATAATAAACTTTTAAATTTGTAGAAGATAGTAGATATCATGCTCTACTTGACTCTTCTAAAATACAGTTGTATGTCTTTGGCCTGTAGTGCAAAGATGAATTGTTAATGAATATCTTTGGCTGTAGTGCAAAGATGAAATTATTAGTATGATTATGAGTAGGAATTGTGATTTGGTATAACCATGATTTTTGATGTTTCGGGTGAAGATAGGTGATGAAAATTATCTTCGTCTTGGGTGCAAAGAGGAATTTAGAATCACAATTATGATTATGAGTTATTCATATGATTGTGATGATGAAATTGTTGATTGATGTTACAGGATAAAACATTATTAGTGGACCTTTAA
Source organism: Panax ginseng (assembly GCA_020205605.1). Classification (NCBI taxonomy): domain Eukaryota; kingdom Viridiplantae; phylum Streptophyta; class Magnoliopsida; order Apiales; family Araliaceae; genus Panax; species Panax ginseng. Next base: position 34,640,978 of record CM035137.1, read on the forward strand.
CATAGAGAAGATAATAGACTTCGATGGTCTATTTGACTCTTCTAATGGATCGCTTCGTTCACCGCAACTATGGTGGAAAAGTTTTATCATCTACCATATGTTCTAAATCTCTAATTTATTACTGATGAAGGCTATTGATGATGTAAATTATCTTTAGTCATGATATTCTTTACTGGGCTAATTGTGTTCACCCTTTTTGCTTCACAATTCATTTCTGGTAATAAGAGTGTTGCCAGGTCAAGCGGGGATAACCGGGGAATAGAATATTGTCTATAGCTGTTGAGGTTCTCCCTAAATAGTATGTAAATAATTTTGTTGAGAACTTTAGATAAGTGTGTCGTATTGTATACGTCATTTGATATTTAATTTTGGTGAACCAAATAGGGTGAGGTAAACCCAACTTTGGAAGGGTGTTTTGCCACTATCATACAAGATGTCTAATGACATACAACCTCGTGTTATCATAAGACAGGATTGTGCACATCCACTTGCTGAGTATATCTACGAGCACTACCTATATGATCTTGGAGTTTATTTGAAATATAATTTACACTTGGAGACAACGGAGATAATTATATCTCAAGAGAAGACTCACCATTAGAAAGAAGATGATAGTAATCTTCTTGTTTTTTTTGGGGGTCTATTGGGTCAACCAAGGATAATTCTGTGGACATATGATATCTATCATACCCTAGACGCATGGCCTCCCATGTACAAAGGTTTCCTTGAGCACTTCCTAAAGATTTTAATTTCTAAAACAGTTATTGTCTGTACCTTTATGTAAGGTGCAATTGTGACATGAGTCAGAGTTGGTATATATATCAAATTCACAACGTATGTGGTGTTATATTTTTGCACGACAAGTGTATAAATAAAGTTTTTAGTGGTGTATTTTCTGGCGACCCAAGATAGGTGATGTATAGTTATTTTAGGGGCATCACATTTAGTATCAGAGCTTAGGGATATGGTCGCTGGTGGAGATATGAGTCTAGAACTAGGAGGGGAGAGACGAGTAATATACTTCGCTAGTGTGTGACTTACCTAAGCTGAAATTGTTTACTTGATAAGTTGAAAAATTATTATATGTCAATTAACCTTTGTTTTGAAGGTATATTCTAGAATGATATCTGAAACACAGGAGATGAGCAATGGGAAAATCATAATACAGAGGAAATAACAAGGAAGGTATAATCCGAAAAGAAAATAAGGTATTCTCATCTCTTCGAAATACCAGGTACGTACGTAAATTTCGAGGGCGAAATTTCATAAGGAGGGGAGATTGTGAGACCCCGAAATTTATGAAATGAAAGTACTCAATTATCTTATAATTATTATTTTACTTAGTAAATGGCTAAATTGATAAAGGGTTAAAGTTAAGGGTGATATTTGAAAATTTTGCAAAGTATGTAAGTTTTTATATAATATTCGATTGGTCGGGGAATATTCGTTTTAACAAAAAATATTCGTACAACGACACAATCATTGGTGGACCCCACAACGAAATTATTGTCGGATTGAGAAAATGACAAAAATATTTTTATGAAAATAATGGCGGAAGTTTTACCTTTAAAACTGTTGAACTACTCGGTAGTAAAAGTACAGTAATACGCGTGGTTGCATAGTAGCACACAGTATTGATTATTGATGCTTACGTGGGAAGTCACTCAGTTTTGTTCAATTATTGCTACAGTAATTATTGCATAGTATCTCACGTTATTTGATTCAATTATTGTCGATATTTTTATATATTATTAAATCAATAATTGAGATGACAGAGTTATTAATATTATTATTTACAATATTGACGATGTCTAGAAGTTACATCAATGAGAGGTTTGGTCACCTAATCATGCTACCAATAAGGAGAAATTCTTATCGAAAGCCCTCTTTCCGGGAACGACACAGTCATTAATAGTGTGAATTATAATAATGATGATGAATTCGCTTTTATTATTATTATAAATATAATAAAATGTAAAACTTTTTATATAAAATGTAATACTTTTATAAAGTTATTTGTTTTATTAGATTAAAAATAGAATATATTATATTTTATTATGCATAGTATTTGCATAGTGCTCGCATAGTATTTGAATAGTAAAAATTTTTATATAAAAAAATACTTTTATAAAGTTATTTGTTTTATTAGATTATAAATAGAATATATTATATTTTACTATGCAAAGTGTTTGCATAAGGCTCGCATAGTATTTGCATAATAAAATCTTTTCATATAAAATGTAATACTTTTATAAAGTTATTTGTTTTATTAGATTTTAAATAATATATATATATATATATATATATATATATATATATATATATATAAATAGAATATAGTATATTTTATTGCATAGTATTATTTTCATTCTCCTATAAATAGGATGCTTAGTTAGAATTGAAAATTACACCAGAAATTCAGAGAATTCTTCTTCTATATTCTTGAGCGTATTTCTTTAGAGTTTAAGAAAGCTTTGAGCGTAGAAAATAGTGCAAGTTTTCTTCAAGTATATCCCCGCCCTACACATCGAAATACTCTTCTTTTTAAGGTAAGGGGTATTATTATTTTAGTAAGGGGTATTATTTCTTTCGTATTCATGAAATTCTTCTATTATTCCATTCTTTATTATTATGTTGGAATAACCTGTCTATGCGAAGTACCGCATACATGGTAAAATTCTTCTATTATTCCATTCTTTATTATTATGTTGGAATAACTTGTCTATGAGAAGTACCGCATACATGGTGAAATTCTTCTGTTATTCCATTTTTTATTATTCTGTTGGAATAACCTGTTGATGCGGTCTATCACATGCCTAGTAAATTCTGTTGTTATTCCATTATTTATTATTCATCGTAATATTCTCGTCTGCATGCATGGATTACGCATGACACGGTTTCATTCTTTATTATTCTCATTGAAATATCTTGTCTGTGTGGATTACGCATTACACCGGGTTCTATCTTTTTATTTATTCTCATTCTGGGAATAACTCGCCTGCATGCGGTTTATCGCATGCATGGTGAATTCTTCACGTTATTCCATTCTTTATTATTCTCGCTGAAATAATTGCATCTCGTGGATTATCGCATGGTGGCGAAAATCCATTTGTAGTTCGTATTTTTCCTGACCCTCAAAAATTACGGAAAATTTGAAATGATAATTTGATGAGTTTTCTATATTGTGTCCAAAAATAGCGATTTTTGGATGTATAGATTAAGTTATGAATTTTATAGGAAAAGACTATTTTAAAAGTAAACCCTTATAACTCCTTGTGGTTAACTCCAAAATTGGTGAAATTTTTATTAAGAGTACATGTATGTAACAGAAGTATACAGTGTAAATTTTGGAATTTTTAGACAAAAGTACAGTTTATATAAAATGTCTACATATTCGGCAGTTTTGGCCATATGAAAAATAGTAAATGAATTTTTAAAATTCCGAGAAAAATATATGTTTAATATGAGACTATATTCTGCTAAATCCTAGAAAAAAATATTTTTGGGACTAGTTTGGTATTTTTCATGAAAATGAACTAGTTATGAGTAAATGAATTAAATATGTTATGTGAAGTAACAAATTTGGAAAATAGGATTTTATGGCTTGGGAATCCTATATAGGGTATATGCAAATTTTTGATGAGGAATTTGATCATTGGTGATGAAATCTTATGAGTATGGTATTTTTGAATGATTAATTGCATTATTTGGTAAAGTGTAAACAATTAAAATAAATTGTTTATAAGTTTAAGAAGTGATTAAAATATTATTATAATATTAATAATATTAGATTATGAGATTATTAAGTGATTGATAACATTTGGATAAATTTAAAGTTTTAATATTTATCCTTGTTTTCGTTGATTAATGCTTTAAATATTAAAGACTTTAAATTTATCCAAATATTATCAATCACTTAATAAACTCACCATCTAATATTATTAATATTATAACAATATTTTAATCACTTCTTAAACTTATAAACAATTTATTTCAATTATTTACATTTTACCAAATAATACATTTAATCATTCAAAATGTCATACTCATAAGATTTCATCACCAATGATCAAATCCTCATCGTAAATCAGATATACCCTATATAGGATTCCTGTCATAAAATCCTATTTTCCAATTTTGTTACATCACATAAATATTTAATTCTTTACTCATAACTAGTTCATTTTCAAAAATCACCCCAAAAATATTTCTTTTTTTTGGGATTTAAAGGTAAATATTGAATATATATTTTTCTAATTTTTAAAATTCATTTACTATTTTTTCATACTACCAAAATTGCCGTAATATTTAAATATTTATCATAAATTGTACTTTTGTCCAAAAATTTCAAAATTTACTGGTATACCTCGTTATATACATGTACTCCCAATAAAAATTTCACCAATTTTGAGTTAACTACAAAGAGTTATAAGAGTTTACTTTTAAAATAGTTTTTTCCCATAAAATCCATAACTCTTAATCTATACATCTAAAAATCGTCATTTTTGGACACAATATAGAAAACTCATCAAAATATCATTTCAAATTTTTCCAAAATTTTTGAGGGTCAGAAAAATTATGAAACTGCCCCTGGCAGAAACCCCTTTTAAATGAAAATACAATTCATATGAATACAAAGGATCATTCACCATGCATGCGGTAATCCACATAGACAGGTTATTCCAACAAAATAATAAAGAATGGAATAATAGAAGAATTCACCATGCATGCGATAGACGGCAAGACAACACAAAGTTATTCTCAACGTAATAATAAAGAATGGAACCAAATATACGTAAACCGCATGCATACATGATATTCCAATAGAATAATAAAGAATGGAACTGTGTCATCGCGAAACCGCATAGATAGGATATTCCAACGAATAATAAAGAATGGAATAACAACGAATTCACCGGGCATGTGATGAGATCGCATGCATGTGGTTATTCCAATGTAGAATAATAAAGAATGGAATAACAAAAGAATTTCACCATGTATCCTAAGATTGCGATGTATGAGTTATTCCAACATAATAATAAGGAATAGAATAACAATAGCTCTCTTCATGAATACGAAAGAAATAATACCCCTTACCTTAGAAAGAAACTGGATACTAGAGTAGAAAGGTAGCAGACTTCTCTTCTTCTTTCTCTCTATAATAATTGCTCTATAGCATTAGAGAATTGGTGAAAAATGAAGGAAGAATGAGCTTCTATTTATAGGAAAATATAGTTTCAATAATTGCACATTTTGGGGCTTGAAATATTACAGTACAAATACCTCCAACTTTTCTTTCATTTTAATTTAGTCCTGCAAGTATTATCAAACTTGCACCACCTCCCCTAATAGTAAATAATGTGAATCAATAGTTCAATTATGTGAATCAATAGTTATAATCATGTGAAAATAAGAATTAACTTAATAATGCAAGTATTATTAATCTTGCACCAACTCCTCTAATAGTACAAGAATGTGATTTAATAGTACACACATGTGAACAAATAGTTATATAAGCATGTGAATTATCAGCAATTAATTGCTCATTTATCCGATTAATTACCCGATTTATCAATGTAACCCCCAGACATCAATTATCATCGAAATAGATGTCGATTTCCACTAACACTAATAATCCCAACACAATGGAACTATTAATTTCATCTTTAATCAACACGAACTTATTCATCATTAATATTATAACTCACAATATTTAACAACCGACTTCCTAGGAAAGAGGGGGCTTTCCGATAAGGATTTCTCCTTATTGGCGCGCAATTAGATGACCAAACCTCAACTTGACAGAATTTCTAGACATTGTAAATATTTCAATTTAATAATATGAATAACTTTGTCGTCTCAATTATTGATTTAATAATATATCATATTATGCAGATGATACTTTGACAATAATCAAATCAATAATATGAGGGATATGATGCAGCAATTACTGTAGCAATAATTGAGTATAATCCGAAAGTGACTTCTTACGTAAGCATCAATAATCAATACCGGTGCTACTATGCAACCACGCCAGACATCTTTGTACTTTTACTACCGGCGCGGTTCAACGCTTTTAATTTAATACTTTCACCGTTATTTTTATAAAAAGATAATTACATCATTTTCAACCACGATAATACTTTTCGTTGTGGGATCCACCAATGATTGTGCCATAAATGCGGATATTCCCGAACAAAAAGAATATTCCCCGACCAATCGAAAATTATATAACCACTTGCATACTTTGCAAAATTTATAAATATTACCCACAACTATAACATTATATCAAATCCACACCATAATATTCAAAAAAAATATTTCGAGAAATTTAAATCTTTATTTATAAAATTTGGGGTCTCACATCCATTGTTAAACCTTGTGAATGGCCTGTACTTATTCTCACACCAGAGCTATCCCCCGGCGGCACAAGCCGTCAAGCTTCGTGTGTGGTCTGTTATTCGTCAATCCCTAAGCCAAGACACTATTTATTATTCCATTGGAATAACTCGCCTCTATGAGAAGTACCGCATACATGGTGAAATTCTTCTATTATTCCATTCTTTATTATTCTGCTGGGAATAACTTTTATGCATGGCCTATCGTCGCGTACGTAGGTGAATTCTTCATTTATTCCATTCTTTATTATTACATTGAATAACCTATCTATGTGGATTACCACATGCATGGTGAATGATCCTTTGTATTCATTCCTTATTAAATTGTGAAAATGATCTGTCTACGTGGATTACCGCACGGCGGGCGAAAATTCATTTGCAGGTTCATATATTCTATTATACTCAATTGGTTAAAGTTTTGGCTTCCATACTCCATGAAATTAGTAGAATAACCTGGATATTTGCGCTTCATCCAGTATCTTTTCATGGAAATATTCTTCTAAGCATTCTTGAATTTTACTCCACAAAGCAATATCATGATGACAATTTGGACGTTTTTGAGTTCAGGATAAATTAAATTATAAATCTTTAAAATTTAATTCTTGAACTTGTTTTATTGAATTATTATGTCATTGTCATCATCCTCATGTTTATATTATGTTGAAAGTCATATATGGCCTGTAGTGCATAGATGGACTTGGTATGATTATGACCAGGGATTATTCGGTATAATCATGAGCGTAATGTTACAAATGATGTGGTAAAAATCCTCATTGGCCCGTAGTGCATTGATGGACAGTTGTTAGCATGATCATGACCATTGATGAAAACACGAATATCATTGGCCCGTAGTGCATGGATAATTTGTGGTCGTGATACTAATGAATATCCTTGGCCGTAGTGCAAGGATGATGTGGATTATTTATTAAGCTGAGTCTCAGCGATAAAAGTGATGAAAAACCTTTTAAATCATAGAAGATAGTAGATTTTATTCTCTACTTGACTCTTCTAATGGATTGATTATTCCGCTGTAGTTAAACTTGATTTTTGTTATATTGTATCAGTTTAACACTGTTGAAGGCTAACGATAATTTATTCTGCATTATCTTAGCCATAATATTTCTTACTGGGCTAGTTGAGCTCACCCTTTTTCTTTCATTGTTCTCTTCAGAAAATGAGAACGTAGCAGGGACTAGTCGGGGAATGGAGTGACGGTCCAGATGATAACATTAGTAGTCCTCAATATTCTATGAAATAGTGTGATAATAAATGTATTAAGGACTTATTTTGAGTTTGAATACTGTCTAGAAGACAATATTTGTATTAAAACTCACAGCTCATGTTGTATATTTAAGATTGTATTTGTATTCTGTACCATGTATTTGGCGACTCAGAATAGGTGATGTATACTTATTTTGGGGGCATCACAGTTGGTATCAAAGCTTAGTGATATGATCCCTGGCTGAGATGTGAGACAAGAACTAGGAGGAGAGAGACGGGGAATTCCTTCGCTAGTATGACCTACCTAAGTTTATTTGGTATTTAATTGGTCGGTCAGAGTATAGGGATAATATGTGATATGTTAATTAACCCTTGTTTTGTGACAGTATTTGAAAATGACATCCAAGAATGTTGAAAATAGCAATGGAGCACAGGAGACCGTTTAGTCTCCACAGATCAATAATCAGGATAATGTGCATCAGGAAGGCGTTAATCCTCATGCAAATGACAACACTGACAAAATGATGAACGATAGAATGTTCAAAGGCTTTATGCAATTCATGCAACATCAGGCGAGAGCGGCTCCTGTCCAAAAAGCAGGTGGAAACACTGGTAACTCTCGGATGGTCACTGCTACACAGTTCAAGGAGCTGGGACCATCGGAGTTTTTTGGAGAGCCAAAACCACTTAAGGCGGAGATGTGGATAAAGCAGATCAATAATATATTTGATGTCTTGGGATGAGCCGAGGACCAAAAGGTTCCCTTTGCCACCTTCATGTTGCGGGCAGAGGCAGATTACTGGTGGGAATCTATAAAGCGTACTCAACCTGCCGTACTGAAGATGTCTTGGGAGAAGTTCCAAGAACTGTTCAACGATAATTACTTTCCCGAAAGTATTCGTCACATGAAAGAGGTAGAGTTCATTAAACTGGAGCAAAACAACATGACCGTGTCGCAGTATGAAGCTAAGTTTGTCGAGTTGTCCCGGTTTGCGTCCCATTTGGTTGATAATGAGGAGAGAATGACGCGAATGTTTCTAAGAGGTTTAAAACCCGAGATACGTCAATATCTTATCTCTCATAAACTGTGTTTGTATTCAGATGTTGTTAATAGGGCTCAGTTATTGGAGCGCGATAATGAGTTAACCCAACCAAGAGAGAGCAGCTGGCAAAATGATATTACCAGTGATAGCAGTTATCGAAGTGGTGACAATAAGCGTGGAGGGAATCAACATGCCAGAAATGGTAACCACTTCGGTGGTAATCATGGCCAAAACAATAAGAATGGACATTTCAAGAAGAGGAGATTCAACAATGATGGAAAGACATCAGCATCAGCACCCGTTGTTAAGGAAGGAGAACGACCACCTATCATATGCTTCAAATGCGGAGGGGAGGGACATATCAAATCCAAATCAGACGCAATGAAATCAAACCTGTTACAATTATGGAAGAGAAGGTCACCTAGCTCAATTTTTTCATTCAGGGAAGGCAAGTTTAACTCGGATGGAGGCACCAAAAGCCGTCCCAGAAAAGTCAAAGCCGGTAGTTCAAAGGAGAGCATTTGTTGTGACCTCCCAGAAAGCAAGGAACCCGAACGAGGTCATCACAAGTAAGCTTATCATAAACTCTAGTGAAGTCTATACCTTATTTGATACCGGTTCTACTCATTCTTTTATTTCTCCTACTTGCGCTTCATCCAGTATCTTTTCATGGAAATATTCTTCTGAGCATTCTTGAATTTTACTCCACAAAGCAATATCATGTTGACAATTTAGACGTTTTTAAGTTTAGGATAAATTAACTTATAAATCTTTAAAATTTAATTCTTGAACTTGTTTTATTGAATTATTATGTCATTGTCATCATCCTCATGTTTATATTATGTTGAAAGTCATATATGGCCTGTATTGCATAGATGGACTTGGTATGATTATGACCAAGGATTATTCGGTATAATCATGACCGTAATGTTACAAATGATGTGGTAAAAATCCTCATTGGCCTGTGAGTGCATTGATGGATAGTTGTTGGCATGATCATGACCATTGATGAAAACACGAATATCCTTGGCCCGTGAAAAGTATGGATAATTTGTGATCGTGATACTAATGAATATCATTGTCAGAAAGTGCGGTGGATGATGTGGTTTATTTATTAAGTCGAGTCTCAAATGATAAAAGTGATGAAAAACCTTTTAAATCATAGAAGATAGTAGATTTTATTCTCTACTTGACTCTTCTAATGGATTGATTGTTCATTGCAGCTTAAACTTGATGTTTGTTATATTGTATCGGTTTAACTTATCGTTGAAGGCTAACTATAATTTATTCTCGCTTTATCTTAGCCATAATATTTCTTCTTGGGCTAGTTGAGCTCACCCTTTTTCTTTCATTGTTCTCTTCAGGAAATGAGAATGTAGCAGGGACTAGTCGGGGAACGGAGTGAAGATCCAGATGATAGCATTAGTAGTCCTCACTATTCTATGAAATAGTGTGATAATAAATGTATTGAGGACTTATTTTGAGTTTGAATACTGTCTAGAAGATAACATTTGTATTAAAACCCACAACTCATGTTGTATATTTAAAATTGTATTTAAATTCTGTACCATGTATTTGGCGACTCAGAATAGGTGATGTATACCTATTTTGGGGGCGTCACACTTACGGATTTGAATGGAAAAAAGAAAAAAGAAGGGGGAAATGGGCTAGGGAAGAAAAGTTGTGAACACGCATCTTATTCCAAATTACTTTGTTTTTGATGTAGTTCAATTGGAAAGTTTTACAATAAAATGTCATCTATTAAATCGTGTCTCTGGTTTTATGTGCATGATGTTATATAGGACTAAGCAAAAAATGGGTATAACCGAATTACCGAACCGAATCAAAATAATTTAATCAAAATTTTCTGATAATTCGGTTATTTTTAACATTTCGGTTATATCCAAAAAAAATTTACGGTTTTCGGTTAGTTTGTACGGGTTTCACTTTTGGGTTATTCGGTTTAACCGAACAAAGCTTTGCAAAGTTGAAATAATAATATAACCGAACAAAGCACTTAAGTTAAAATAATAATATAACTACAGACTACTTGTCTACTTTACTAAATTACTACCCGATAGCCCCAGACTCTGAACTGAAATCTCATATCTCGAATTCTCTCAGACCCTGAGACCCAGATCTCGAACTCTCAAACTCTCAAACCCAGACCCAGATCTCGAACTCTCAAGTCTCAAACTCAGATTCGTCACACCTCTTCACTTCAAGCACGACTCTCTCTCTCTCCTCCGTACAAACCCTAGGAATTGTATCAGCATCGAAGAAAGCCCTAACGGTTCCTTTACAATCCAATCATCTTTAAGCTTACAAATACCTCTAGATGAAGCTTCATCGGAGGAGAGAGAAAAGTTTAGTTCAGAGCTATGAGATTCTACCCCTTTTCTGACGATTAAGGCGTCGAAGAGGGTCGTGTTGGTGAGGTACGGGCAGAGCACGTGGAACGAGGAAGGGAGGATTCAAGGAAGTTCTAATTTCTTTGTGCTCACTTAGAAAGGGGAGTCTCAGGCCAAAACTTCTTGACAAATGCTTATTGATGATTCCTTTGATATCTGCTTCTCAAGGTTCGATTTTCTTGTTCAATTTCATTTTCCTGAAACTGTGTTTTGTTGTATTAGGGTCTTAATTTTGAATTGTAGATTTTTCACTAGATTTAACGTGGTCTTGTGTGTAATGTAAAAGTATAATTCCACTAAATAAATGCTCCTTCATTTAGAGATGGAAGTCCATATAGCAATTTTGTACATCCCATTCCAAAAGTAGAGTTAATTTTCTAAAAATAGACTAGAAAAATATTGTCCATTTGTAAAATTTATAAACTTTATTTATTATTATTTAAAAATAATTTTGAAAAGTTCTTTGCTGCTTTTTGTTGGAAATAATAAATGTATATTTTGACTATTGGTTTTTTAAATCAAGTTCATTTAGTTGGGTGTTGAGAATATATGGGAGATTTTTTTCCCTGCTTGATAACTTGTTCTTTATCATTTTCTAGTCCTCTGTACTATATGTCTTATTCTTTCATGTGCAGTTTGGAAGTTGGAACAGTTGAGACTGAGGATTTAGGATTTAGTCATTGTAGATTGTTGCTGTTTAGACTTGGTTGGCTCAGTTGTCACTATTGTTGTTCTTTTTAATTACATGTTGGCTCAGTTGTCTTGACTGTTGTTGCTGTTGATCATTCATGTCTGTTGAGTGTTGACTGTTGTTGCTGCTGATCATTCATGTTTGTTGACTATTTTTGCTATTGGTTCAGTTGTCTCATGTCTCAGATGGTGTTGGATCATTCATGTTTTTGTAATATGTCTTGCTGGATCATTCATGTTTTTGTAATATGTCTTGTTGATTGTTGTTGATCATTCATGTTATTTTTTATTGCTGTTGGATCAGATTCATGTTGTTTTTTAATTGATGTTGGATCATTCATGATGTGTACTGTTAAGTTAAGCAAAGTAAGAGTAAACTGTTAAATTCGGTTATTAACCGAATAACCGAATAATTAGTTCGGTTATTCGGCTATCATGTAGTTCGGGTAGTTGTTCGGATATTCTAAACAGTGTAAATTTGGTTTTTGGTTATAATCGAAATGTGTATTCGGTTCGGTTATTAACCGAATGCTCACTCCAAATGTTATATGTGTCACCCTCTTGCTCATGAAGTGTCATTAAAGCTTACAATGCGCAAAGAATTAAGCAAATATGAAAATCACCACAATGAAAAATATTAGTGGTATGTTAGCTTATATGTATATATATTTAATTAGCATTAGATGTTTAATTATAGATATTTTTTATTTTTGTTGATTTATCATGACATAATTACTAATTGTATTTAGAGAACTCATGTACAACCAACATACAAGGAGTGCGGGTATTTGTGATGCGCTTTATGAAGGAAATAGTTGATGATGGTAGTTTGGACTTTGTAGTCAAGGTTAGTTCTTTTTTTAAGCTTTATTTTTTGCATAATTTATTTTCAAATATTAACTAATAGACTTGGCCAATTAGTCTACAGTGGGAGACTAAACTTTTTGTTATTTTATTTTGGTTGGATAAGAAAAATGGATTAACATACACACAAGAACAAATTGACGAAGCACGGGATGAGTGGGCAGCTTATGTGAGCAGCTACATGCAGAGCCTCGAATTAACGGTGATGTAAAGGGTTACAATTGTATTTTGGGAGAAGGCTATTTTGCACATGATTAGGTAGTGCACCATAGCTTAATTTTATGGATAGTTTGGTATATTTTGTGGATGTAGTCAAATTCACAATTCAATATAGTAGTAATTATATTGAAAAGTGAATTTGAAACTGTAAACGTATGGTATTATTGGGATGTATTTTGAAACTGAGAATGCTTGATACATTTTTCCTTTAAATGAGAATTTAGAGGTTTTTTAGCTATATCGTGACATTACTAGTCATTGTAGGAACTTCTAAACCACTGTGTATGTATTTTCAAATATAGGAAGAATTTATAAACATTTTCAACATTTACTAAAACCAAAAACTTTTTTTCTTCTAAAATACGTTGTATATGCATCACAGCTACTGTGACGCCCCCAAAATAGGTCCACACAATCCATTCTGAGTCACCAAATACATGGTACATAATCCAAATACGAACTTCATTAATATAATTGTCGTGCAAAATACAACAACACATACGATGTGAGTCTTAATACAAATATTGTCTCGTAGACAATATCCAAACTCAAATAAAGTCCTCATTACAATTATTGTTACATTATTTTACAAAATAGTGAGGATTGCTATAATAACCATCTTGAATCATTACTCCACTCCCCAACTAGTCTCAGCTATATTCTCGCCTCCCGAGAAGAACAATGGAACCAAAAGCAAAAGGGTGAGCTCAACTAGCCCAGTAAAGAATATTATGACTAAGATAATATAGAAAAAATTATCCATAGTCCTCAACAGGGAAAATTTTGATAGAATACAATTGACAACAAGTTTTTAGAATAACAACTGCAGCGAAAACAACAATCTATTAGAAGAGTCAAGCAGAGCATGATATCTACTATCTTCTATGATTTAAAAATCAATCATCAATATTTTATCCCTGTAACACCAATCAATAAATATTTCAAATCAATGAATTATTCATGCACTACGGGCCAAAGATATTCGTTAGTATCACCAGTGGTCATGATCATGTCAAACACCTGTCCATCTATGCACTACGGGCCAAAGAGGACTTTCACCACAAACCTTATCTGTAACATTAAAGGTTATGATAATATCAATACACAATTCATGGTCATAATCATATCAATCAACAGTCCATAAAATAATGTTAATAATGCTAACTATAATATGAATAATTGTGTCGTGCCAATTATTGATTTAATAATATAAAATAGTGTGCAGATGATACTGTGACAATAATTAAATCAATAATATGAGATAATATGCAACAATTATTGTGGCAATTATTGAATGAAACTGAGTTACTTCTTTCGTAAGAATCAAAAATCAAAAATAATGTGCAATACTGCAGGTAATCTTTCATGCAACCATGCCAGACATCGTACTTTTATCACCGGGTATTTCAAAGAATTAACGTGAAAAGTTTTGCCTTTATTTTTATAAAAATGCTATTTCTGTCGCTTTCTATATCCAACAGTTATTCTGTTATGTGGTCCAAAATGATTGCGTCGTCGTACGGATATTTCTCGATAAAAAGAATATTCCCTAACCAAATGAATATTTTATGACCACTTGTTTACTTTACAAAATTTGCACATATCACCCATAACTAAAGCATAATATCAAATCAACACCTTATTATTCAAAATAATAATTAGAGAAATTAAATCTTTATTCATAAAAAGTTGGGGTCTTACAACCTCCTCGCCCTATGAATTTTCGTCCTCGAAATTGATGTACGTACCTGGTATGTCAAAGAGGTGAGGATACATTGTTTTCATTTCAGATTCCAACTCCCAGATCATTTCCTCAACATCGTGGTTTCTCCATAATTCTTTGACTTGAGGTATAACCTTTGAGCGTAGAATATGTTCCTTCTTATCCAAGATTTTGATAGGTACCTCCATCATACGTTAAATCTTCCGCTATCTCATCTGGTTCTAATTCAATAATTTGGTTTAGGTCTTTCACATATTTACGTAGCATGGATATGTGGAAAACGTTATGAACATGAGACATACTTAATTGGTGGTAAAACGAGGATTTCAAATGGACTAATGAATCGAGGGTTGAACTTTCCTCTCTTTCCGAATCTCATAACTCCTTTCCATGGAGCCACACGTAACAACACATGCTCTCCAACATTGAATTCCACGTCTTTTCGATGAAGATCAACATAACTCTTTTGTCGATCTTGTGAGGTCTTTATACATTGTCGGATCATTTGAATCTTTTTCGTAGTCATGCATACCAATTTCGGTCCCAACAACGTTGTTTCACCCACCTCATCCCAGCATACTGGAGAATGACACTTGCATCCATACAACGCCTTGAATGGAGCCATGCCAATACTTGCTTGATAACTGTTGTTGTAGGAGAATTCCATGAATGGCAAGAACTTATCCCAACTTCCTTTGAAGTCAAGGACACAGAGTCTTAATAGATCTTCAAGAGTTTGAATAGTCCTCTCCGACTGCCCGTCCGTTTGAGGATGATATGCCGAACTGAATCATAAATCTGTGCCCATAGCTTTTTGTAAACTAACCCAAAATCGTGAAGTAAATCTTGGGTCTCGATCAAAAAATATGGATACTGGCATACAATGTAGTCTTATAATCTCATTTATGTACATACGAGCAAGACGTTCAAGTGAATAAGTTTCTCGTATAGGTAAGAAATGAGTAGACTTGGTTAGTCTATCGAAAATGACCCAAATCACATCTATGCCTTGAGAAACATTGGGAAGACCAGTAACGAAGTCCATGGTAATGTGCTCCCACTTCTATTCTGGAATTTCAAGTGGTTGCAATAGACCTTTTGGCACTTGATGCTCCGCCTTGATACGTTTACAAGTTAAACACCTTGAGATAAACTCCGCGATCTCTCTCTTCATATTGCTCTACCAAAATGTATGTCAAAGATCACGATACATTTTGGTACTCCCAGGATGGATTGAAAATGGTGTGTTGTGCGCCTCCATCATGATTTTATACTTCAAGTCAGAGTCGTTAGGAGCACAAAGTCTAGAGTTTACTCAAATTATTCCTTCTTCATTGATTCTTGCTTCTGGGATAGCACCTTCTTGAAATTTTTTCCTCATGCGCATCAACTCCAGGTCTGTAGCTTGAGTAGCTTTAACTTTATCGATTAAAGTCGGTTCTACTTGTATATTTGTCATCATCACGTAGGTCCCTAAAGTCTTTAACTTTATCTCCATCCTTTGTAAGTCATACAAAATGGGTCTTTGCGTTGACAATGTGACGCCCCCAAAATAGGTATACATCACCCATCTTGGGTCGCAAAATACAAGGTACTGAATACAAATACAAACTTAATTATACAAAATGAGCTGAGAGTTTTTACACGAATATTGTCTTCTAGACAATATCCAAACTCAAATGGAGTCCTCATTACATTTATTGTCACACTATTTTATAGAATAGTGAGGACTACTATAATACCATCTCGGACCAACACTCCGTTCCCTGACTAGTTCCGGCTACATTCTCATTTCCTGAAGAGAACAATGGAAGTAAAAGGGTGAGCTCAACTAGCCCAGTAAGTGTGACACCCCCAAATATAGGTACTCCATTCCCACAGAATTTGGTGTTCACTAATCAAAACCATTACATCTAACTACCCATAATCAAAGGATAAAGTCATAATTTAAATAACTTAAACAATAATCTTCCCTTTTAAAGGGTTACATCATCATAAAACAATCCCAGGTAATCTAACCATAAATTTATTACATCAGTTTGTGGAATACATCATGAAATAAAACAAGTCTTGTAACATAAAACATTTAAATAAACTTTCATAGATCTTCAACACTTGGACATCTTGCCCTTTCCTTTGCTAGTAGATGTCTCATCGACTTTCTCAACTTTAGTTGCAGTGTTAATTGCAAGAGTGAGCAAACAATTGCTCACTGATATAGAGAGTAGTAGTGATAACAACATAAGAAGGAACAACGAATGCTGAATAATAATGAACTTGTTCTACGAATCAAAAATAGAAAACAAGTTCGAACTTTAATATCTGAGGGTCTTAAGACCACGAACTATGTTTACGGTATTTAGGTATTATTACCTCAACCTTAACAGTCATTTAGACTATACAGACCCTTCTGAATATACTTAGGGGGATCAACCCTTTGTACCATGTATTGTGCACAAACATCTAAACGTTACACGTACAAAATCCCCTATGTTAGGGTTGTTCGTCTCAGTTTGGATTTAGAATTTCCGCACTAAAGAAAGTTTAGCTCGGAACTAGCTTATCAGTTGTTCTAGAATTTAAGAACACCATTCATTTATAGATCAATTCAATTGAATAAAAGTTTACTTGCTATTTGAAGGTTTGACACAATGAAATAGAATTGAACAACGTTATTTAAGTCAAAGATTTAACAACAACATTATGTATTTGAATAGACATGGTATATATATACAAAGTACCATATCCAAGAGAATTAGAACAGCCTCATTTGAAGCAATATATTAGAACATGTATACTTTGAATAATAATATCAAGATTTAGAAAGGTAAAACTCGCTTGATGTAATGAACTAGGTTACAAAAGCTTGTAAAATCATACATGAGATAGAATCAATAGGCTTGCTCTCAACTTTACTGTAAAATTTAGAAATTGAAAGCTTGTTTGACATAAAGATAGCATAGCTATGAAGCTTGCTCAATAAAAGTTTAGGATAAGAAACTTGCATTCATTATAAAAAGAATGAAGTTAGAAAACTTGCCTTGTATGTAAGCTACACAAGTGTAATAATGTTCGCCAATTACCCTACACATATCATTGGAATCGCAATAACAATTAGTTGTATTGATATTAGCTCTATAGGTCTAACTCATCAATTAGGTCATAACCTTAACTTAGCATCTAACCATGTTGGTTAACATCCTTAATGAATCTGAAATCCCATTATAAACTAACATAACTTTACCATTCACCTTTAACTTTTGAAAACATCACATTTAGTCTCATTATATAACTTATTCAAGTGACAACTATAATCTCCATATTTTGGTATTATATTAAACTGCAACCTGTTATGATACCTTAGGTTAGGATTCAACATCATTATCATGCATGCCAAGCCAAATTAGACCCTTGTATAACCACCTACAAACAAATGACTTCATTGCTTGAGGCTCGGATACCTTGGCAGCAATACTTGTCCCCAAGCCTTAGCATAGGCATAGCTGCGTTGTTGCAGATTCATGAGAAGGCACTACTTAGAATAATCTACCATTTTTTTTCTGTGGTGACAACGCAGCTGCGCCACACCCTAACAGAAACTGCAGCAGCTCTGTTTAGCACAACAGTCACCAAAATCAATTCCATACCAAAGAAATTCATGAAACCTTAACTAAAACTTTCCAATATTATAGATAAGCATGTTACTCTTCATTCTAATTACATAAACATTACATATACTCAAATTTGAAGAATAAAAACCTTATTTTTCCCAATTTCTTCATTTTTTACACTTTTAGCGAATTCGATCGCCACGACTTCGTTTCTTTACCAATTGACATGATTCAAACTACGCCGCTTTCGTTTCTTAACATACTAACACATTCTAAAATCAAATTGCAGATTATAGCAAGTATTGATCATGAAATTTTGTACTTACCTAAGCCATTCTCTCAAACATAAACACTATTATATACTTTTCTTCCTACAAACCAATTTACATGAATTTTAATCATCAAACAACACTCACATGTGATGATTAACAGAGTATAAACCCTACATACATGTATATGTATCAATCCAACACAATTATCAATAGAAATTCCAAACATAAGAGTTAAAATTGAAGTTATACCTTATTCTTTGATTGTTGACTAGCAAAAGATGATGACTAGGTTTAGAAATTCCTCTCCTTGACAATCACAGAGAATCCAATTCACTA
Organism: Panax ginseng; assembly: GCA_020205605.1. Classification (NCBI taxonomy): domain Eukaryota; kingdom Viridiplantae; phylum Streptophyta; class Magnoliopsida; order Apiales; family Araliaceae; genus Panax; species Panax ginseng. The sequence goes on from CM035137.1 coordinate 34,659,766, forward strand.
TGTTTCCTCTCTTGTTCTCTCTCCAAGCTCTCTCTACACTTCACTAATAACTAGCCATAGGGAAAAAAAATAAGACGCGTAGAAATAAACTGGCCACTATCCCACGTACTCTTCCGTTAGAAAATAATACGTCTGCGTCAGTTAGAATAAGCCAAAGGCCAGAAGGCCTTGTTTGGCTACCACCTATTTTCCCAAACTAGACTATTTTTATATTATTTATATTATATGATTTCATATGTCACACCATTAAATTAACCCATACTTATAATTATAATAATTATAATTCCCATTATAATATACTTAATAAATCTTTACATATTTAATTTAATTAATAAATTAGATCAAAACAACATTTTATTTAATTCCCTTTAAATTTAAATAATTTATTTAATTTAATTATTTCATTAAATTAAATTCTTAAATAATAAAATTACCATTCATTAATTTAGTTAGCACATATACTCAACTAAATTATTACATCACAATTCATCAATTATTTATTTTCCTTAATAAATAAATTATTTAAAATATTTATTTAATTCAATAAATATTTAAATTAAATTAAAAAATTTCTCGATTGTTACATCCTTCCCTCCTTAAAAGGATTCTGTCCCCAGAATCACAACTCTAAAAATTTATTCATTACATTCTTCCCTCCTTAACAAGATTCTGTCCCAGAATCGCTACATAAGATTAAGCAAATAATTGAGGATAATTCTTCATCATAACGCTTTCAAGTTCCCACGTAGCTTCTTCAACATTGTGGTTTCTCCAGACTACTTTTACAGAAGGTATCACCTTATTCCTCAGTACTTGCTCTTTTCTATCAACAATTTGAACAGGGACTTCTTCATATGACAAATCTTTCTCAAACTGTAAGCGCTCATATTCTATAACATGCTTATAATCAGGCTTATATGGTCTCAATACCGAGACATGGAAAATATTATGAATATTCTCCAACTCTGGAGGTAAAGCCACTTCGTACGCCACCTCGTACGCCACTTCACCAACTCGACGAAGCACCTCAAAAGGTCCTATAAACCTAGGGCTCAATTTTCCCTTCTTTCCAAACTAAATTTTCCCCTTCCAGGGAGAAACTTTCAAGAAAACAAAACTACCGACATCGAATTCCCGATTTTGTCGATGATGATCGGCATATTTCTTTTGTCTATCCTGTGCAAGCTATCAATCTTGCTTGAATAACCTTGATGATCTCGACAGTCTGTTGTACCAATTATGGACCCAATAGCTGACGTTTACATACCTCATCCTAGCATATCGGAGTTCTGCATTTTCTGCCGTATAACGCTTCGTAAGGTGGCATGCCAATACTCACGTGATAGCTATTATTATAAGCAAATTCGGCTAATGGTAGATGGTCATCCCAATTTCCCTTGAAATCCATGATACATGCTCTGAGCATATCCTCTAGTGTTTGGATGGTTCTCTCACTCTGTCCGTCAGTTTGAAGATGGTACACTGTGCTCATTCTCAGCTATGTTCCCAAGCATTGTTGTAATTGTTTCTAGAAATTAGATGTGAAACGTGGATCTCTGTCTGATACAATGGACACAGGTACACCGTGTCTTGACACAATTTCCTTCACGTACAGTTTTGTTAACCGATCTAGGGTAAATCGAAGCTTGATTGGAAAAAAGTGTGCCGACTTCGTTAGTCAATCGACAATCACCCAAATCGCATCGTAACCTTGCTGGGTCGTTGGAAGACCTACCACAAAATCCATTGTGATATGCTCCCATTTCCATTCTGGTATTTTTAACGGTTGTAATAATTCGCTTGGCCTTTGATGCTCAACTTTAACTTTCTGACACGTTAAGCACTTCGCCACGCACTCAGCCACATCCTTTTTTATATTCAGCCACTAAAAATAATGTCTAAGATCCTGGTACATTTTTGTACTCCCAAGGTGAATCGAATATCATGAGTTGTGAACTTCACTCAGAATTTCCTCATTAACCTCTAGTACTGGCAGAAACCAAATTCTCCCTTCAAATCAAAGTAATCCTTCCGAATCGATTTTGAATTTGTTTTCCTCACCTTCAGATACTCTCTATTTTATCTTTTCGCAGTCTTCATCCTGAAGTTGTGCATTCTTCACCTTATCTACCAATGTTGAACCGTTTCCTATCTGGAATAATATTTCATCGGATTCTGTCGGATATTTAATTTGGCAACTATCTTAGTCATTTCCGACACTAGCTTTTCCTGAGCAGTTAATATCATTAACTTCTCTCGTCCTTTCCTACTTAAAGCATTAGCAACAACATTCGCCTTTCCGGGATGATAGAAAATCTCGCAGTCATAATCTTTGATCAGCTCCAACCATTTTCTTTGTCTCATATTCAAATCTTTTTATGTAAAGATATACTTTAGACTTTTATGATCAGTATATATCTCACATCTCTCTCCATAAAGATAATGTCTCCAAATTTTCAAGGCAAACACCACCGCCGCCAACTCTAAGTCATGAGTCGGATACCCTTTCTCGTAATCTTTCAATTATCGTGATGCATACGCAATAACTCTGTCGTTCCACTTAAGCACACAACCTAGTCTTTTATGCGATGCATCACTATACACCACAAAATTTCCTGTATCATTAGGCAACGACAACACAGGTGTTGAACTCAACTTCTTCTTCAATTCTCAAAAACTTTCCTCGAACTTCTCTGTCCAAACAAACTTAACCGCCTTCCTAGTTAAATTCGTCAACGAAGTTGCGATCTTGGAAAAGTCTTGAATAAAACGCCTATAGTAACCTGTCAATCCTAAGAAACTCCTTACTTCTGACGGTGTCTTCGGCTGATCCCAGTTTATTACAGCTTCAACCTTTGATGGATCTACCGAAATTCCGTCCTTATCAATAACGTGTTCGAGAAACTGTACACGTTCCAACCAAAATTCACATTTTGAGAACTTAGCGTACAACTCCTCTTTTCTTAATGTCTCCAATGTCACTCTTAAATGTTCCACATGTTCCTCCTTGGTTTTGGAATATACCAATATATCATCAATAAACACCACCACAAATTTTTCTAAAAATGGTTTAAACACCCTGTTCATCGAATCCATGAACGTTGCAGGTGCGTTAGTTAAACCAAAAGACGTAACCAGAAACTCGTAATAACCATACCGAGTTCTGAAAGATTTTTTTGGTACATCCTATGGCCTCACCTTTAGCTGAAGATAACCACTTCTCAAGTCTATCTTTGAGAAATACCTCGCTCCCTTCAATTGATCGAATAGGTCATCGATTCTAGGCAATGGATACTTATTTTTTATTGTGACCTTATTCAATTCTCGATAGTCAATGCAGAGCCGCATCGATCCATCTTTCTTCTTAACAAACAACATTGGTGCTCCCCATGGTGACACAATCGGCTGAATATACTTCTTGTCAAGAAATTCTTGGAACTGCACCATCAATTCTTTCATCTCTACCGGGGCCATTCTGTATGGTGCCTTAGATATCGGGGTCGTTCCTGGTAGTAAGTCAATCACAAACTCGAATTATCAATCCGGTGGAAGACCCGGCAAATCGTTTGGAAATACGTCTGCAAAATCTCTTATGATCGGTATTTCTTCGATCTTCACACTCTTCTTCTGTGTATCGACTATGTAGGCTAAGTATCCTATACATCCTTGTCTCAACAACTTCTTGGCTTGCATCACCATCAGACAACTTGTTTGTCAAGGTGACTTGCTGCCATAAAACACAACCTTTGACGGAGTCATAAGGTTAACACATTTCCTTTGGCAATCAATTATTGCTCCGTAATTGCATAACCAATCCATTCCCAGTATATAACATCAAACTCACCAAGTCTTATTGGTATCAAATCTACCAACATCTCGTGATCCTTTATAATCACTCTACAATTCCTAAATATGAATCTAACAGGAATCACTTCCCTATTCACAATCTCTATGCTTAAGGGAAATTCTAATTCTTCCTGAGGCAAATCTAAATTCTGAGCAAATTCATCAGATATAAATGAACAAGTAGCACCCAAATCAAATAGCACATAAGCATTAATACCATTAATCAGAATGATACCTAAACACTACATCCTTAGACTGTATAGCATCCTGCACAGTCATATTGAAAGTCCTCACATTAGGTCGGTTTGACTGTGCTGGTCCAGTGATAGTCAATGCACCACCACCATTGTTGTTTCCTTTTCCACCACTTGCACTTCCCGCTAGCTTCTTAGGGCAATCACGAGCCATGTGATCTTTCGAACCGCAGGTAAAACATGCTCCTTTCTTTGGACTAAAACAGCTCGGTGCCATGTGTCCCTCCTGACCACAGTTGAAACACACCCGATTTCCCTTCAAATATACTCCAGTATGGTTCTTCCCGTACGTCGCACAAGCTTCAAATTTCTTCTTTGGTTGACTTCCTTGTTGTCCTCCCGCAGTCGAATTCTCGCTCCACTTCCTCTTCTTACTGTTACTTCCAACATTACTTCCACCAGCCTTATTTTCATTCTCATTCTTCTTCTTCTTCTATTCTTGATTGTACTTGGTCAAGGCATCGCTTCCACCTTCCGCGATAATTGCCTTTTCCAGTACAACCGCAAATGTATTTAACTGGAACATTGAAACCTTGCTATAAAGCCAGGGTTTCAATCCTTGTTCAAACCTTCTCGCTTTACGCTCGTCGGTATTGACTTGATATGTGGCAAACCTTGTCAACTCGTTAAACTTCGCAACATATTCTGGCACCATCATAGTTCCTTATTTCAGCTCCAGAAATTGCACCTCCAACTGATTCCGAGAATTCGCTGGAAAGTACATTTCGAAAAACATCTCCTTAAATCTATCCCACGCTATCACTCCTTGTCCCCCATGAACCTTATTTACCTGCCACCAGTAGCTAGCTTCAGACTTCAGCATGAACGTTGCGAACGCGGTCTTCTGATCCTCGTTAAATCTAGCAACGTCGAACACCTTCTCCATTTCCATGATCCAGGTTTGGGCTTCAACTGGATTCATAGACCCTTGAAACTTTGGCGGTCCAACCGCTTTGAATTCCTTAAAGGTTGTGACTTGAGCTTGCGGTTGATTCGCATGATAAGTTGGTTTTATACCTACTTATCCAAGATCTTTTACTTGAATTAGTTGCTTATATTCATGTTTCTTAGTTACTTTTCATGCATTTTGTGTTTATTTTGTAGATCTTATGTTTGGGAGCTGCAGAGTCGCTTTCGATTATTGGTAAGGAAAACCTATCTGGTATCTTTTACAAGGAAAATGCAAAGAAAAGATCAATTTGGGCGGTGTGATATTAACATCATTTTGGGCTTTCATGTTTACTTCATGTTCTTGGTTTGGAACTTAGCTTACATTGTAGAGCTCTTCGTAGCTTTTCGAACATCTTGAATCGCTCTAATCGGAGTTCGGATGCAAGAGTTATGATCTTTGTACCAACGGACGCCAAACTTCATTGCTTTTGGTTAGCCATTTTCATAGCAGAGTCCTTCCAGCCCAATTTCAACCTTCATCCGTCCAGAATTTCTCAATCATCAAAGAATGAAAGTTGTAGAGCTTCGTCGATATCTTCGATTTGATAGGTGGCAGGCCCCGTCTCTTCCCGGATCAAATGTTATGGCCATTTTACCAGAGGACACCGCAAAGAGAAATGGACACATGCAAGCGCGAATTTTGTAGTGCATTTCACGGCTGCACATGACCCTCGAGCCAAAAACGTGATTTTTTGCTTGAGCGCTGCTGCACTACTTAACTTCAGCCAATTCTCAAGCTGGCCGCAACGACGCCTCGTGTTCTTAAAGTGACTTTTCATTAAACAAAGGTAATTGAAGCGTAATTTGAGAGGGGGGGTTCAATTAGGGCTTATATATTAGACGTATTTTCATTATGTAAGAGATATTCCACCCCTTGGGGGCTGAAGCTACTGCTATTTTCTTTCTTCAACTTGGAATAATTAGATTAGAGTAGATTAGAGTAGTGATTTCAGAGTTGATTAGATTGAAGACTTGAAGCGATTGAAAGCATCGAGATTCAACCTTGGATCAAGAGAAATGATTTGCACTACCATTCTCTATTCTTACTCTCTCTTGATTCCTAATTGTATCTTATGATGTTTATTCAATATGTGGATGATAGCTTTAATTCAGTTTATGATTTAAACACTATTATGAGATTGTAATGGATTCTATGGATTAATTATTTCTGATATGTTTCATTGATAGCCTTATTGATTTCTATGGGTTTTTCTATTAAGATTCATGCTTAATTGCTTAGTTGATTGGCCATCAATTATTGTGATAATCCATATGAACTTGAAAGACGAAGTATGGGTTTAGATCTGATCTTGATAACTTATGATTGTATATTCTACATTGTGTTGGGATGTATGATTTTGTGCTTAGGATAGACATATATACCAAGCACCATTCAGTAGTCAATTGAGAACTTGGGATTAAACCCTAATTATTCATAAATCACATAGACATATAGTGGTTTAGGTAATGTGGGGGTTCATGTGTATTCTATCAACTGTGGATTATATGTGATATGGTATGGTAAATTGAGAGATGGCTATACTTTACTTTTATGTTCTCGACTAACAAACCGATATAATTAGTTTGGCTTAACATGAAATGTATGGATTTGAATGAGTCAATAGATGAAATTATGATCTCGTGTCTTCATTATCTAGTCTCACTCTAGGAATAGTTAGGTTTATTTAATTTCATAGTTTAAATATAAAATATAATATCATTCGCTTAAATAAGACCTAAATGGTTATGGGCTAATGCTTGGTGAAATTTATTAGTTAATTCTCCGTGGGAACGATACTTTTACTTACTCTTTATTACTTGTTGACCGTATACTTGCACGCATATATTGATCGAATTAAAAAAACCAACAAGTTTTTTGCGCCATTGTTCGGGAATTAGCTTAATAAATTTTTTTTCCAACATTAATTTCAATCAAATTGGTCTTAATTTAAACATTTTTTTTTTTTTTTTTAATTATCTTCTTATATTTCTCTCTTTTTTCGTACCATGGGTGACTTTTGTTTATCAATGGCCTTATGCAAATATGATTCAACCAAGGGACACAAAGAATCGAGGGACTCAATGTATTTTCTACATTGTCAGCACAAATTGCAACACTTTCGAGAGGTTGGATATTCTTGCCCAACGCACTCGAGAGATAGTAGTTACATGTGAATACCGTCGGCAGCATCCGAAAGTTATCGCTGCAAACATCAAGGTTGGACAAGTGCGCTTTGGGGTGATTACTTCAACAACGATGTTTATCCTGATTATCAACAAGGTTGGGGGTATCACCCAGATTATGAATGGGGTTATAACTATCAAGATCAATACTGCATCTCAAGTCCAACATATCCATCAGATTTCTCATATCCACCTCCAATGCAACAAGAAGAAAATTCAAGGTTGAAGGAATTCATGTCAAAAAGCATAGCGCATCATGAAGAGATGATGATGAGTCAGAGTTATCAAGCCAAAATCTTAACAAACAGATGGAACAACTCATTAATTCATCAATGAATGGTCCTCAATACATGGATTTCGAAACTGAGAAAGATAATTCAAGATTGAAGGAATTGTGATTCAAATTTATAGCATCAACTGAGGAGAAGATGATTGAGCAAGAGAGGTCAATTCAAAATCTTCGTAATCGATATGGATCAAATGTTCAAGCCTCAATAATCGCCTCCAAACAATTGGTGCTATGACATGGACGATGAAATTGATGGAGAGCCAGAAGTGTACATGCCACTGAATGAACTGAAAGGAGTGGACATTGAGGAGACAACTGGGGGTATGGAAAATGAAGAACATGAGCCAACTTGTATTATACCCCAAGTGCCTTCTCAGTTAGAGTTAAAAAATTCAATGAAATTTGCACACCCATGTCCCCTTGGTAGTCACATCCAAAGCAAGAATTTCTGCGATTATGAGGCCTCTTACAAACCATGGTGGGCAAAGGAAGAGATAATAGAAGAAGAAAATCTTGTTGAATCTTTCATGCCTCAATGCAAAAATCTATTCACAAATACAACGGACGAAGCACCTAGCTATGCAATAGAACTGGGGGCATCATGTACAGGAAATATGCTAGGTTGTTTCAATTCACAGACACGCAAGATGGGGAACCTACCTACGCACATTGCAGTTCTAATGGATGGAGGGTTCCTAGCTTATCGTAGAGGAATTGGATAGCGGTGTCAAGAAAAGAGTCCAATAATCTGACTATAAACGAGCGCTCAATGGGAGGCACCCCATCCAATCTTTCTCCTCCTTGTTTAATTCTTATTTACATTTCCATATTTAGTAGATGTTAGATAGTGGTAAGTCTTAATAATAGTTTTATTGTTTCTCCTCAAGTTCAATCCAATTGCTATAAGCATTCAGATCAAATGTAAGTCAAACAAAACCTAAGTCGCCAGAGTATTGTGGTCGCTATGCACTACCAACTACAAGCCAAACACCGCTGGCCGCACACCATAGCTCAATCACAAAAAAAAAATTGCTAAATTTTTAGAATTTCCACTCAAGCATTCTTTGACAATTAGAAGCCCACACTCGCCTTCCAACTATAGAATATCTCAAACTTAGCCATCGCTTTGATATACCATCGGATCATGAGGAGGCGAAATGGAGATGACATTGCCACTTAGGGGGAGTATTCTTTCACTTTTAATTACAATGAGGGCATTGTTTATTTTAAGTTTGGGGGTATTGGGTTGTAGTGAGTAGTTGTTGCATATAGTTAGTTGCATATAGTTTGATTGCATGTTTAAGTTGCATAGTAGGGGTATTTTAGTATCTTTGTAGTTAAATTCTACATTTTTTTTTTTTTTTAGTTTTTTTTATCTTGTTTACTTAGTATGTGTTTAGTTGCATAACATTGCATAATCCTGTGCTTTTTAGTTAGTTGAATTCTAATTTGGCCAATGATGACATAGAAATTTGATAGATTTTTGAACTTGGTTGATATCTTGAGCTTAGTTATAATTTTATACATGATATAATTCATGCTTGTTGTTTAGATGTTACCGTAAAGACGACAATGTTCCTATTTGCTTGTTGGTTAAGATTAGCATGCTTGTCTCACGAGAGGAAAATGTTGTTTTTAATGATAGAATTGTGTAGAAGTGAGTAATGACTATGAAGACACTTAAACTCAAGTTTTGGGAACGCATGGGTATGCTTGCTTTATATAAAAAAAAGAAAAAAAAGAAAAAGATATAGAAAAAAAAAGAGAAAAAAATTGAATAATTACCGTGGCTAGTCTTGTTTTGGGGCCTTTGTTACTTGAGGTCGCTCGAGGGATTGTCTCTCACCACCTAGCGCCTCTAAGGTCTTAATGGTCCGGGAGTCGCTGGTTGAAAGCTCACTAAGGGGTAGCATCATTAGCCTAATGGAATGAGACATTGCACATACCATGGGAAATATAAAAAAAAAAAAAAATCAATAAACACTCATGAAAAGTGCGAAAATCGCCTCGTGAGTAAAAAAATAAGCGTAATAAACCCATTGTTGAACCTTAATTTGTATTGATGTGTTGGAGTAGTTGATGTCTCATTAGTATATGCAATTCTTGATTTAAACTTCAATTTTATGTCTTAAGCATGTAGCATGTGGTATCTTCACCTTTGTCAAGCTTATCTGTTAACACAACACACACACACAACATCTTTATAGTAGGTTAGGATTATCTGATTGTATGTCATTATGCCTTTAGCTTAGTTTGATGCTTTGTTCTTGGATCTTGATATTTCTCTGAGGCATATCTTATTGGAATTCTTAACATGGCTGGAAATCTGGGGATTCATTGTCATAGTAGCGTAGCTTGCATAAAGATGTAGATTGCATTATATCAGGTTGCTTGGGGACAAGCAACGCTTTAAGTTTGGGGGTATTTGATAAGTTGGTTTTATACCTACTTATCCGATATCTTTTTACTTGAATTAGTTGCTTATATTCATGTTTCTTAGTTACTTTTCATGCATTTTGTGTTTATTTTGTAGATCTTATGTTTGGGAGCTATGCGAGAGACTATTGGTAAGGAAAACAAGGAAAATGCAAAGAAAAGCAATCCGGACATCATTTGGGCTTTCATGTTTACTTCATGTTCTTGGTTTGAAACTTAGCTTACATTGTAGAGCATCTTCAGAGCTTTTCCTAACATCTTGAATCATTCTAATCGGAGTTCGGATGCAAGAGTTATGATCTTTGTACCAACTGACGCCAAACTTCACTGCTTTTGTTAGCCATTTTCATAGCAGTCCCTTCCAGCCCAATTTCAACCTTCATCCGGCCAGAATTTCTCAATCATCAAAGAATGAAAGTTGTAGAGCTCACCGATATCTTTGATTTGATAGGTGGCAGGCCCCGAAAATCTTCCCCGATCAAAAGTTATGGCCATTTTACCAGAGGACACCGCAGAGAGAAATGGACCGCGCGGCGCGCTTAATTTGTAGTGCATTTCATACGGCACACACCCTCGAGCCAAAAAAACGTGATTTTTTGCTTGAGCGCTGCCGTGCCTCAACTTCAGCCAATTCTCGCGCGTCACCGACTGACGTCGATGTTGACCAAAGTCGACTTTTCATTAAATAAAGCAATTGAAGCGTAATTTGAGAGGGGGTTCAATTAGGGCTTATATATTAGACGATTTTCATTATGTAAAACATATTCCACCCCTTGGGGGCTCAAGCTACTGCTATTTTCTTTCTTCAACTTGGAATAATTAGATTAGAATATATTAGAGTAGTGATTTCTAGAGTAGATTAAATTGAAGACTTGAAGCGATTGAAAGCATCAAGATTCAACCTTGGATCAAGAGAACAGATTTGCACTACCATTCTCTATTCTTACTCTCTCTTTGATTCCTAATTGTATCTTATGATGTTTATTCAATATGTGGATGATAGCTTTAATTCAGTTATGATTTAAACACTATTATGAGATTGTAATGGGTTCTATGGATTAATTATTTCTGATATGTTTCATTGATAGCCTTATTGATTTCTATGGGTTTGTCTATTAAGATTCATGCTTAATTGCTTAGTTGATTGGCCATCAATTATGGTGATAATCCATATGAACTTGAAAGACGAAGTATGGGTTTAGATCTGATCTTGATAGCTTATGATTGTATATTCTACATTGTGTTGGGATGTATGATTTGTGCTTAGGATAGACATATACCGAAGCGCCATTCGTAGTCAATTGAGAACTTGGGATTAAACCCTAATTATTTGTAAATCTTGGTGTTCACTATCCAAAACCATTACATCTAACTACCCATAATCAAAGGATAAAGACATAATTTAAATAACTTAAACAATAATTTTCCCATTAAAGGGTTACATCATCTCAAAACAATCCTGTAATCTAACCTTAAATTATTACATCAAGTTTGTGGAATAATACATCATAAAATAAAACAAGTCTTATAACATAATTCATTTAAATAAATTCTCATAAATCTTCAACACTTGGACATCTTGCCCTTTCCTTTGCTAGTAGATGGCTCATCGACTTTCTCAACTTTAGCTTTAATGTTAATGTTAATGCAAGAGTGAGCAAACAATTGCTCACCGATATAGAGAGAGTAGTAATGATAATAACATGAGAAATGAACAACTAATGTCGAATAATAATGAACTTGTTCTCACTTAATCAAAAATAGAAAACAAGTTCAATTTAATATCTCGAGGGTCTTAAGACCACTTAACTATGTCTCCTAGATTTAGGTATTATTACCTCAACCTTAATAAATATTTAGACTATATGCACCCTTCTTAACGCATTTAGGGGATCAACCCTTTTTGTACCATGTATTGTGCACAAAAACATCTAAACGTTACACGCACAAAAAAATCCCTATGTTAGGTTGTTGTTCGTCTCACTTTTGATTTAGAATTTCCACACTAAAGAAAGTTTAGTTTGAACTAGCTTATCAAGGGTTCTAGAATTTTAGAACACTATTCATTTATAGATCAATTCAATTCAATAAAAGTTTGCTTACTATTTGAAGGTTTAATACAATGATATAGAATTGAACAAGGTTATTTAAGTCAAAGATTTAATAACAACATTATATATTTGAATAAACATATATATATATGCAAAGTACCATATATCAAAAGAATTAGAACAACCTCATTTGAATCAATGTATTAGAACAATATATACTTTGAATAATAATAATAAGATTTAGAAAAGTAAAACTCGCTCGATGTAACGAACTAGGTTACAAGAGCTTGTAAAATCATACATAAGATAGAATCAATAGGCTTGCTTTAACTTTTAAAAATCGTAAAATTTAGAAATTGAAAGCTTGTTTGACATAAAGATAAAATAGCTATGAATAAAAGTTTAGAAAGAAACTTGCATTCATTAAAAAAGAATGATAAGAAACTTGCATTCATTAATAAAGTAAACTCATTAATAATAAGTTAGCATAGGTTAGGAACTTGCCTTGTATGTAAGCTACACAAGTGTAATAATGTTCGCCAATTACCCTACACATATCATTGGAATCGCAATAACAATTAGTTGTATTAATATTAGCTTTATAGGGTTTAACCCATCATTTAGGTCATAACCTTAACTTAACATCTAACCATGTTGGTTAACATCCTTAACTAATCAAATCTCACTATAAACTAACATAACTTTATCATTCATCTTTAACTTTTGAAAACATCACATTTAGTTCATTATATAACTTATTCAAGTGACAACTAAAATCTCCATATTTTGGTATTATATTATACTACAACTCATTATGATGTCTTAGGTTAGATTTTCAACATCATTATCATGCATGCCAAACCAAATTAGACCCATAGATAACAACCTACAAATAAATGTAACTTCATCGCTTAGGCTCAAGACACGTGCACAGAACTGCTACCGTCCCAAGCTCTTAAGATCTATAGCAAAGCTACCGCTACAGATTCACAGAGAAGGTTTGATGTCAAGCAGCATAAGCTTATTTCTTCATTTACAATGTAAGCAATGCAATGCAAGCCATGCACAGCACATAAAAACAAAAGCCTCTCATTCGCACATACACAACCACCAAAAATCAACCCCAATTCCACAAATTCACCAAACTTAACATCTAAAACTTTGTAATAACATAGTTAAACATGCTATTCACCATTCTAATTACATAAACATTACATATATTCAAATTTGAAGAATCAAAACCATAATTTTCCAAATTTCTTCAATTTTTTACACTTTTAGCTTAATTCGATCGCCACGACTTCGCTTTCTTAACCAATTAACATGATTCAAAACTACGCCGCTTTTTCTTTTTAACATACTAACACAATCCAACATCAAATTAAGATTATAACACATATATCGAGCATGAAATTTTGTACTTTCTAAAGCCATTTTTATAAACATAAACACTATTATTTACTTTTTTCTTCCTACAAACCAAATTTCATGTGATTTTAATCATCAAATAACACTCACATATGATGATTAATGAGATTATAAACCATATATATACATATATATATACATATCTATAACAATCAACTAACAATAAATTATATAGATATAAATATTAAAAAAAAAAAAATTAAAATAAAATTAGAATAAATTATACCTATTCTTTTTGATCCTTTGATTAAAAAGATGATGACTAGGATGAAATTCTCTCTCCTCGATCTCTTAAATCTCTTCTTTTCAACTTCTGTATTTCTCTCTCTCTCTCTCTCTCTCTCTCTCTCTATTCTAACCTAACTCTATTTAGAAAAAAAAATAAGACACGCAAAAATAAACCGGCCACTCTCCCACCCATTACGCTGTAAAAAAAAAATACGTCTGCGCGCATCAGTTAAAATAAGCCAAAGGCCACAAGGCCTTGTTTGGCTACCACCATTTCCCCAACTAGATTATTTTAATATTATTATATATTATATAGTTTTCATTTGTCACACTTTTAATTAATTTAAATAATTATAATAATATTATAATTATAATAATTATAATTATTATAATTATATTATATTAATAAATAATTATATATCTAATTTAATTAATAAATTAGACTTAAACATTACTTTTATTTAATTTATTTATTTTCTTTAATTAAAATAATTCATTTAATTTAATTATTTCATTAAATTAAATCTTTCAAATAAAATTACCATTATTTAATTTAATTAACATTAATCAATTTAGTTACTAAATTAATACATCACAATTCATCAATTATTTATTTTCCTCAATAAATAAATTATTTAAAATATTTATTTAATTCAATAAATATTTAAATTAAATTACAAATTTCTCGATCGTTACATCCTTCCTCCTTAAAAGGATTCTCGTCCCCGTAATCACAACTCAAAAAATTTATTCATTACATTCTTCCTCTCTTAACAAGATTCTCGTTCCCTAAATCGCTATACAAGATCAAGCAAATAATTGAGGATAATTCTTCATCATAACGCTTTCAAGTTCCCACGTAGCTTCTTCAGCATTGTGGTTTCTCCAGACTACCTTTACAGAAGGTATCACCTTATTCCTCAGTACTTGCTCTTTTCTGTCAACAATTTGAACAGGGACTTCTTCATATGACAAATCTTTCTCAAACTGTAAGGGCTCATATTCTATAACATGTTTATAATCAGGCTTATATGGCCTCAATACCGATACATGGAAAATATTATGAATATGCTCCAACTTCGGAGGCAAAGCTACCTCATACGCCACTTCACCAACTCATCGAAGCACTTCGAAAGGTCCTATAAACCTAGGGCTTAATTTCCCTTTCTTGCCAAACCAAATTTTCCCCTTCCAGGGAGACACTTTCAAGAAAACAAAACTACCGACATCGAATTCTCGATTTTGTCGATGTCGATCGGCATATTTCTTCCGTTCATCCTGCGGCAAACTATCAATCTCGCTCAATAACCTTGATGATCTCGACAAATTTGTTGTACCAATTTTGGACCCAATAGTCGACGCTCACCTACCTCATCCCAAAGATAATCGAGTTCTGCATTTTCGCCAGATAACGCTTCGTAAGGCGGCATGCCAATACTCATGATAACTATTATTATAAGCAAATTCAACCAATGGTAAATGGTCATCCCAATTTCCTTTGAAATCCATGATACATGCTCGAGCATATCTTCTAGTGTTTGATGGTTCTCTCACTTTGTCCGCTTGCTTGAGGATGGTACGTCAGCTCATTCTCAACCGTGTTCCCAAGCATTCTTGTAATCGCTTCCGAAATTAGATGTGAAACGTGGATCTCTCGTCTCGATACAATGGACACAGTACACCGTGTCTTGAAATAATTTCCTTCACGTATAGCTTTGCTAACCGATCTAGGTTAAATCTAATCTTGATTGGCAAAAGTGTGTCCGACTTCATCAATCGATCGACAATCACCCAAATGGCATCATAACCTTGTTGAGTCGTTGAAGACCTACCACAAAATCCATTGTGATATGCTCCCATTTCCATTCTGGTATCTCCAACTATTGTAATAATCCGCTTGCCTTTTGATGTTCAACTTTAACTTTCTCGACATCGTTAAGCACTTTTTCCACGCACTCACCACATCATCTTTTTCATATTCGCCACCAAAAATGATGTCTAAGATCCTCGTACATTTTTGTACTCCTGTGGTGAATCAATATCTTGAGTTATGAGCTTCACTTAAATTTCCTCTTTAACTTCTAGTATCAAGCGAACCCAAATTCTCCTTCAATCAAGTAATCCTTCCGAATCGATTTTGAATTTGTTTTCCTCACCTTCAGATACTTTTCTGTTTTATCTTTTCACAGCCTTCATCCTCGGTTGTGCATTCTTCACCTTATCTACCAACGTTGAACCGCTTTCCCATCCGAACAACTTTTTTCCTGATTCTTCTTTGATATTTAATTTCCAACTCCATCTTAGCCATTTCCGACACTAGCTTTCTCCTCGAGCAAATAACATCATTAACTTCTCCCGTCCCTTCCTACTTAAAGCATCAGCAACAACATTCGCCTTTCCGATGATAGAAAATCTCGCAGTCATAGTCTTTGATCAACTCCAACCATCTTCTTTGTCTCATATTCAAATCTTTTTTTGTAAAGATATACTTCAGACTTTTATGGTCAATATATATCTCACACCTCTCTCCATAAAGATAATGTCTCCAAATTTTCAGGGCAAACACCACCACCGCCAACTCTAAGTCATGAGTCAGATACCCTTTCTCGTAATCTTTCAACCGACGTGATGCATACGCAATAACTCTCGCTGCGCTCGCATAAAGCACACAAATTAGTCCTTTATGCGATGCGTCACTATACACCACAAAATTTCCTATATCATCGTGCAATGACAACACAAAAGTTGAACTCAAACAACTCTTCTTTAATTCTCAAAAAACTTTCCTCACACTTCTCTCGTCCAAACAAACTTAACCGCCTTCCTAGTTAAATTCACAACTGAGTCGCGATCTTGGAAAAGTCTTGAATAAAACGCCTATAAGAACCTCGCCAATCCTAAGAAACTCCTTACTTCGATGGTGTCTTCTACCGATCCCAGCTTATTATTACAACTTCAACTTTTGATGGATCTACCAAATTCCGCCTTATCAATAACGTGTCCGAGAAACTCAGACATCGCTCCAACCAAAATTCACATTTTGAGAACTTAGCGCATAACTTCTTTTTTCTCAATGTCTCCAACGTCACTCTTAAGTGTTCCACATGTTCCTCTTTGGTTTTGGAATATACCAATATATCATCAATAAACACCACCACAAATTTGTCTAAGAATGGTTTAAACACCTCGCTCATCAAATCCATGAACGCCAGCAGTGCATTATTGTTAAACCAAAAGACATAACCAAAAACTCATAATGACCATACCGAGTTCTAACGCTATTTTTTTTGTACATCCTCCTACCTCACCTTCAACTCGATGATAAACCACTTCTCAAGTCTATCTTTGAGAAATACCTCGCCCTTCAATCGATCGAATAGTCATCGATTCTAGGTAATGGATACTTATTTTTTAATCGTGACTTTATTCAATTCTCGATAGTCAATGCAGAGCCAAGATCGATCCATCTTTCTTCTTAACAAACAACACCGGTGCTTCTCCATGGCATAAACACTCTACCGAATATACTTCTTGTCAAGCAATTCTTGCAATCGCACCATCAACTCTTTCATCTCTACCGGGCCATTCTCAGATGGTGCCTTAGATATCGGGGTCGCTCCCTCGTAATAAGTCAATCACAAACTCGATTTGTCGATCCGGCGAAAAGACCCAAATCGTCCGGAAATACGCCTCGCAAAATCTCTTATGATCGAGATTTCTTCTAACTTCGCACTCTTCTTCTCGTATCGACTATGTAGGCTAAGTATCCTACACATCCTTGTCTCAACAACTTCTTGGCTTGCAGATCACCGCTGACAACTTGCTTGTCGAGGTGACTTGTCGCCATAGAACACAACCTTTGACGGAGTCATAAGGTTAACACATTTTCTTTTTGCAATCAATTATCGCCCCCGTAATTAAATAACCAATCCATTCCCAAAGATAACATCAAACTCACCAAGTCTAATTGGTATCAAATCTACCATCATCTCGTGATCCTTTATAATCACTCTACAATTCCTATATATGAATCTAACAGAATCACTTCCCTATTCGCAATCTCTATGCTTAAGGAAATTCTAATTCTTCCCGAGGCAAATCTAAATTCGAGCAAATTCATCGATATAAATGAACAAGTAGCACCCAATCAAATAAAGACATAAGCATTAATACCATTAATCTAAATGATACCTACACCACATCCTTAGATCGCATAAAAAGATCCTCGCATTTGGCCATATTGAAAGTCCTCGCAGAGGTCATTGACTGTGGTGGTCCAAAGGATAGTCAATGCACCACCACCGTTGTTGTTTCCTTTTCCACCACTTGCACTTCCCCTACGCTTTCTTAGGGCAATCACGAGCCATGTGATCCTTTGAACCGCAGTAAAACATGCTCCTTTCTTTGACTAAAATAGTTCGGTGCAATGTGTCCCTCCTGACCACAGTTGAAACACACCCGCTTTCCCTTCAAACATACCCCAGTATGGTTCTTCCCGCACGTCGCACAAGCTTCAAATTTCTTCTTTGGTCGATTTCCTTTGTTGTCCTCCCCGCAATGAATTCTCGCCCACTTCCTCTTCTCGATTGTTACTTCCAACATTACTTCCACCAAATTTTATTTTCATTCTCATTCTTCCTCTTCTTCTGTTCTTGATTGTACTTGGTCAAGGCATCGCTTCCACCTTCCGCGATAATTGCCTTTTCCAAAGATAAAACAAAAATGTATTTAATCGAACATTGAAACCTTTATAAAGCCCAGGGTTTCAATCTTGTTCAAACCTTCTCGCTTTTACGCTCATCGAGATTGACTTGATATGTGGCAAACCTTGCCAACTCGTTAAACTTCACAAAGATATTCTCGCACCATCATAGTTCCTTGTTTCACCCCGTAAATTGCACTCCAACTCGATTCTGAGAAACTCACTGAAAGTACATTTCAAAAAACATCTCCTTAAATCTATCCCACGCTATCACCCTTGTCCCCCATTTACCTTATTTGCCCGCCACCAAGAGCTAGCTTCAGACTTCAAAGATGAACGCTATGAACGCAGCCTTTCTCGATCCTCGTTAACTCTAGCAACGTCAAACACCTTCTCCATTTCCATGATCCAGTTTGGGCTTCAACCGATTCATAGACCCTTGAAACTCAAGTATCCAACCGCTTTGAATTCCTTAAAGGTCGTGACTTGAGCTTGCATATTGATTCGCAAAGTGCACCCGTCAAATGAGAGTTACCAACCACCGAACCGGATTAGCGCTGGCCTCATTATTATTATTAGTAGACCCTCGTGAGGTGGTTGTTGACGTGGTTGTCTTCTTCTAGAGGCATTTTCTATTAAGATATACGCTTATTAGTTCATTACTCAACTTCTTGAGTATTTGAAGTTTAACTTAAACATTCTAAGATTAAAGCTATAACACATAACATTTCAAATAAACTTTGATATTTTATTCATTCATAACGCTTTAAAAACATATTAAAGATAAGATAACCGCTATTAACATTCACTTTCCTAACTAGACAAGTTTCGTGATTACATACTCATACTATCCCTTTATTCATCTCAAAATAAGGGATTCACAGCTTTATTTACTCACTTACTTAACCACACATTATTATTATTATTATTATTATTATTATTATATCTAGACATATTAAGACGTCGTAAGGCTTCTCGACGCTTTTCCTCCATGATACGATACACGCGCTCTACGATCCATCACGAACCACTACGAATTCTCAAACCGAGGTGGGTAATAAAAAAGACTCGATCTCGGGCCCTATCAATCGCAGTAATTAAAAGCGAATGTAATCCATCTCATTCATCTTGGCTTTCTTCACTTGACCTTAGCCTCAACACGGCCTCGCACGCTGAGTCGCCTTCATCCAAGCATCCTCTCGCTTCTTGCACGCTTAGTTGATTCCTCTTTTGAAGTCATCTTTTAATTTCTCCATGTCAATCTTCATCTTCTCATTTATCGCCAATGAGATCTTCATGTCACCCTTTGTATGAACTAGTCCCACTCCGTGTTTCCAAGGCGTGAGTCGAGTTCTTGAATCTCCGATCCTTCCGCTTCCATCGTAGCGTGATGCATCTCAACCAACTCTTTCAGCCTCAACCTTGTCCTCGTAATTCTATGTTACTATCAGACAGAAGCGCCATACATCTCAAATTGATATGGAGTTTGGTGGAAACTCCACAGATCCTCTTCCTCATCATCCTCCTCTATCTCCTCGTAGCTATCCTCCTCGGGATCTAAGCATGTGCTCATCCTCCTCGATCAACTGCTCTCGCACTACATGAATATCCCGGGTTCGCTATCTCTAGGTACCGAGGTATCACTTCCCTAGTGGACTCGATCCTCCTTCGTTAGACATCCTGACAACAAAATATTTTAAGTTTTACTTAACATTTTTCGATACTCGTGAGCACATAAGTTATTAACACATAGCACATAATGTCTTTTATTATTTAGCTTCAATGGATACCTTAATCCATTCCTTAAAACTCGATAAGAGTTGACACCTCTATGTTTTCTATCTCTCTTAAAGGTTACTTCCTAAGGTTTCCCCACCTAAGGTTCATAACCTAAAGCTTTGATACCAACTCGTGACACCCCCAAATCCGGTACTCCATTCCCACAGATTTTGGTGTTCACTATCCAAAACCATTACATCTAACTACCCATAATCAAAGGATAAAGACATAATTTAAATAACTTAAACAATAATCTTTCCATTAAAGGGTTACATCATCTCAAAAAAAATCCTGTAATCTAACCTTAAATTATTACATAAGTCTCATAATACATCATAAAATAAAACAAGTCTTATAAACATAAAAACATTTAAATAAATTCTCATAAATCTTCAACACTTGGACATCTTGCCCTTTCCTTTGCTAGTAGATGGCTCATCGACTTTCTCAACTTTAGTCAAGTGTTAATGCAAGAGTGAGCAAACAATTGCTCACCGATATAGAGAGTAGTAATGATAACAACATGAGAATGAACAACGAATGTCGAACAATAATGAACTTGTTCTACTTAATCAAAAATAGAAAACAAGTTCAAATTTAATATCCGAGGGTCTTAAGACCACTTAACTATGTCTCCGGTATTTAGGTATTATTACCTCAACCTTAATAAATTCATTTAGACTATACAGACTCTTCTTAACGCATTTAGGGGATCAACCTTTTGTACCATGTATTGTGCACAAACATCTAAACGTTACACGCACAAAATCCCCTATGTAGGGTTGTTGTTCGCCTCTACTTTTGATTTAGAATTTCAAGCACTAAAGAAAGTTTAGTTTGAACTAGCTTATCAAAGGTTCTAGAATTTTAGAACACTATTCATTTATAGATCAATTCAATCAATAAAATAGTTTGCTTACTATTTGAAGGTTTAATACAACAAATATAGAATTGAACAAGGTTATTTAAGTCAAAGATTTAATAACAACATTATATATTTGAATAGACATGGTATATATATGCAAAGTACCATATTCAAAAGAATTAGAACAACCTCATTTGAATCAATGTATTAGAACAATATATACTTTGAATAATAATATCAAGATTTAGAAATATAAAACTCTGCTCGATGTAACGAATTAGGTTACAAGAGCTTATAAAATCATATATAAGATAGAATCAATAGGCTTGCTCTTTCAACTTTAAAAAATTTAGAAATTGAAAGCTTGTTTGACATAAAGAGAATGAAGTTGTAAAACTTGCTCAATAAAAAGTTTAGGATAAGAAACTTGCATTCATTATAAAAGAATGAAGTTAGAAAATTGCTTAAGTATAATAACAACGTTTAAAGAAACTTCATTCATTAATAAAAAGAATGAAGTTAGGAAACTGCTTTGTATGTAAGCTACACAAGTGTAATAATGTTCGCCAATTACCCTACACATATCATTGGAATCAACAATAACAATTAGTTGTATTAATATTAGCTTTATGGGTTTAACCCATCATTTAGGTCATAACCTTAACTTAACATCTAACCATGTTGGTTAACATCCTTAATGAATCAAATCACACTATAAACTAACATAAACTTTATCATTCATCTTTAACTTTTGAAAACATCACATTTAGTTCATTACATAACTTATTCAAGTGACAACTAAAATCTCCATATTTTGGTATTATATTATACTACAACTCATGTTATGATGTCTTAGGTTAGGATTCAACATCATTATCATGCATGCCAAGCCAAATTAGACCCTTTAATAACAACCTACAAACAAATGTACTTCATCGCTTAGGCTTTCATACACAAGCATTTTCCAAGGCATCCCAAGCTCTTCTCAAGCTCTTGAATGCACAACAAGATTACACATGTCAGATTCATAGAAGGTTTGATGTAGATTGTGCTTGCTTAGGTCAAGGGTAACAAGCAATTTGCACCTGTATTAAAACAGCAAGCAGCTTCTTTACATGCAGCCTCAAAAAATTTAACCCAATTCCATAGTAAATTCATGAAACCTAACATCTAAAAACTTTGTAATAACATCAATAAACATGCTATTCACCATTCTAATTACATAAACATTACATATATTCAAATTTGAAGAATCAAAACCCCAATTTTCCCAATTTCTTCATTTTTTTACACTTTTAGCGAAATTCGATCGCCACGACTTCGCTTTCTTAACCAATTGACATGATTCAAACTATGCCGCTTTCGCTTCTTAACATACTAACACAATCCAACATCAAATTGCGATTATAACACATATTGATCATGAAATTTTGTACTTTCTAAAGCCATTTTCAAACATAAACACTATTATTTACTTTTCTTCCTACAAACCAATTTACATGAATTTTAATCATCAAACAACACTCATGATAACTGATGATTAGTTTAAAAGAGAAACCCTACACAACATCATGTATATATATCAATCCAACACAATTATCAATAGAAATTCCAAATATAAGAGTTAAAATTTAAAATAAAGATACCTTATTCTTTGATTGTTGGCTAGCAAAAGATGATGACTAGGTTTATAAATTCTCTCCTCGACAATCACGTAGAATCCAATTCACTATGTTTCTCTCTTGCTCTCTCTCCAAGCTCTCTCTTTCTTCTCGATTTAACCTAGCCTTAGGAAAAAAAATAAAACGCAAGCCTAGAAATAAATCGCCACTCTTCCATGCATATCTTCCGTTTAGAAAATAATATAAACCCAAGCTGGCTTAGTTCAAATAAGCCAAAGGCCACAAGGCCTTGTTTGGCTACCACACATATTTCCCCAAACTAATTATTTTAATAATATTTATATTATATGATTTTCACATGTCACAAATAATTTAATTAATTTAAATACTTATAATTATAATAATTATAATTTTACATTAATAATATACTTATATTTGATAAATTTAATTATATATCTAATTTAATTAATAAATTAGATCAAAACAACATTTTATTTAATTTATTTATTTTCTTTAAATATTAAACAATTTATTTAATTTAATTATTTCATTAAATTAAATTCTTCAAATAAAATTACCATTATTAATTTAATTAACATTAATAAATTATTAGTTACTAAAATTATTTGCACCACAATTCATCAATTATTTATTTTCTCAATAAATAAATTATTTAAAATATTTATTTAATTCAATAAATATTTAAATTAAATTATAAATTTCTGGTTAAATTGATAAAAGGTTAAAGTTAAGTGTGATATGTGAAATTTTTTAACGTAAACAAGTTGTCATAAAATAATTGGTGATAAAAGTATAATAATACGTGTGGTTGCATAGTAGCAATACGGTATTGTATGAGATTTTTGATTATTGATGCTTACTTGAGAAGACACTCAGTTTTATTCAATTATTGCTACAGTAATTGCTGCATAATATCTCACGTTATTTGATTCAATTATTGTGAATATTTTATATATTATTAAATCAATAATTGAGATGACAAGTTATTCATATTATTATTTATAATATTGACAATGTCTAGAAGTTCTGTCAAGGAGAGGTTAGATAATCTAATTGCGCGCTAATAAGGAAAAATCCTTATCGGAAAGCCCCCTCTTTCCTGGGAATGATCTGGTTGTTAAATATTGTGAGTTATAAAATTAATGATAAATAAGTTCGTGTTGATTAAAGATGAAATTGATATTTCCATTGTGTGGGAATTATTAGTGTTAGTGGAAATCGACATTTATTTCTACAATAATTGATGTCTGGAGGTTATATTGACCAATCAGGTAATTCACCAGATAAATGAGCAATTAATTGCTATTAATTCACATGCTTATAACTATGTATTCGCATGTGTGTACTATTGATTCACATAATTTACTATTAGGGGAGTTGGTGCAAGATTGATAATACTTGCATGACTAAATTAAAAATTGAGGTATAGATAAAGGTACTATACTGTAATTAGTTTTTTCACATGATTATACTATTGAGTCGCATGAATGAACTATTAATTCACATGATTTATGTGACGCCCCCAAAATAGGTATACATCACCCATCTTGAGTCGCCAAATACATGGTATAAAATTCAAATACAACTTAATTATACAATAGTCGTGTGAAATACGACAAAACATAATCTAAGAGTTTTAATAAGAATATTGTCATCTAGACAATATCCACACTCAATGGAGTCCTCATTACATTTATTGTCACACTATTTAACAGAATAGTGAGGACTACTAATGCTATCATTTGGACCGCCACTCCGCTTCTCCGACTAGTCTCGCCACGTTCTCATTTCACGAAGAGAATAAAGAAAGAAAGGGTGAGCTCAACTAGCCCAATAAGAAATAGTATGACTAAGATAATGCGTAATAAATTATCATTAGTCTTCAACAATGTTAAACCGATAAAATACAATAGACATCAAGTTTAATCTGCTTGTTGAATAAGTAATCCATTAGAAGAGTCAAGTAGAGCATGATATCTACTATCTTCTATGATTTAAAATGTTTTCATCTTTTTTATCACGAGACTCGACAATAAATAAACCACATCATCGAGTCATCCCCGCACTCTGACGTGCCAAGGATATTAATTAAATCATCAATGGTCATGACTATACCGAATAATCCTCGATCATAATCATACCAAAAACTATCCATCAATGTACTACACAGAAGCAATGAGGACTTTTACCACATCATTTATAACATTACAGTCATGATTATACTTAGAATCATCCATGGTCATAATCATACCAAGTCCATCTACGCACGTAAGCCAAAGATGACTTTCATCACAATATAAGCATGAGGATGATGACAATGACATAATAATTCAATAAAACAAGTTCAAGAATAAATTTTAAAGATTTATAAGTTACTTTATCTTGAAATCAATTCGTCCCAAATTGTCAACATGATACTACTTTGTGGAGTAAAATTCAAGAATGCTCGTAAGAATATTTCCATGAAAAGATACTTAGGATGAAGCGCGAAATATCCGTGATATTCTACTAATTTCATGGAGTATAGAAGCCAAAACTTTAACCAAATGAGTATCATAGAATATATGAAACTGCAAATGGATTTTCACCCGCCATGCGGTAATCCACGTATGCAGATCATTTCCACAATTTAATAAGGAATGAATACAAAGGATCATTCACCATGCATGTGATAATCCACATAAACAGGTTATTCCAACAGAATAATAAAGAATGGAACCAGTCATGTCAATCACACATGCATGTGATATTCCAAATGTAATAATAAAGACCGAATAACGTAAGAATTCACCATGCATCCGATAGAATCGCATGACGGAGTTATTCCAACGTAATAATAAAAATGGAAGCAGTGTCTAAGCGTAATCCGCATGAGCAGGATATTCCAAATGTAATAATAAATAATGGAATAACAAAGAATTCACCATGCATGCGATGTAATCGCATGCGAGACGAGTTATTCCAACGAATAATAATAAAGAATGGAACCGTGTCTAGCGCAATCCGCATGCATGTGATATTCCAACAGAATAATAAAGAATGGAATGACAAAGAATTCACCATGCATGCTATAGATAATCGCATGCATGTGTTATTCCAACAAGTAATAATAAAGAATGGAACCAGTCTAGCTTAATCCGCATGCATGCATGATATTCCAATAAAATAATAAAGAATGGAATAACAAAGAATTTCACCATGTATGCAGACTTAGCATGAATGGAGTTATTCCAACATAATAATAAAGTATGGAATAACAGAAGAATTTTACCATGTATGCGGTACTTAGCATGAGCGTGTTATTCCAAAGATAATAATAAAGAATGAAATAATGTAAGTTCTCTTCATGAATACGAAAGACATAATACCCCCTTACCTTAGAAAGAAAACCCGGATCTTTGGAGTAGAGGTAGTAATGACTTCTCTTCTTCTTTCTCTCTATAATTTCTCTCTATAATAATTGCTCTATAGCTTTAGTGAATTGGTGAGAAATGAAGGAAGAATGAGCTTCTATTTATAGGAAAATATAGTTTCGATAATTGCACATTTTGGGGCTCGAAGTATTGCAATACAATACCTTCAACTTTTCTTTTATTTTTAATTTAGTCCTGCAAGTATTATCAAACTTGCACCACCTCCCCTAATAGTAAATAATGTGAATCAATAGTTCAATCATGTGAATCAATAGTTATAATCATGTGAAAATATGAATTATAGTATAGTACCTCCATTTTTAACTTAGTCATGCAAGTATTATCAATCTTGCACCAACTCCCTTAATAGTACAAGAATGTGAAATAATAGTACACACATGTGAACAAATAGTTATAATCATGTGAATTAATAGCAATTAATTGCTCATTTATCCGGTTAATTATCCGACTGGTCAGTATAACTTCCAGACATCAATTAATATCGAAATACATGTTGATTTCCACTAACATTAATAATTCTAACACAATGGAACTATCAATTTCATCTTTAACCAACACGAACTTATTCATCATTAATATTATAACTCACAATATTTAACAACCAGGTCATTCCCAGGAAAGAGGGGGCTTTTCGATAAGGATTTCTCCTTATTGGCGCGCAATTAGATGACCAAACCCCTCCTTGACAGAACTTCTAGACATTGTAAATATTGCAATTTAATAATATGAATAACTTTATCGTCTCAATTATTGATTTAAGAATATAACATATTATGAAGATGATAGTGTGACAATAATCGAATCAATAATATGAGAGATATGATGCAGCAATTACTGTAGCAATAATTGAGTATAACTGAGTGACTTCTCACGTAAGCATTAATAAGAAGAAGAGAAGTCTGCTACCTCACTATTCCAGTATCTAGTATTCTTCTAAGGTAAGGGGTATTATTTCTTTCGTATTCATGAAGAGAGTTAATTTCTTTTAATACTCGTAAGGGTTGTTATTCCATTCTTTATTATTCTGTTGGAATAACCTGTCTACGCGGACTACTGCATGCATGGTGAAATTCTTTTGTTGTTCCATTCTTTATTATTTTATTAGAATAACTTGTCTATGCGGACTACCGTATGCATGGTGAATTCTTCTGTTATTCTATTCTTTATTATTCTGTTGGAATAACCTGTCTACGTGGACTACCGCATGCATGGTGAATTCTTCTGTTATTCCATTCTTTATTATTCTGTTGGAATAACCTGTCTACGCGGACTACCGCATGCATGTTGAATTCTTCTATTATTCTATTATTTATTATTCTATTGGAATAACCTATTTACGCGGACTACCGCATGCATGGTGAATGACCATTCGTATTCATTCTTTATTAAATTGTGGAAATGATCTGTCTACGTGGATTACCGCATAGCGGGTGAAAATCCATTTGCAGTAACGTAATTTTTCTGACCCTCATAAATTCTGGAAAAATTGGAAATGATAGTTTGTTGAGTTTTCTAGATTGTGTCCAAAAATGGCGATTTTTGGATGTATAGATTAGGAGTTATGAATTTTATGGGAAAAGACTATTTTAAAAGTAAACCCTTATAACTCCTGGTGGTTAACTCCAAAATTGGTGAAATTTTTATTGGGAGTACATGTATATCACAGGAGTATACCCTGTAAATTGTGGAATTTTTTGACAAAAGTACTATTTATGATAAATGTCTAAATATTCGACAGTTTTGGCCATATGAAAAATAGTAAATGAATTTTAAAAATTTCAAAAAAAATATATGTTCAATATGGGACTATATTCTGCTAAATCCCAGGAAAGAAAACTTTTTGGGACTGATTTGTTATTTTTTATGAAACGAACATATGAATTAAATATGTTATGTGAAGTTGAAAAATTGGTAAATAGGATTTTATGGGTTGGAAATCCTATATAAGGTATACGCAGATTTTTGATGAGGGATTTGATCATTGGTGATGAAATCTTATGAGTATGGCATTTTTGAATGATTAAATGCATTATTTGGTAAAGTGTAAACAATTAAAATAAATTATTTATAAGTTTAAAAAGTGATTAAAATATTGTTATAATATTAATAATATTAGATTATGAGTTTATTAAGTGATTGATAACATTTGGATTAAGGTGTTATGAAATCATTGATTAATAATATTAGTAAATGAATTTAATGTTATTATACAATGAATATTATTAAATGGAGTTTATAATATAATGAATAATTTTATTATCTTCGTTAAATATTTGTTGTAATATTATTTTCTGTCCAAATTATTTTTGGTACATGAATATTATTCTTAAATTTTACTCCACAAAGCAGTATCATGTTGACAATTTGAATATTTTTAAACTCTAAATAAATTTAAAGTCTTTAATATTTATCCTTAATTTCGTTTGATTTGATTTCGTTTGATTATTACTTATATCATTGTCATCATCCTCATGCTTATATTGTGATGAAAGTCATCTTTGGCTTACGTGCATAGATGGACTGTTGATTGGTATGATTATGACGAGGATCATTCTGGTAATAATCATGACTGTAATGTTATAAATGATGTGGTAAAAGTCCTCATTGGCCCGTAGTGCATTGATGGACAATTGTTGGTATGATTATGACCAGGGATTATTCGGTATAATCATGACCATTGATGATTACATGAATATCCTTGGCCCGTAGTGCAGGGATGATTCGAGGGTGTGGTTTATTTATTAAGCTGAGTCTCAGCGATAATGTTGATGAAAAACTTTTAAATCATAGAAGATAGTAGATTTTATGCTCTACTTGACTCTTCTAATAGATTGCTTATTCCGCTGCAGTTGTTGATCTAAAACTTGTTGTCTATTATATTTTATCAGTTGTTATATTGTTCAAGGCGAAGGATAATTTACTCTGCATTATCTTAGTCATAATATTTCTTACTGGGCTAGTTGAGCTCACCATTTTCTTTCATTATTCTCTTCAGGAAATGAGAATATAGCTGGGACGAGTCGGGGAATGGAGTGATGGTCCAGGATAAGTGGCTTTAGTAGTCCTTACTATTCTATGGAATAGTGTGATAATAATTGTAATGAGGACTCCATTGAGTGTGGATATTGTCTAGAATACAATATTCGTGTTAAAACTCTTAGATTATGGTTTGTCGTATTTTACACGACTATTGTATAATTAAGCTGTATTTGAATTTTGTACCATGTATTTGGTGACTCAAGATGGGTGATGTATATCTATTTTAAAAGCGCCACACCGGACTCACAATAAATAAATCACATCATCGAATCATCCTCGCACTACTGGTAGGAGGATATTCATTAGTATCACGTCCACAAATTATTCCTGCACTACGGGCCAAGAATATTCGTGTAATCATCAATGGTCATGATCATACCGAATTATCCCTGGTCATAATCATACAAATCAACAGTCCATTTATGCACATAAGTCGAAGATGACTTTCATCACAATATAAGCATGAGGATGATGAAAATGATATAAGAATTCAATTAAAAGAAAGCAAAGGAAAATTTTTAAAGATTTATAATTTAATTTATCCAGAATTCAATAATGTCCAAATTGTCAACATGATACTGCTTTGTGGAGTAAAATTCAAGAATAATATACATATATCAAAAATAATTTGGAAAGAAATAAATTTTTTGATGAATAGTACCCTATGAATAGTACTTCGGGAATAGTATCCTGTGAATAGTACCCCGACATGAAAAGTATCCTGAATACCCGAGTGAATAATATTTGAGTGAATAGTAATCAGGTGAATAGTAACTCGTGAATAGCACCCCGGCAAGAAAAGTGCCCCGAATACCCGAGTGAATAATTTTATAGTGAATAATAATCGGGTGAATAGTAACCCATGAATAGTACCCCGGGTAAAAATATTGATATTTAATAAGAAAGTTCAGATCAATATTCCAATAAAATGATACTAGATGAAGCGCAAAACTCACGGATATCCACTAATTTCAAGGATTATAAAAGCAATACTTACCATAGTAAGTTTAGATTAAAAAATATGAAAAGAAATAACATACGAGACTGCAAATGGATTTTCACCTATCATACGGTACGTAATCTGCATAGACAGGTTATTCCGACATATTAAATGATGAATACGAAAAATAGTATCCCTTATGAATACGAAAGAAATAATACCCCTTACCTTAGTAGAAGGATGGATACTGTAATAGTGAAGTAGTAGAATACTCTTCTTCTTGCTCTCTATAGTTTCTCTCTCTATAGTGTCTCTTGTGAATCTCAATGAATTGGTGAGAATGAAAGAAGAATTAAGCTTCTATTTATAGGAGAATGGACTAAATAGTAACTGATTCATGAACGGTCCGGATTGATTAACTATTCGAACGGATGGTTAATATTGATTACTATTAAAACCACAACCGACGGTGATGGTTCAGATTGATTAACTTTTAAAACCACCACTGACGGTCCATATTGATTTACTATTAAAACCACCACCGACGGTCCAGATTGATTTACTTTTAAAACCACCACCGACAGTCCAGATTGATTTACTATTAAAACCATCATCAATGGTCTAGATTGATTTACTATTAAAACCACCATCAATGATCCAGATTGATTTACTATTATAACCACTATCAATGGTCCAGATTGATTAACTATTAAAACCACCATCAATGGTCCAGATTGGTTATCTATTAAAACCACCATCGATGGTCCATAAAATTAGTAAATCTTCCCATGGAATACTAAGTCAAACATACAACAAACGCCTCATAACAATCCCTATATTTATATCAAAAATTGAATAAATATTTACCACAAATTATTTATCTTTAATAAACACATTTTTAATCTATTAAAAATTATTCATCATTAATATTATAACTCACAATATTTAATAACCAGATCATTCCCAAGAAAGAGGGGGCTTTCCGATAAGAATTTCTCCCTATCAGCGCGCAATTAGGTGACCAAACCTCTCCTCGACAGAACTTTCTAGACATCGTCAATATTGCAAATAATAATATGAATAACTTTGTCGTCTTAATTATTGATTTAATAATATAAAATATTAATACTGTGATAATAATTGAATCAATAATATGAGAGATATTATGCGGCAATTACTGTTGCAATAATTGAGTATAACTGAGTAACTTCTCAGGTAAGCATTAATAATCAATACTGTGTGCTACTATGCAACCACACGTATTATTATACTTTTACCACAGGGTATTTCAACAATTTAACGGTAAAACTTTCGCCATTATTTTTATAAAAAGATATTTCTGTCGTTTTCTAACTACGACAATTATTCCATTATGGGGTCCACTAATGATAGTGTCGTCGAACGAATATTCCCTGACAAAAAAATATATTCCCTGACAAAAAAAAAATTCCCCGACCAAACGAATATTCCCCGATACAACGGATATTTTATATCAACTTGCTTACTTTGTAAAAAATTTCACATATCACCCTTAACTTTAACCTTTTATCAATTAAACCATTTATTAAATAGAATAATAATTATAAAAAAATTAAATACTTTCATTTCATAAAATTCGGGGTCTTACAGACAATATCGCACTTGTACCCGCATATGATCTTTTACTCAATGTGTCAGCTACTACGTTCGCTTTTCCAAGATGGTATTAAATGGTGTGATCGTAATCTTTCAACAGCTCGAGCCAACGTTGTTGCCGCATGTTGAGTTCCTTTTGGGTGAAGAAATATTTGAGGCTTTTACGATCAGTATAGATCTCCACTTTCTCCCCATACAGGTAATGCCTCCAGATTTTAAGTGCGAAAATGATAACTGCCAACTCTAGATCATGAGTAGGATAAGTCCTCCCATATTCTTTGAGTTTTCATGAGGCATAGGCTATGACTTTCCCATGTTGCATAAGAAAACATCCTAAACCTCTGCCTGAAGCATCGTTGTAGATGATAAATCCCTCCGAACATGATGGTATTGTCAGAATAGGTGCTGAAATTAGTCTCCTCTTGAGTTCTTGAAAGCTCTTCTCACATTCCTTGCTCCTTCTGAATTTTGTATCTTTTCAAGTCAGCTGAGTTAATGGAGTAGCGATTCGAGAAAATCCTTCCACGAATCTTAGATAATAACCAGTTAAGCCCAAAAAGCTACGTACTTCGGATACTAACTTAGGTTGCTCCCAACTTTGTATTACTTCAATCTTTATCGGGTCAACTGATATTCTATATTTTGATATCACGTGCCCAAGGAATGCTACTTCATCAAGCCAGAACTCGCATTTCTTTAACTTGGCGTATAGCTTATTTTCATGAAGCTTTTGGAGTATCAAGCTCAAGTGTTGTTTATGATCTTCACGGCTTTTGGAATAGATGACGATGTCATCAATAAAGACAACCACAAAATGATCTAAATATTCCTTGAATACTCGGTTTATCATATCCATGAAAGCAGCATGAGCATTAGTTAATACAAAAGACATGACTAGGAATTCGTAATACCCGTACCGAGTTCTAAAAGCAGTCTTTGGAATGTCATCAATTTTAATCTTTAACTGATGATATCTGGAACGAAGATCGATCTTTGAAAAGAATTTGGCACCTTACAACTGATTAAACAGGTCATCAATGCGAGGCAATGGATAACTATTTTGGACAGTGACATGATTCAACTCCCAATAGTCAATGCAAAGTCGCACACTAACAGGAGCACCCCAAGGAGACGTACTAGGACGAATGAAACCGATGTCTAACAATTCCTGCAGTTGGTTTTTTAACTCCTGAAGTTCAATAGGAGCCATTCGATATGGGGTTTTGGAAATGGGTTTTGTACCGAGTTCAAGGTCAATACAAATTCGATTTCACGCTCTGGGGGTAGGCCAGGAAGTTCTTCAGGAAATACATCAAGAAATTCATTAACAACAGAAATATCATTCAAATCTGACGTATTCTTGTTTAAATCCATGACATGAGCTAAGAAAGCTTGACATCCGGTTTTCAATAAACGAATGGCTTTATGGCTTGATATGATAGTGATTGGCTTTAGTGGTTTGGTTACTTGAATTCGCATAACAGGTTGGTTAGGAATATGAAAACTAACGACCTTACGAAAACAATCAATTTTAGCATGATGAGTAGTTAACCAATCAATCCCTAAAATCACATCAAATGCAAGTATTTTCAAAGAGATGATATCAACAGGTAATGTGAGGGTACCGATTTTAATCAAAAAAGATTTATAAACTTTGGATGTAATGAAGGTTTCTCCTAACGAAGTTTCAACAGATAAGTCAAAGTCTAATTTCTCAGGGATCAAGTTCAAACGTTGAGCACAAGTACGTGAAATAAAAGAATGGGTAGAACCGGTATCTAATAAGGTTTAGACTTCGCAAGAGTTTATGATTATCTTACCCGTAATAACTTCGTTCGAGTTCCTCGCCTTTTCGGAAGTCACGACAAACGCTCTTCCTTGTACCACCAAATTTGTTTTGTCTGTAGCCGCCTTTGGTGCCACCGTCCCAGCTGGAAGGCTATGAATAGTTTGGACTTAAGTGTCTCTCCTCTCCGCATCTATAACATTTAACTGGCGGTCGTTCTCCTCCCCTAGAAATCGTTGCTAGTACTGGTGCTGTTGCCGACGTCTTCCTGTCATTGTTGAATTTTCTCTTTTTGAAATTTTTACTTGACTCATTTCTTCTATTATCTTAGTCAGGATTACCACTGAAGTGGTTACCATTTCTAGCACGTTGGTTATCACTGCTTCGATGACTTTTGCCACTGGTATAACTATTATCGTGCTGTCGGTTATTGTCTTTTGGTTGAGCTAATTCATAATCCCACTCTAATAATTGAGTTATATTCACAACATCTGAATACAAACAGATTTTATGAGAGATGAGGTGTTAACGAATTTCGAGTTTCAAACCTCTCAGAAACATTCACGTCATTCACTCCTCATTAATATCTACCAAATGGGATGCAAACCGGGATAACTCCGCAAACTTAGCCTCGTATTGCGATACAGTCATATTGTTTTGTTCTAGCTTGATGAATTTCACCTCCTTCATGTGACGAATACTTTCTAAAAAGTACTTGTTGTTAAATAATTCCTGAAACTTCTCCCAAGACATCTTAAGTGCGGACAGCTGAGTACGTTTTACAGATTCCCACCAGTAATCTGCCTCTCCACGCAACATAAAGGTGGTGAATGGAACCTTTTGCTCTTCAGTACATCCCAAGACATCAAATATCTTGGTAATCTACTTAATCCATGCCTCTGCCTTTAGTGGCTCTGACTTTCCCAAAAACTCTGATGGTACCAACTCTTAAAATTTCTTAGCAGTGATCAGCCGTGAGTTGCCATTGTTTCCACCTGCATTTTGAACATGATTTTCTCTTGTTTGGTGTTGCATGAATTGTAGAAAGCTCCTAAATATCCCATCATTCATCATTTGGATGGTGTTGTTATTTATAGGAGTATTATTGCCTTCCTGATGCACATTATCCTGGTTGTTGATTGGCGGTGTCTTAACGGTCTCATGTTCTCCATTACTTATCTTAAAATTTTCAGATGTCATTCTCAAACACTGCCACAAAACAAGGGTTAATTAAAGAAATTCACATGCCACATATTAACCCTATATTCTGACTGACCAATAACAAATAAGTTTAGGTAGGATACTAGCGAAGGATTTACTCGTCTCTCCCCTCCTAGTTCTAATCCCAGATCTCCAACAGAGATCATATCCCTAAGCTCTGATACCAAATGTGAAGCCCCCAAAATACGTCTACACAACTCATTCTGAGTCGCTATATACATGGTACAAAATCCAAATACAAACTTCATTAATATATTTTTTGTGTAAAATACGACAACACATATGTTGTGAGTTTTAATATAAATATTATCTCGTAGAAAATATCCAAACTCAAATAAATTTCTCATTATAATTATTGTTACACTATTTTACAAAATAGTGAGGACTGCTATAATCATCTTCTTGAATCATTACTCCACTCCCCGATTAGTCCCAGCTATATTCTCGCCTCCTAAGAAGAATAATGGAACCAAAAAGAAAAGGGTGAGCTTAACTAGCCCAGTAAAGAATATTATGACTAAGATAATATAGAAAAAATTATCCATAGTCCTCAACAGAGAAAAATCTGATAGAATACAATAGACAACAAGTTTTTAGAATAACAACAGCAGCGAAAATAACTATTAATTAAAAGAGTCAAGTAGAGCATGATATCTACTATCTTCTATGATTTAAAAATCCATCATCAATATTTTATCCCTAAAAAACCAATCAAAAATATTTCAAATCAACGAATTATTCATGCACTACGGGCAAAAGATATTTGTTAGTATCACCAGTGGTCATGATCATATCAAACACATGTCCATCTATGCACTACGGGCCAAAGAGGACTTTCACCACAAACCTTATCCGTAACATTAAAGGTTATGATTATACCAATACACAATTCATGGTCATAATCATACCGATCAACAGTCCATCTTTGCACTACGGGCCAAAGATGACTTTCAATACAATATAAGCATGGGGATGATGACAATGATATAAAGATTCAATAAAGTGAGATCAAGGATAAATATTAGATATTTATAATTCAATTTATCCAGAGTTTAAAAATGTCCAAATTATCAACATGATAACTATTTATGAAGTAAAATTTAAGAATGATATTCATGTATCAAAAATAATTTGGACA
The DNA here is from genome assembly GCA_020205605.1 of Panax ginseng. Taxonomy (NCBI): domain Eukaryota; kingdom Viridiplantae; phylum Streptophyta; class Magnoliopsida; order Apiales; family Araliaceae; genus Panax; species Panax ginseng. The sequence continues at coordinate 34,695,615 of CM035137.1, forward strand.
GAAAAGAAAATTAAATTCTGTTGTGAACAGTACTCGTGAATAGTACCATATGAATAGTACCCATGAATAGTACCCCAAAGATCAAAATTTAATAAGAATGTTCAGACTAATATTCCAATGAAATGATATTAGATGAAGCGCAAACATTAAGGAATTTTTAATCATTTCAGAAATTATAGAAGCAATATTTACCATAGTAAGTTTAAATTTAGGAATATGAAATGAAATAATATCCCTTACATAATATGGAGTATGAAAGAAAATGATATTTCTTACGAGTATTCAAATAAAATAATATCATTTACCTTAGTAGAAACTAGTTTTGACTAGAATATCGGATATTATCTTGAGAAAATCTTGCATAAAAAGCCACACTCAAAGTATTCTTATACTCCAAAAAAATACTCACAATATTATAGTAGGAAAGCTTGAGATTTTTTGTGTGTTTAGGAAGGAGGGTTACCCCCTATTTATAATGAAATTCGGACGAAGGAAATGAGAAAGTCGCTTAATTCACTTTGCTTAACTTTCCTCGCCAAATTTTATGAAATAAAAGTATTTTTTAATTTTTCTTATAATTTTATTATTTCATAAATGGTTAAATTGATAAAAAAAAAGTAAAGTTAAAGGGTGATATATGAAATTTTTTTTCAAAATAAGCAAGTGGTATAAAATACTTATTGTTTATTAAAGGAATATTAGTTTGGTGGTGGAATATTCTTTTTGTCGGGAATATCCATGCGATGGTATGATCATTTATGGGCCCCCATAAAGAATAAGCGTGGGATGAAGAAAATGACAAGTTTGAGTTTTTATAAATAACGGCGTAATGGTTCTGAATTAACAACTTTGTTGGATTACACAGTGGTTAAAATATAATGTCTGGCGTGGTTGCCTTGCGATGCATTTGCGGTATTGCCTGATATTTTTTTAATTATTGATTCTTACGTAAAGAAGACTACTCAATAATTATTACGATGAATTCTTTATTCAATATTTTATTTTATTGATTCAATAATTCTTTGCGTTGATATTTTATATTATTGTGGTTTGAATAATTATCAACTTTGCATATATTTCCATTATCGGATCAATAATTCATATTATTTGAATAATATTATTAGATAGCATTATTGGCAATGTCTAGAAAGTTACATCGAGGAGAGGTTTGGTCACCTAATTGCGGCGCCATGAGGAGAAATCCTTATCGAAAAGCCCCTCTTTCACAGGAACTGCACTGGTTGTCATTATTGTGATTACATAATATTATTTGTGAATAATTAATTATTGATTTATATGATAAAGAAATATTTATTTGATCCGGATATAAATGATGGATCTATTTATGTGGTTATAAATGAAGGAATTAATGTTGAGGTGTTTTATCGATTATTTTGTCGGATTGGAGGTATTAAAAGATCAAATCGGTTGTTCTTAAAACTCTATTAAGTGAGTTATAATTTTAATCCGACCGTTGGATCGTTGTGATTTTTGGATATATTATACATATATAAGTTGAGTATATATCCAAAATTTTTGAACCGTTGAAAATTAACGCATGATTTGTTATGAATTTTAAAAGGTGTTGAAGCGGTGTTGAAAATCATCCGTTTATAGATTTGGGATATTTTTGTTGCGGAATTTGGAAAAACTCAAAGCTACAAAGTTGTAGAAATTCGATTTACGTGTGGAATGGATATAAAATTCGTATTTTTTCGATAAGCGGGCTATTTTCTATGAATTGTTGAAGTTTGAAAAATAAAATAATTTTTATTAAAATTGGGTGGGACCCACTTTTGTTTTTAAAAAACATGTGGAATTGCTATCTCTTTGTTCCAAGTTGGTTGATTCAAGGTGGTGGCTGGTCTTGGTAGGTGGCGTAGAAGAAAAAAAAATAAATAATAATATTTTATTATTTTAGTCTCCTTTAGCGTTCTAGCATTTTCCTATAAATAGGTGCTTAAGTTAGAATTGAAAATCACACCGAAACGAAGTTTTCTCTCTATATTCTCGGCGTATTTTGTGAGTATTTAGATACTTGGAGAGTTGTTATTAGGTTGCAAGTTTCCTTGACTTTTCATCAGACATTCGGTTAAAATCTTTCTTTCTTTTGAGGTAAGGGATTTTAAGGATTATTATGTTTTTCATGTTTACGTAATTTTTACGACCTTCAAAATTCTTGGAAAAATTTGAAATGATAATTTGATGAGTTTCATTGATTGTGTCCAAAAATGGCGATTTTTGGATGTATAGATTAGGAGTTATGGATTTTATGAGAAAAGACTATTTTAAAAGTAAACCTTATAACTCCTTGTGGTTAACTCAAAAATTGGTGAAATTTTTATTGGGAGTATATCTATATAATATCGAGTATACCTGTAAATTTGAATTTTTGGACAAAAAATACAATTTATGATAAATGTCTAAATATTAGATGATTTTGACCATGTGAAAAATAGTAAATGAATTTTAAAAATTACAAGAAAAATATATATTCAATATGGGACTATATTATACTAAATCCTAGAAAAGAAATATTTTTTGGAACTAATTTGGTATTTTTCATGAAAATGGACTAGTTATGAATAAATGAATTAAATATGTTATGTGAAGTAACAAAATTGAAAAATAGGATTTTATGGCTTGAGAATCCTATATATGGTATATCTGATTTTTGATGAGGTTGTTGGTTATTGGTGATGAAATCTTATGAGTTTGGCATTTTAGTATGATTAAATGCATTAATTAGTAAAGTGTAAACAATTAAAATAAATTGTTTATAAGTTTAAGAAATGATTAAAATATTGTGGTAATATTAATAATATTAGATTATGAGATTATTAAGTGATTTATAACATTTGGATTAAGGTGTTATGAAATCATTGATTTATGAATCTTACTTTTGAAATTAAATGCAGTTTGATCATTATTATTTTATTATCATATATAACATTTTATAATCCGGTGATGAAATTTCTCTTTGACTTAAGTGTAAAGATGGGTAGATTATTGGTATGATCGTGACTATGGGTTCTCTTTGGCGATGGTGCAAAGTTGAATCGTTGAATGGTATGATCATGACCATTGAATTCTGAATTGAATATTTTTAGCTTAAGTGCAAAGGTGAATTGATCGACATGATTATAATTATGGTTTATATAAATTCTTAAATGATTGTATGTTTCTTTGAGATATGAATATCTTTGGCTTTTGTAGTGCAAAGATCAATTATTGATGAATATCTTTGGCGTGTAGTGCAAAGATGACTTATTGTTGAATATCTTTGGCGTAGTGAAAGATGACTTTTGTTGAATATCTTTGGCCGTAGTGCAAAGATGACTGTTTGTTGAATATCTTTGGCATGTAGTGCAAAGATGAACTGATGATGAATATCTTTGGCCCGTGGTGCAAAGATGAACTTATTAGTATGATTATGAGCAGGCTGTGATTTGGTATAACCATGATCTTTGATGTTTGAGTAAAGACATGTGATGAAAAAATTATCTTAAATCTTGGATGAGAAGAGAAAATTAGAACTACAATTATGATTATGAGTTATTCACATGATGATGTGAAACGATCTGTTGATTAATGTTACGAGGATAAAAATTGTTGGTGGACTTTTAACATGGAGAAGATAATAGACTTTATGGTCTATTTGACTCTTCTAATGGATTGCTTTCGTTCATTTGCAACTATGGTTGAAAAGTTTTATCATCTACCATATATTCTAAATCTACGAATTATTCTTGATGAAGGCTATTGATAATATAATTATCTTTAGTTATGATATTCTTTCTTTGAGGCTAGTTGTGCTCACCCTTTTTTTTTTCCTGATTCCTTTTCGGGTAATAAAAGTGTAAATTTGGGTTGACGCGGGGATAACGGGGGGATAGTGTGGTGGTCAAGGACTATCAAAGTTTCTCAACACATTATAAAAGCGGCATGACATACAATATATAATTGTATTGAGGACCTAAGATGTGTGTGTAAGTATATTATCGTCACTTAATAATTGATTTTGGTGAACAACAATAGGGTGAGGTGAACTGACTTTGGAAGGGTGTTTTGCCACTATCATACAAGATGTCTAATGACATACAATCTCGTGTTATCATAAGAAAGGATTGTGCACATCCACTTCTTGAGTATATCTCTGAGCACTACTATATGATCTTGGAGTTGGGTTTGAAACATAATGTTCAATCGCGGAGGCGGTGGAGATAGTTATATGTCGAGAAAGACTCACCATTGGAAGGAACATGATAGTAATCTTCTCGTTTTTCTTTGGGGTCTATTGGATCAACCAAGGATAATTCTCTTGGACATATGATATCTATCATAACTTAGATTCATGGCCTCCCATATGTACGAAGGTTTCCTTGAGCACTTCCCAAAGATTTTAATTTCTAAAAGCAGTTCTAGATTGTACCTTTATGTAAGGTATCCTTTGTGAGGTCTTGTCCATAGTTGGGACATGAGTCACAGTTTGGTATTAAAACTCACGATATATATGTGTTGTTGTATTTTTTACGACAATTGTAGTAATAAAGTTGTAGTTGTTTTTACATACCATGTATTTGGCGACTCGAAATAGGTTGGATGGATTGGACCTATTTTGGGGTGTCACACTTTCTATATCCGGAATTATTCTATTATGTGGTCCACCAATGATTGCACATAAATTTGATATTCCTCGACCAAACAAATATTTTATGACCACTTGCTTACTTTGAAAAATTTGCACATATCACCCATAACTAAAGCATAATATCAAATCAACACCTTATTATTAAAATAATAATTAGAAAAATTAAATCTTTATTCATAAAAATTTGGGGTCTTACAGCTACAACATTTTTGACAAAATAAACGTTGTTGCTTGTTAAGGTAGAGATTCAAAAACGTTATATATATGCATGTATTACAACGTTTTTAAGTCAGAAACGTTGTGGAATCATACTATCTACAATGTTTTCACGCATCTAACACCTTATGGAAAATAAATATACAACGTTTTTTAGAAAAAAAAACGTTGTGTGATGTGTCAAACTACAATATTTTAAAAAAGTTGTGTAAATGTGTCTACTATATGGCACAGCTAACCACAATATTTCTGGGGGCCCAATTACAACATTTTTTAGGCGTTAATATATTTACTTTTTTCTACTAGTGTCCCTCCCCCTGCGCCCTATTGGTGAAGTTAATGTATGGAATACATTTTGTTGTTTAAATGTTTTAAATTAAATATAAATAAATATAATAGAATAAATTAAATATAATTTAAATAATAAATTAAAATTAAATATAATATAATATAGTAGACATAATTGACCCTAGTTTCAAATAATTAATATATTAGTGTTCCAATTACTTGTGGATATATCCTATATCGAAAATATAATCTAAAAATAAATATAACATAATTTATTATATAATAACATGATATCTAAATCATAATATAATATCCAATTGATCTTTAATATGCTTGTAATTAAATTTGCATTTATCACGTATAGTATAGTAAGCTTAGAAACTCGTTCAAGATTTACTCATTAGGAGTGTATCTTGAATAGTTCATGTTTTGGGACTGTTCTTGTATATTCCGATCCCACTTAGGTCGGTGTTAATGACTTAACCACATGTATCTATTTATTATAAAGAAATATCGGTTTGTTTATTTTCTATTGTTCTCCGAGTGCATATTTAGACTATATAAATCATAGTCTACTTCGTGTACTTGGAGATCGAGGAGACATGCTGCTGAAATTTCTTCAGAATAAAATAGTCATGTGTTTAAGTCCTTGACATCAGTGGGACGTCACATACTTGAATGGGATAGAAGCCTGACTTTGTAATAAGGGTGGTGATATATTAAGACATGAATCATGTATTCTATTAACCGATGACCATGTTTATATACAACAATTCATGACATAACAGGTACAATATATAATAAAAAGGATTAATATTCAGAAAGTAGTTAGATGAACCAGCGAAAGGCTGGCCAGATAGGTGATACAGCGGAATTTCGATATGGTTGCGAAGTGTTTCTGAATTATGTGTACAAAGAATATGTGAATGCTCAAAATAATATTAAATGTCCTTATTTGAAGTGTAATAATGTAATTATGTGAACAGGGAGATGGTTAGATATCATTTGTTTGTTAAGGGATTTATGCCAAATTACGAAAAATGTTGGTGTACATCGGCAGAAAAGGGATGCGGTATCAGACGGGTACAATATCCAGACAATATTATGAATCGTATGAATGACATATTTTAGGATATTGTAGGGTTAAATTTTGATTGGGAATAAAACAGATATCAACCTATGAATTCTGATGTCAAGGCATTCTTCAAGTTGTTGGAAGAGGGTAGCGAGCCGTTGTGGTCTGGTTGCACAAAACAAACTACTTTGTCTGCAGTGGCGACATTACTTAACATTAAAGCTGATCACAACATGAGCCGTGAATATTTTAAGTAGCTCTTAAAGACTATTAAAAGTATGTTGTCTGAAGGTGAAAAATTATCGGACAACTTTTACTTTTCACTGGTACAAAAAATAACTTTTGGATATGGTTTTAAAACGTGACTATTTGCTTTTAGATATGGGTTTTCATTTCACATGTTGCGTGTCTATAGGCTGCGTGACAAATTTTGGTCATGGTGATTCCACTGTTTCGATTTCATTCTTTAAACTATTTCTAATTTCACCCCGTGACTAAAATGATGACCGATAGAAAATATATGTACGTATTGGACACGATGGTAGTCATAACACTGTGACCAATATCTACATTTATAATTGATTTATCACACGAATATTATAAAAATTGTATCTAAAAAAAATTATTGTAGGCATGTGGTCACGGTTTGGAAGTTTAAACTGGGACCAATATTAATTTACAAATTTTTTTTTCATCATGTGGGGTTTATAAAATCGTATCTAAATTACAAAAATGGTCACGATAATTAATTAAAATGTGTGTCTAATGGTTGGTAACCAATTTTCAACCGTGACGAAACAAACATTGGTTTTAATTTTTCACCATGTCTAAAATGTTCCATTTTTTTAAAAAAATAAAAATTTGTTGCACAACGCCAATTTCCAATAACAACCAACAAATGAAAATGAATACAAAAGAGAACAATATATAGGGTAAAATGCAAAGTCGATCACTGAACTTTAGGGGTTTTGGGGTATTGAGCCATTTTCTTTTGGTCAACGCTTAATTTTATTTTACATGTGGACAAGCTGACGTGACCATTTTTGAATTTTTTTTTTTCCAAAATTATATAGCTACTTGGATTTGAACTCCAAACCTTTAGTATGGAATTTTAGCCCAATGGCCACCTAAGCTACAAGGCCTACTTGTTATTATTTTTCAAGGATTAATATTTATAACTAAATTAGATCTGCTAATAGAATAATGTTGTATCAATTCGAGCAATTAAGGGTTGTTTTGTATTAGACAATAATAATAAAAAAAACAACAACAACAATAATAATAGTAATAATAATAATAATAATTATTATTATTATTATTATTATTATTATTATTACTATTATAGTTATTATAATAATTATTATTATTATAACTATAATAATATTAGTAATAATAATAATAATAATAATACTAATACTAATAATAATAATAATAATAATAATAATAATAATTATATTATTATTATTATTATTATTAGTATTATTATTATTATTATTGTTGTTATTATTGTTGTTATTGTTATTTTTATTTTTATTCTTATTATTGTTGTTGTTGTTGTTGTTGTTATTATTATTATTTTTATTATTATTATTATTAATACGTGTGTCTGCTTTACAGGAACAAAAATTTCACTTCCATAACACTTTTGACTACCAGTCAAAAATATGACACAGATTGCAACATCATTTATGTTATAAAAGATTACTAAAATTAAGAATAAAATGATTGGAGAAAAGAGGCATGTCTCATAATATTTTCATATATATCTATCATCCTCTATTACAATGTTCATGCTCTTATTTATAGATACATGGACTTGAAAGTTTCAAAACTCAAAAGTCATGAGTTTAAAATTTAATGAACATAGGAGTTACTTAATGAACTTGAGAGTTCTAAAATACTAAAGAGCATTACAATTAAATATAAATTTAGACATCCATAAATATATATGTTATAATTTTATAACAATTTACAAATAGTTTCCAATAAAAGATACTACAGCCTTTTTGTTGCAGTATCTTAAAAAAAGAAAACTTTCGTCATCATTATCAACATTATTTAGCTTTTTCCGTACGATTGCTATATAATAACAATAATAATAATAATAATAATAATAATAATAATAATAATAATAATAATAATAATAATAATAATAATAGTAAATACAACAATAGTAATAGTAATAATTATAATTATTATTATTATTATTATTATTATTATTATTATTATAGTTATAATAATTATTATTATAACTATAATAATAATAGTAATAATAATAATAATAACTATAATAGTAATAATAATAATAATAATAATAATAACTATAATAGTAATAATAATAGTAATAATAGTAATAATAATTATTATTATTATAATTATTATTATTATTGTTGTTTTTATTATTATTGTCTAATACAAAACAACCTTTAATTGCTCGAATTGATAAAATATTATTCTATTAGCAGATCTAATTTAGTTATAAATATTAATCCTTGTAAAATGACAACAAGTAGGCCTTGTAGCTTAGGTAGTCATTGGACCCAAATTTCATACTAGAGATTTTGAGTTCAAATTCAAGCAGCTACATATTTTTGGGAAAAAATTCAAAAAATGGTCACGTCAGCTCGTCCACATGTAAAATAAAATTAAAAATGTCCACGTCAGATCTGCCACGTGTGCCACGTAGGCAAGTCAACCCACATGGGCTCAATTTGCATTGACCAAAAAAAAGGGCTCAATACCTAAAAACTCCTAAAGTTCAGTGGTGGACTTTATATTTTACCCACAATATATATAAACCTGAAGACACCTTAACCAAATCTTTCATACATTAAACCATTCATACCATTAACTCATTCATTCATATTTATTAAAGTATTTTATATAACATCTTTAATCAAAAGTTAAAACTCATAATATATATATATATATATATATAGAACAACCCCAATAATTCATTAATTTCTCTCCAAGTACGGAGTTATGAAATTAATCCACTCCTCCTAATTTCGACAATATGACATATTCATTTTTGAAGTTAAAAACATACAATTAAGAATTTGTAATATATTTAGGCACATTCCCATAACAATGTAAGTCTTAATAGTTCTAAGTCAAAAAATTTGTTTGACCTACCATTTTAGAGTCCATTGTAGAAAAATTATGGCCTTCTATAATGTCTTTCATGTACCGGATAATGAAATAGTCACATTCCCAATTTCCCTTTTGTTTCGGAATTCCTTGCATATATATAAGGTGAAATTAATGATAGTCTCCAAAATTTATTAATATAATTTTTGTACAAAACAAATAATCTTATTTCATTTACCTTCACGTCTACCCAAACCTGCTTGTCATTCGGCCTGTTCTTTTTTAATGTTTTTAGGGCTTCTCCAACACTAAAATATGAAAGTCAAATTGTCAGTATGCGTACAAGTGTAAATATCGAAATCAGAGTTCATATATTCATGCATATGTAGTTGGAGGAAAAACTTGAATTGAACTTTTAATTGAGCCAAGCTCTTGTGAAATATTTGAACAATCTAACTTGATGCCTCCTTCTAATTTGTCCACTTTTTCCTATTGATACATGTAAAGAAGAGAAAATAAGTGATAAAAGAGAGAATCAGAATGAATAACAATAAAGCAAAAAGCTTATTTAAATGACCACAAAAGGCCCACATTGGTCATAATATATAAGTATTGGAAATGAGTACTGAAATGGGGAACGAAAAATAACGATGTACTTCAAATTATGTAAGACATGTTTGAAAGGATCAAGTAATTAGAGCCTCAAAAAGTGTTCACGACTGGGAAGATATGCTTTTATTTTAGAATTATCAACAAAATACCTTTATAATTCAAGTTATACAAGCTCTGATTATTTTGAAAGTAGTTTTATTCGAAAGTTGTCCCAATCATTTAACAAAAAGTATCCTCTGCTAAGATCTTTTGTGTACACAAATACAGTTCACAAACTTAGCCACACATTGACAAGAGAGCATCATCTGCTCTCTTGGAGAACCTTCGTGCTGAATTGGAAGAACATGTCGTGGAGTTTAACAAGAAGATGGACGATATGGTTGTCGATCTGTTGGCTATCACGAATCAGACCCTCGAAGTATTCGAACAAGTGAGATGGACACTCGAAGACATGGCGCTGGTGAGACATGATGTGGTTGTCGGTCCAACAAGTGAGATGGACACTCGAAGGTGAGAGTTCTTGAACCCAAATCCGTTGGGGGAAGTCGGAATGTTAAGGAACTTAAGCAATTGTCACAGGGGTAACTTCTAGTCCCAAATTTTTACCAAAGTTTCGCCCTTGTAATGGCCAGATTGCCTCCCTCAATCAGTCAGCCAACCCGCACAGCACAATCCGTCACACTATTTGAACCAACAACACACACACACACACACACACACCTTGTTTGTATGTTTACTGATTGGAACAAGTTAGAATGTAAAGCAACAATGAGCGCACACGAATTTATAGGCTAAAGCACCCAACCTTTTATTGCACTCTTAATAAACTATGAATTCGCCCAAAGGCTTACAAAACTCAGCTCTCTTACCTAATTGTCTGATGTCTCTACACCATACATACGTTCGTGCACCAAGCACTGGCTATTTATAGCCTATCAGTTGACACCCTTAACTGTCAAGAGGTTTGCACCACTGAGGTGCTGCCAACAAAAGGGTGACAGTTTCCCAAAACTGCCCACAACAGATCATGTCAGCAAGTGTCACACATCTTTGGGTCCAGTCATGCAATCTGATGTCTGGCCATGTTCCCACTAACTGGTTGTTGCCCTCAACTGCTGCTTGGTCAGCTTACCCACCACACGTAATCGCCACAATCTGGCCGCTCCAACACATTCCACCATCATCATAATCGCCCACAATCGCATTGCATGTTGTTGCCAATAACTTCCCACTTATGACATGCCGTTCCCATGTCATATTCAATCTGGCGCCTCTAAATCAGAGACTCAATCGCTCCTCGCTCAAACCCAAGTTGAACCTCAACCAACTATGCATGCCAGCCCACATTATTTGCCTCCACGTTCATCAGCCTTGCATGTTGCCCAGCCCAGCTATCTTTTTCCACATCCCAGCACCTTTTGTTGTCATGCAGCCCAACACCCAACGTTGGTTGGCACCCCTTGTAGCCCAACACTGACTAGTTCAAACATATGCAATATTTTGGCACGCCAGGCCCTGCATATGTTATGCCCACCTCATGTGTCACCAATCCACTCGTCCGTCAGTCCTTGATCCTAAGCCAAACGTATGCCAATCCCAGCCTTGGCATTCTCTTGCCTAGCATTGCTCCTATGTCTTCCTTGTTCGTGCCTAATTCATGCCCAACTCATGAACGGGTCTTTGATCCATCAAGCCACCTATCTGTCGTTAGGATTGTTATAGGGGAGTCCAATCAATGCCAAAACATGCCCTACACATCATGATCATCAAGTTACTCTCCCAGCTCACAGCATCAGAAGATCGTAGAGTTCATTCTACCTCATAAACTGTATCAGCTCGTAAAGTGAACGAATGATCTCAAAGTTGCAAGGCTATCACAGAAGCTGTAGATGGAGTTGAGTAAGTTATTAATGTTAAACATCATCTGGAAAAGTTGATAAACTTGCCTAGTGATAAATAGATCGCATAGAAAAAGTTTCTCAGTAAAGAGTGATTATAGAATACTCCAAGCAGACACTGAATGATAACTCTAAGATTATTCAATAACAAATTAAGATCATAAAGTCAGCCTCAGAATGATAAAGAAAAATGTGAGGTGCTGACTATACGAATTAGAGGAGATCATCAAGCTCATTTTGTGCCATGGATATAAAGTGAAGATTACTAAAGAAGAAATATATGGCAAAAGAATATACTCTGATGATATCTGAGTATATCTTTCACAAGAAGAGATCTCCAAAAGAAATCTAAAGGTTGCAACTGCAAGGATATTCTACCTAATCATAAAACTCAGAACATATCGTAGAGCAATCAGGACTTCATTTAAAAGCGGCCAATACTTGAGAACAAAGAAAAGCAACTCACTCAGAAGGATATTTTCGACTTCGCAAAAACTGCTAGAGTAACAAGAGAATGGAAGAGGATCTGCACATCAAGTTGAAGCTTCAAAAAGTTAATCAAAAGATGTCGTTATAGTATAAATGATGATACAGAACACAAGTCTACAACTTCCATTATTCTACTATCACCAGTTAAAAGAATACAAGAACAGAAAACTCAAAACGATCGTAAGGTTCAATCCTACTATTCTTGCAACAACAGACCGTAGAATTTATGTCAGGTCTGACAATGAGACTGACAAATAGAACGTTGCAAGAAGATGATCTCAAGGTATCAGAAGATGTATTCTTAGAAGAAAACAGAGGTATATCTATCGGTCAGTTGGCTGAAAGAAAGCTATCTGAAAAGATAGAAAGGGTACTGGTTGATGTGAGAAGTCCTAAGTCAGAAAGTACACTGACACAGAGCCTCAGAAAGTCAACATAAGAGATATAAAAGTATCTAAGCATTAAATATTCCAACGGATACTTCTCAACGGGAAGATTTCAAAGGAGTATAAAAGACAACATTATTTAAAAGAAAAAAGATGACGATGAGCACTGAACATTAATACAAAAGAAGAATAATCATCAGAGATGATCATCGGGTTAAATAAGAGAAAATGTAGAGTAAGGTCAACTCTACAAACTGAGAGATGTCCAAAAGTTCTCAAGTCCAAAAGAGAAAGAGATTAAAGTTAATCTTGGTAGCATCTCATCAGATCACACGAAGCAGATGAGTACATGAAAAGGTCAGTGCCGCAGAGCCAAAGACAAAAGAGCTAGAAAACTCAAAAGCAAATGAGCCAAAGCTGTAAAGTCAAGAAAGTGGAAGACATGGCAGAGCTGAAGGCCTAAACATGAAGAAGCCATGTTATTGATGCAAATGACATAAGAGTGGTAGAGCAGAAGCTAAATCTCAAGGCACCACTATACGTTTCATCTGGAACACTTAGAATCAACCAGTTGAAGACATAGAGCACAAGTCTATGATTATGAGAGTGTTCAATGTTGCCAAGCATAAAAGTAAAAGAGCTTAAATGAATAGCTAGGAAACACATCAACATTGATCATGAGTAGCTACTGACAATCAAAAGAAATCAAGCTTCAACAAGATCAGCAAGCACCAAAAAGATGATCAACAATGCTGCTAAGTACCATAAGATGAAGAGTATTCAATTCATCTTAGCAGCACCTCAATCACACTTCTAGAAAATAGGAAGAAGGGTCAGTGGATCCTGGTTTGTGTAACCAAAATGGGGTTGGTGGATCCTGATCTTAAGGATCGAATTGGGGTCAGTGGATCCTGTTCATTAGTGATTGAATTTTTGAGTCTAAATGACTCGATCTGAGACTTTGTGACTCGAAGGAATCTTAGGGATTCATATGTAAATGGTCTGCTAGGCCTATATCCTTAGTGGATATCATACTTGTTGAGTAGAAGAGTGGAGTAGGAGTTTTTTAGTAGGCCTAACAAAATATGGTTATGGGTTGGTTTTGGTTTTCAAAATATGGTTATGGTTCCATTTAAAAACTAAAATCATATTAACCATTTTAATATGGGTCATTGGGTTGGGTTGGAACTATATGGTTATAGTTCAAAACCATATTAACCATTTTAAGATGTTTTGACTTTTAAATGTAATCTTTTTGAAAAATGAAATTGTGACCGGCCACAAATAAATTAATTAAGTAATAATATAATATAAAATTACTAATATAAATAATCAAATGCTAAAAAAACTATACTAATAAATTTTAAATTGAAATTAATTCTACTTAATTACTAAAACTATACTAATAAAATTTTAAATTGAAATTATTAATTCTACTTAAAAATAAATTATTTGTGCAATTATATTAATTTATAAAATATAATTATTTATGAAATGATATTTGTTAGAGTTTATGCCCTAGAGGCCAATTATTTGATATAATTGCTTAACGTTTTGATATTATATTTGATTGAATAAATGAATGATTTTATTATGGTTTTATTTATTGCATTATATAATTGTTAACATAATAAAATTCCTTAGAATAGTGATACAAATTATATGGTTTCAAGTATGTGACTTGAACATGAGATTATATAATTACAATTAGTATCATTGTTCTTAAATGTCCCTAGTCGAGTATCATTGTTGATGGGACAATATTGATGCATTGAGACTAGTATGTGAATTGACTGATGACCAAATCTCATTGGTCATAAATATATGAGATATTAAGTCAATGCATAGAGTGCATGTTGAGAATCGATGTATTCGATGGGACCCACCATGAGAATTCTATGCGTGGAGCATTATGCAAAGTGTCATTAGAAATTCTCATAGTGATAATGATGTAATGGTCCTCCCGACCACAGAAATCACTATATTACTACACCTGAATTTATGTACTTTGATATCATCAAATGTCACCTTTAATAGGGTGGACTATAAAGGTGATTATTGGGTATATCATGAATCGTGTGAGGAATATGAGTGATCTAGATGGAATTTAACCCTCCTATATATTAGGGGTGATATCCATAGGCCTCTTGATTGAGTAGACTATGAAATGCACTTGACCATGCTCAAATAGTGATTTGTTTCATATAATTACTCATTGATCAAGAAAACTCAGATTAAATTATGAAGAGTATGACACATTCCATGACTCGAGTTTAATCTAGGATATTAAGGTTAAAAGGATTAAATTGCATTGAAACATTGGTCACGAAAAAGGTTGCATCGAATCATCGATCTTATTATTACTTGGGTAGCGATGATGCATTACTAGATGCCGCTCACTTTATTTATAATTTTATAATATGATTTTAAAATTATTGCCAACGTAATAATAACCTATAAAAGTCACACACATGTAACGTAATTTAAAATGGAATTAATTTAAATTTTAAGGATTTAACTATATTAATATGATTAATAGTATTTAAATCACGAAATTTAAATTAAAAGGATAATTTGTATATATGTATATTAATTAAGTAAGACTTAATTAAGATATATATATATATATATATATATATATATATATATAAATCCGGATTTTTTATGAAATTAGGTTTTGATTAATCCCTTTTTAACTACTATATATATGATATAGTAGCCACTTAGGTTATATCATAACATCATAACCCTAGCCGCCTCTTAGAGAGTGACTAGAGAAGCAGTTTCTAAAATCCATTCCTTTTTGGTGGCTAAGATCATGCAGTTTCCACATCGCAGATCGTATTTACGGTTCATGCATGCGTCGTGGTGGATACCATAGAGGCGCCGATTCGCTTGGATTGCGTTGGAGATTCGAGCGCATCAATTTCGTAAGCATTTTCATATTCGGTATAATTTCTAACCATTGAATTAATTATTTTCGCATGGATCCTGTTTAGGGTTTCAAAAATTGCTTTAAATTGTTCTATTTCCGTTGTGCATTTCTGTGTCGAAACCCTATAATATTAAGTTATGAAAAAATTCCACTTAATATCTCTAAAACACTTTACTTTGTCACCCTATGTTTTTTAAACCGTCTCACTAAATTTTATCATGATCTTTGAATTTTTGTTATAGTGTATTGTTCAACTAGACTTTTAAATTAGTACGTAGAAATTGTTTATTTTTTTTAGCTATACTTTTAAATTTAGTAGAAAATATATTTTGCATATGGAGGAAATTAACAATAATTAACTATCCTCGCACTTAAATAAAGACACTAGTAATCTTGACAATAAGCTCTAAAACATGATTAAATATTCGAGTTATACACCAAAACGCAAAGCACCCAATATCCAATTACAAATGTTCATAAAAACCAATATTAATTAGAGATAAAAAATAATAATATTTTCACAAAATTTTTCTCATTTCATGAGATTCAGATATCATTTTCCTTTTAATTACTACAAGCTTTGATGACCAAATGAAATAAACATTCTCTCTCCCAAAAAAGTCAAATTGAACATCATTTTTTCGCACTTGTAGAAAGAGAAAAACAAGACATGACATTTTATTAGAGAGAAAAACAAGACATGGCGTGAATCTAAAAATGGTATGGATGAAATATGTGTTGAAAAATGGTTAACCGGTTAACTAACTATATTTATTTTAAAAAATATGGGTCTAAACTTTAACCAACTTGAATAAATAAAAATGGTTAACCAACTCATTTGGTTCCAGTTAATATGGTTTGACCCAACAGTTAACTAACTATATTGCCAGGTCTATTTTTTAGTCTCCGAACCACTTAAAACCTCTTATATCTTTTACATTCTGCAATCTATAACTGCTATATCTGCTATGTGATTGATCATTCATATAACTTGATTTAAGAACTGAGATCTCTGAGTAAATCTTTAAGGGTAGTTTTTCAAACTTATATTCTGTTGTGTATAGATAATCTTGATTAATTAACTATTTGGTAACTCTCAAATAAGTAATTATGAAAGAATTTTAAAGATCTATTCAACTCCCCTTCTAGATCTATAGTGTGCCTTTGAAAAATAACAATCTATACTATTCTCGATTCAATCATACTGGAGCAGGCACTTTATACTTCCCAAAACTATCGGCGGATCCATCCAATCTATCCTTAGCAGATTTCTTTGGAAGGGCCCATCCCTTGCTAAGTGTGGTGCAAAAGTGGCTTGGCACAATATTTCCCTTTTAGTCAATGAAGGTGGACTTGGTATAAAAAATATTTTGGATTGGAACAAAGCTTTCATCATGATCCATTTTATTAACATAATCAAATTCCAACAATCATCTTATTGGGCTAACTAGATTAAAGCTTCTGTGCTCAAGAGTAATTTTTTTTGGCAGATTCCCATACCTTGTGACTGCTCCTGGATATGGAATCAAGTCCTTAAATTACGTCCCACTGCTTTGCAATTCATAAATTATCATGTTGGTCGAGGAAATCACACATCATTCTGGTATGACCTTTGGTTGCAAGGGGAGTCAATCAATTCCATCCCCACCTTACTATCTACTTTTTGGCTTTCTTGCACTACCTTTGTCAGCGAGGCAATTCAGAATATGCAATGGGTTCTCCCTCAATCGCCACCATGAGATGGTCCTCCTTCAAAGGAGACTTGAAGATGTTCCAATTCATCCCCCCATTGATGATTCTATTACTTGGAACTCATTGAGCATCTCAAACATCAATGCTTCCACCATTTCGTACTGCATCCTGTCTCATAAACCCCAGGTTAATATTGGTATCACATTCTTTGGCATAAACTATATGTTCCCAGATTTTCTTTCATCTGATCTTGTGGCATGCTTTGCTTAGAAGACTTCCAACTAATGACATTACAATGCGATACACATCAAATGTGTCTACTTTTATGTCCTCAATGCCAAAATCACAATGAAACATTTGACCATTTATTTTTCTATGTCCTTAACACTATTCTACAAGTATCCCTCAGATTAGGGAATTGGCACAACATGCCAATGGACTGGGCTGGTCTCATTGACTTGATCATTCAATTTCAAGGCAGAAAGTTATCCAAAAACATCCTATAGAAAACTCACTAGGGCTGAGCAAGTAACCAAATTAGAACTGAAATCGCACAAAAAACCACATGAACCGCACCAATTAAAACCGCACCATTGGTTTCGGCGTATATGGCGATTTTAGGTGGGTTGAATAACCAAATTTACGGTTCCGGTTTGGTTACTAGACAAAACCGCACGCATAAAATCGAAATCGCACCATGTGTGTGTATGTATGTATTATCTCTAGTAAATTCTAAATTTACTTTTCACTTGAACATGCTCAGAGAAAACTCCAGTCTTGCATTGTCATTTTTTCATTAATTAAAAGAAGATGGTTAGAGGTTATAGAGTCAAAAATTAAACATTTGGGTTTTGAAAATTCGGATTTGTTTGATGTGTTACTGGAGGGGTTTATAGCTGAGGGCCAAATTCTTTGGTTTGAGCACTTGATGCATTGGTTAAGGCCTATGCTATAGTAGTAATAGTCTAATAGATTATTTTTCAAATTAGGTACAGTTAGAATTATATTCTATAAGTCCTCGTTGCAATATATAAGATAGAATTTCATTCTATCTTCAGTGTATACTTTTAATTTTTGGTGAACTAGATAAATCTTCTTACTTGTTATCGAATATATGGTCTCCGTTGTTTTATATATTGTATGTTTTAGTTTTAAAGTATCATTCCTTTATTATAAACTAAAATTATTTTATGTGTCTCACTGTTCTATGATTTGATGGTGAATTTAACATGTTTGGTAGAAGGAGATTTGTTCTATGCTTGATATAATTCCATTTTCAACTCTGTCACTAAGTTAATTGCTCGATGTGAGTTCTGTATTAAATTCTATTGAAGGCTTAGATTTTTTGTTATTTCAATTGGTTTTGTAACTTAAACCGCACCAATTGAAACCTCACCGCACAGTTTAAAACTGCACCGCACCAATCACAAGCGATTTCGTGTGCGATTTTGAATTTGTCAAACTACACCTAAGCAATTTCGGATGCGATTTAGATTTTAAATCGCACCAAACCGCACCATGCTCACCCTATAACTCACTCCAAGTCCCGGAGAAGTTCAATGGGGGTCTTTGCCTAGCGTCAGTGGCTACGTCCTTATACAAGATTTGAGAAGCAAGGAACATCAAGACACATAAGGATGCTCTCATTCCACCTAGACAACTTGTCAATAATATTATTAATATTATAAAGTCTAGACTTTCTCAGGCTAAATCTTTTGTTAGTCACTAACCCACTGTTCTTCTTTCTATTGTAACTGGATTATCTAATTTTGAGGGTTCCTCTCATCTATAATTTTATCACCCGTAGGCCTTTCTTCAAATGACTTAACTATACTTTTTGGGGTATGCTCCTTGACTTTGTATATTTTGTTCTCAAGCTATACAATCAACAAAAGAAATTGGCATTATCTATGAAATTTGAACATAAAGAAAAACAGAGCCCAAGTGGCTCCCAATCATTGCTCCCGCTTAACACCCAAAACTCTCGCCCCCTTCTTCCAGATAGTGTCGCCTCGAGCAATTCCTCTGTTCTTTGATTTCTGATCTGTAGTTTATATAAACCCAGATCATGTATACAATCATATACAATTTTCAAAAATTTAATTCAATTTGTTGATTCTTCTCTTTGATCTACCGTATTTGTCAAAAAAACCTCGTCTCCGATTCTCAAATCCCATTTGCATCTCAGCTGAATCTTTGTGTTCTAGGGTTTAAATTTGTTGGAACTTTTGATTTGTTATTGCACATATATAGACAGATATACACAAATATAATAGAGAGATACAGAGAGAGAAAATGGCATCGGGGGCACCGATAAACAAGATAGAGAGAGCACATCAGATGTACAGGGAAGGAAGTTATGAGGAAGCGCTTGTATTTTATACAGAAGCGCTTTCCATGGCTAAGACTAAATCACAGAAGATCGCTCTTCATAGCAACAGAGCTGCTTGCTATCTCAAACTTCATCATTTCAACAAGGTACCCTTTTCTTCAGTTAGTTTCTACAGTTACGAATTTATGTGAAAATTGTTATTTTTTTTTGTTTATGAGAATCTTTATCGAGCCTGTTAGTCGTTAAAAATTTATGGGTCTCACCAATAAAATAGTGATATTGACCATCTAATTTTATCTCATCTTATTTTTTTCTTTTAAGTTGACCTTATAGAAATTGATACGTGATTAGCTATTGTTAACTTTGATGATGGAAAATAAGCAGTTTCGTTAAGTATAGTCTGGATTCAAGTGGGGCACTGTTTTATCATGTCTCTTGTGATTTGGCCTTTGGGCTATTAATCACTCAAAATATAAGTGACAAAAAGTAGAATACATAGAAAGATTTGCTTTTTCTAGTGTATATGTAATTATAATCAATCATTGCTCATTGCTAACATGTTAATGAAGTTAAGTCTTGGGATTAATTCCAATTTGCTCCAATATGTTCGTCATTGACTTAAAACAAATTACATTTAAGATGTCAAGGACCTGTATTTATGATCAAATCATCTCAACTCTAATTTCTAAGCTTACACTATCATTTTTGAATGGAAGAATGCCTATGTTCCATTCTGTCTTATGGTTGTATGTGGTTAGCTAGGAGTTTAGTGCAGGACTTGTATGGCATGGCCAAACTCATACATACCCAAGTTGGGTCCATATTATGTACATACAACACATTCTTATCTTTATGCACAGGATTTTCTATATATCCTTTGTAGTGTATATGTATTTCCTGGCAAAAAATTTATAACTAAACGCTGCATTGATTTTAAAATTTGATTTTGCTTTAGGTTGGAAAACATTAAAGAAACAAGAGCTTGCTCAATTCGTTTAGAGTTACAGTAGTAGTGTGTATATTATATGATGAAGCATAACAAAATTGTTGGGAGAGAACAGGCACCCTTGCTGTCTGTGATATAAGGGAAGGCCTAGATGCACATGTTTTGTACCCAATCCAAATCAAAAGCTTGAGGCATTATCTTATATATCCTTCATTACATATTAGAACTCTATTTATCTTTTGCCCCATGTGGGACTTCAACTCACCTGTGTATCCTCACGAAATATTGTTACGTGGTTTGTAGTTGAGATGAGGCATAGATGCTTGTTTCTTGCTCAGGAAAGTTTGTATTTTTTGGAGAAACAATACAAATATTTGCTTAGCATTCAAGCAAATGGTTCTTCCCCGCTTTTGATTTATGCTGAATCTTTGAAATGGCTTATTAGAACCTCACAAAAAGGTAAGTAGTAGATAAAAAAATAATTAACCCAGCAATATCCCGTATTGGATCCCCTTGTTTAGAATTTGGGTAGATATCTCCTACTTGAGAGCTTAGGACATGGAAGGTTTCCCTTCCATTTTTTCTAATTTTATTTTCTTTGCTTGGAATTATGTTCCATATAGGTTAATTCTTTATACTCTTTTTGGATCTTAGAAATTGAGAGGGAAAAGGAAAAATAAAGGAAAAAAGTTTCTTCAAGATCACATGCCCACAGGTGATCACTTTAGAAGGAGCTTTACGAATGGGGTTGGCTTGTAAAAAGCGTATTGGAATAGGGCGAGATTCCTGTGAAGCTTGTGTTTTTTTTGTTGTTATGGAAGCCGGGTTCAATTTTGAAAAGATACTTGGCAAGGAGATGTAAGCTTTGGTTGAAATTTCCCAATTTGTTTCATTCGAATTTAGATGCGGAGTCAAGAGTTGACTATCTTGTAGGGATGCATGAAAGTTGATGCCTATGCCTTGCATTAGGCAGATGCAAGTGGTTAGTTCTCACTTAAATTATTCTATGTTGTAGTGATGAGACTTTTCCATGGCGGAGCATCTGCTGTGTAGTGCCCCATGGAGGAATCCTTCTCCTTGTGGACAATTGCTTTGGGGGAATTTTTGGCCCACGGTATAAGATGCAGGGAACAAATTAACCGCGAATTATCTTTGTATCTGTAGGAAGGTGGAGGAAACGGTAGATAACCTATTATTACAGTGTTGGTAGGAAGGAGAAAATTTATATAGTTTCATAATTTCATTCGATTTTATAATGATGAATATTATAACGTATCTAAAAAGTAGTACTATCATAAGATTTATTATTTCCTAATTCTAAATGCATCATTTCAATTTTGAATTTGAAAATGTTTCAAGTTCACATATAAAAAGTCAACAACAATCTTATATTTTGAAGCAGAGGACTATAATGTACTGAAATTCAGTATTTTTAGCAGCAGTGGACTATAATGTGCTGAAATTCAGTATTTTTAGCAACAGGTGACGTTTGTCCATCTTTCTAAAACTTAGTGTTCATGCTTATTGCCACCAACTCTCTCTCTTTCTCTCTCTCTACATATACATACATACATACATGCATGCATGCGTCTGCAGATCGGGCCTACTCTTCCTTTTCATATATGCATATAGCTACGTATATGCATCACCATTTATGGAGAAGATAAACAATTTGTACTTTTCCTTGGAAACTCTTTATAAATATTGACCGACTCTCCCACAATCTTAGGCAGCAGAAGAATGTACTTCAGTCCTTGATCTTGATCACAAGCACACCGGAGCATTAATGTTACGTGCTCAAACGCTAGTTACTCTTAAGGAGTACCAGTCAGCACTTTTTGATGTCAACAGGCTTATTGATTTGAATCCATCATCAGAAGTGTATCAAAACCTTCAAGCCCGTTTGAAGACACAATTGGTATTCCCTCTCCCTACTCCTGGTCTTATGGTTTCTATTCCTTTTAGGATATAGGTATTCTATCTTCTATTCTTTCTCCTTAGTTTTGATATTTTGATTTTTAAGTCTACTGTCTTAAGAACAGGTCATTGAATAGGGCAATGGTAAAACTTGTAATGCATGCATTAAAATCTTCAAGGGCAGCATTTTTGCGCAATAATGCTTAAGTTTAGGTTTACACACTGGTCGATCGTTCCAGCACCCCTCGTTATAATTCTTTATTTGTTATTAAATGAAAGAGTTATAAAAAATAACAAATATTTTATTTGGAATAGCAAATAAAGAACTTTTGTGCAAGCCGTAAGAGGTTGTGCCGGTTTGGATTGGATATTTTTTTTTTTTTTTTTGTGTGCAAGCCGTAAGAGGTTGTGCCGGTTTGGATTTTTATTTATTTATTTATTTATTTTTAACAGCCGTAAGAGGTTGTGCCGGTTTGGAATTTTTTTTTTTTTTTTTTTTTAACAGCCGTAAGAGCTTGTAGCGGCTGGGAGTATTTTATAAAAAGGCACAGACAGACAAGTCGTGTCTTACTTAGAGCATTATTTAATATTAAAAATTCATTTTATTTCAATAAACTGACAACATGTTGACTATGGTGGGGTCCTCATATTAAAATAAAAGCCAGTACAAGTTGTGCCGGCTGGGTATATTTATGTTTCAATCTCAGCCTTCTAATAAGTTTATCAACGGTACAAAAAGGGGTTGTTGCACAGTTCTCATGGCAACCGGTTGCTATGGAAGGGCTCCCTATATATATATATATATATATATATATATATATATATATATATATCAATTTTCTCCAATGAATTGGAGGAGCGAACTAAAACTAAACGAACGGTTTATAAAAGGTTTTTTCCGTCATTATGGCATAAAAAAAGCTTTCTATGCTATAGCGACGGAAAAAACCATCGCTATAGTCGGTTTGTTCTTAGTTCGCTTCCTCTAGTTCATTGGAGAAACGGATCAGAATATATATATATATATATATATATATATATATATATATATATATATGTATATATATGTACAGTTGTACACCTTCAAAGACGGTAATACTTTCATTAAAAAAGGCCCTTCTTTTTCTAACTATTCGTATTTACTAAAGCCAAAAAAATGTATAGGTTTCAAGATCTTTTTTACTACTATAGAGTGCCTTAATGAATTCTCTATCCATTAATTTTTAATTAAAGTTTTAGGTGAAAATGCAAAATTAAAAATGTAATTAATATTTTATTTGATTGATTAAATTAGATATAAAATTTCAATATTACCCCTTTTAAAATTTAGTGGGAAGATAAAAGTGAAACAAAAATTAGTACTTAATGTAGGGATAATATTGAAAACAAAGTCGTTAATACTTTCTAGAAATTTACAAATGACAGATAAAAATGAATAAAATTCACTCTTTAAAAAGACAAATAAAAAAAATGGAGGACAAGTTGACCTTATCCTGTTTATCGTTTTAGGCGCTATGAATTGCATGATATGCATATGTTATAGGTCTTATATTTAATTAATACTACATAATGATAATGATCTTCTTAGTTAGAACTCACATAGAATTTATTATGATATTATTGATGTGTTTGGTTGGTAATGTATTGTGTGAATCCGATGACATATGTAATGGACACTCTAAAGAAAGTAGCTACAGGCGTGCCGTGATTAAAAAGCATTGAATTACCATGTATCATTAGGTTTATTTATTGTTGAAATTGACTTTGATTTTTCCGGTCGTAACTGCCACAATGGAGAGAATATTTTCAGCAATGAATATTATTAAATTTACTCTATATAAAAATGTGGGAGATAAATGGTTGAGTGATTGTTTAGTTCTTTACATCGCAAATGATGTATTTAGAATTATTGATAATGAAGTTATCTTGAAACATTTTTCATAGCAGCTATGAGGTCTAGGAAGATAACATTGTAACTTGTAAACATTATTATGATTAGTTAATATTTAAATTTTTTGTAATTTTTGGATTTTATCATATTTAAGTTTTTTTTTACTTTACAAAAAAATTAATTAAAATCCGTCCCGCTAAGAGAAAATGTTGGTTCCACCCCTGACGAGTGTATATGGTGCTCCTCTATTGACGTTGGTACATGTACCAGAAAATGAAAAATGCATCAGCCATATTTACCTTCTCAAGACAGTTCTAATATCAAGTTGAAGGTATTCTAAAAAGAGTTATTTTGAATGCAGTAGCAGATATGAGATTTTTAACAATTTTTTAATATTACCCTTTGGACCTGTTTTATTACAGTCAAATAGTGTTATTGTTATTCTCTACTTTAATTAGAAACTTTATCTTTGCTTAAGGAAAGTCACTTGCGCCAATACCTGAAGCTGAGACAGAGCTAGAAGATGATGAAGACATATATGAAGCAGAACAAAAAGAAGAGGAGGAAGACGAGCAAGTGGAAGTAGAACTAGAAACACATGCAGATAAGGAAGGGGGGCAAGTTGAAGCAGAACTAGAACAAGATACTGTAGTGGTAAAAAATCAAAATACCGAAAATGTTGGAGGAGCTCCCACGAATGAAGTCATTACCCTCCAAACTTTTGATCACAGACAGAAGGCTGAAAAAGTTACCGAACAAAGTCAGAGCGTCAAGGAATCAGCTGAACAAAATTCCTCAGGATGGCAAACAATACCAAAACCCAAAGGACACTCGCATCTTGATTACTCAAGATGGGATAGAGTTGAAGATGACTCCAGTGATGATGACGACGACGAAGAGGATGAAGACTCTAAGCCTCAGTATCGGTTCCGTGTGAGAACTGTTGGCGTAAGACCAGTTAAGTAAACGGAAAAAAGAATCTAGCAATTACAAATCTTCGGAGTTTAGTATATGAAACCACAAAGACATGCTGATTTTTGTCAAGCCTCTGGTGGTTACAGTACCTATAGGTGTCCTTTGGAACCTTCTGCCGAAAAAAGGTTCTTGTGCAGGTGCTAAAACAGTAAAAATAAAATAAAAAAATAGAAGGTTGAGTGAATAGATTGTATTTGAGAAATTTGACATTATGAATATCTAGGTTTAGCAAAGTTGGGTTTGGTGCCACTTGCCTTCCACCAACATTTAGGTTGCCTTAGATTTGTTTATTGCCAACAGGTAATCTTAGATTGTTCATTGTATTTTTGATGTTAAATTTTGGTTGCCTTGGTTACTGTAAATTATATCAAGCTATATAGTTCTATACCCTTTACCTGATGGGTATTTATAAAAACATATATTATTAGATTGTATTTTAGTCACGGTTTGTATTGTACTGGTCCAGGCACTTTTTCATTCAGGATGATTTTCTTAGCTTATGTAAACAAGGAGATCTGAACTTCTATTACTTTTTCGTACACAGTATGATGAATTAAGCTGCATTAATATTTCCATCAATAAACTCTGTTTTTGCTTATACAGTTTTGATGTTAATCCTTTATTATAATTCTATGAGGGTTTTT
Source organism: Panax ginseng (assembly GCA_020205605.1). NCBI lineage: Eukaryota > Viridiplantae > Streptophyta > Magnoliopsida > Apiales > Araliaceae > Panax > Panax ginseng. The sequence goes on from CM035137.1 coordinate 34,721,652, forward strand.
TCATTTAATCCAGTTCTCTATTTAGTGTTGATATTGCAGAATACAGGTGCTTTAGTAGTTTGGTGCCACTTGCCTTCCACCAACATTTGTGGTCGTTGAGAAAACCTTCAGTACTGAAGAAAATGTTGATTAATGTTTTATCGGAAAGCTGAACTGGTACGTATTAAATTTAACGTGTCTGATTAGAGCTAAATCCTATCATTTATTGCTAGTTTAGGAGAATAGTAATAATCCAGTCTTTGTTCGACTGAAAGAATCAGCTAGCATGCCGACCTGATAGGCATGCTAGAATATGGGAAATGATTTATATGTCAATAAATTGCGACTAACGTGGAACTCTAAACGATAAGATATAGAATAAATTAGGGCCGGACCATTCCTTTATATTCCATGTATACATATATGTTGGTATTTAATATATTTATGTAGTCATATATGTATGTAGCCAAACTCCAAGAATATTGAACTTGTTGATGAAAAGAAAAGCATGACAAATCTATAACCAAGGATCTTGATCAACTTGCTTCAAGAAACAAGGTGAATTATGTAGAACAAGAATAAATCCAAATTGGTAAAATGTTGAAAAAGGAAAGAAAAGCAAGAAAAATAAAATTTGCTTGCAGTGATCTAGCATCTGAAAATAGGATTTAGATTCAGTTCTTGCAGGCAATATGCACCAACATGAGGTTGTTGGCATGTTAAACCACTAGGGAATAGGAGAGAAACAAGAAACTAATTGATTTGGTGTCTGCTTTACAGATATTGTGTTTTTAAATTATTATTTTTTTGGGTAAATGTTCCTGTTAATATGTTGCTTATGGCTAAGTTCATAGTATAAGTATTACTCTTTTTTGTTTCAAAATATAGATATATTTATAAAATGAAGATATTTAAGAAAACTTCTATTTCAAACTTAACATTAGCTAGAAATGTAGTGGTGGCATGATATTACTAGAATAAAATTAATGACACGTCCAAAACTAAATGTCACTATAGAATAAAAATATAGGAATGTATCTCTAATTTTTAAAACAAAAAAATAAAACTGACTTATAAGTAGAAAAATAAGAGGAATAGTGACAAATGACTTATAAGTCACTGCCGAACAGGCTCTAAGGCTGGCTGGGCTAAGTTGTTGCTGGGTTAAAAAGAGGGAAGAGAGATACCACTGAAAGCACTACCTGATACTCAGTAGGTGAATACAATATCTTATCTTGCATTCTCTTTAATCTGACTTGTTGCTTCCCCTTTCAAGAGAAAAGATAAAACTTGAGTCAGAAGAATACTGAAAATTGCAGCACTCCAGACTCCAGTCTTAGTCTAGTACAAGATTCATGAAAATGTTCATGTTTAATTTGGGTTAGTTTACTAGTCTGATTTTGGTTAATTATCGAGTTGAGTTGACGTCTGTTTTACGTCGTACTTCAGTCTGTGTGGATAGGGTTCATCATCATTGGATTTTGGGGGAACCTTCAAACAAGACAAATGAATGAATGTGCAGAGGGGGTTGTCCTCTCCATACATACTCAACTTAATACTCTTTTCAGACAATGCAATGTAGAGGTATAGATAGAGTATGATAAAATGTGCTTAGTCTTATTAACGGCTCCAGTATCTTTATTACGTACTTGGATGTAGATAAATTGTCTTTACAGGCGTTTTGGATCTTTTCTGATATCTTGGATCTAGCCTCTTGTCCAATGTGGGATATAAGGTTGTGATATCTTTCTGGGCTAGGCTAGGTACGAGTTTTTGATTCCCTAACGTACCATCTGTAATAGAGTTGTAGGTTGAGCATCATCCGTCATAAGGCTATAGAATGGTCGAACCCGACTGATGGCACAATATCCGAACGTGTATATATAGGGAAAAATGATTGTGTCTAGTAATTAGTATGAAATTATTTTGATTGATAATATGGCTAAACGTCAAGATAACCATGAATGAAAATAAAGAAATATCAAAATTGATATTAGTGACATCTCTTAAAATGATAGAATACATAGAAACTTGTGTATCCGAAAACGTACTCCTTTTTCCTGACCTAAGCAAACCTCGTCATTTTTTTGGTTGCCTTAACTCTTAGGCCATGTTATGTTTATTTGTAAGAATTATAATTTCGGAATTATATTGCTATGGATTAAATAGTCCTAATCACATATTTATTTTTATGGGATTATTAATGAGATAATTTATAATAATCTCATGTTATGTTTGTTTTATCTAGAATTATTTAAGAATAATATTAGAGACACAAACTATTTTACAAACATTTTATAAATTGGATGATGTGGCATACTCCATCTCAGCTTTTTATGTGGGGCCGAAGACTACATTGAATCAATTTATTGATCAATATGCTGAGGTGGAGTATGTCACATCAACAGTTTGTAAAATAGTTTGTGTCCGTAGTATTACTCATTATTTAAAGAATTGGATAAAAACTTATTGTTTAGACTATCATATTCTTGTTACTAATAACAAAGATATCATATTCTAATTAGTTTAAATATGGGAAAAAAGCACATTTACTCCATTGTGGTTGTCGTGTTTTAAGCAATTAGTCACTGTGCTTTTAAAATATTCAATTGACCCACTGTGCTCTTTTTAAAAATATACAATCAAGCCATTCCGTTCAATTTGAGTAATCGGCGTTAACAAATCTGCTTGGGTTTCTTACGTGTGTTTTTGAAAAAAATTAAAAAATTATGTGTATTTGCTAACTGGGCAGGAGGAAGCTTAATTATCCTATGTGACTTTTTTAATATTAAAACTTTTTAATAACTAAACATAAAAACAAAAAACAAAAAACAAAATAAAATAAAAAATGATAAAGTTCTGAATAAGGAAGAAGAAGAAAATACTTATAAATTTTTTAAAAATAAAAATACTTTTATATTTTATTTTCTTTCTTTTTCTTTACCTAAATATTTATAATATATATAATATTAATAAAATTAATATTATAATATTTATAATATGTATGTTTTATTTTAAAAATACTTATATGTTTTAAAAATTTAAAAATAAAAATACTTTTATGTTTTATTTTCTTTCTTTTCTTTACCTAAATATTTATAATATGTATAATATTAATAAAATTAATATTATAATATTTAAAATATGTATGTTTTATTTTAAAATAAAATAAAAAATACTTTTATGTTTTAAAATACGTATAAATTTTTTAAAAATAAAAATACTTTTATATTTTATTTTTTTTTTTTTTACCTAAATATTTATAATATGTATAATATTAATAAAAATTAATATTATAATATTTATAATATGTATGTTTTATTTTAAAAATAAAAATAAATATGGTTGCCTTTCTTATTTTTCACACTTTTTTTTTTGTCTTGCTTTGGTTTCTGAAAGGGGGATCACCATGATTTTGAAGCTCTTTGCACTGCGATTCATTTTCTTCAAATTACTTTTTTTACGCTCACTAATATTTCAACCCTCCTCCAACAAATACCTCACCCCCAACTTCTACCAAAAAAATTATCCCAGATTTAACCAAATCATGCAAGACACCACCACCAACAAACATATCAACTCCCCAACAACCGCCACTGCCATCGCCATCGCCATCGCCTCCTCCGCCTTTTCTTCCACGATCCTTCATCAATCGGCCATGACGCTCCCATCCTCATCTCCTTTACCCCCTTCTCCAAAGCCAAGCGAGACGCCGACATTAACCACTCCCTCCTCGGCGACGACTTCGACGTTATCGTCCGCGCCAAGAAAAGTGGAAGAGAGAGAGAGAGAGAGAGAGAGAAGGAACCCAAGAAGTGATGATTATTGAGGATCTCATAAATTCTGTATTTTGGAAGCATGCTTGATGTGAAAACTCAGAGCGATTTTGCCAGCACAATGCTCACAAGGACGCACAAACGTGGATGCTGCTTGACTTACAATTATGTCTTTGACGATGATGCTACTGATCCTCTTATTGAGAGGGATTTGGATATGATATCCATGGTGAGAAGTTCAGATCTTGAAATTGTTCAGAGGTGGAGGAAGCGAGGTTGGAGCATTGTGAGAGATGAATATTTTGATTATTTGTATTAAAATAATGAGGTTTTGATTGTATAATTAATTTTAATTTTTATGTCATTTGTTTAACTAATTTTTGCTAATTGTATCAAAATTTTTATTTTATATTAATTCTGTACTTACCTTTTTTATATCATTAAAATATATATTAGTATTAATTTTTAAAATAAAAGTAATTATTAAAAGAAAGGAAAAGAAATAAGGAAAAGAATACAAATAAAGAAAATGAATTATAATATTTATTTTAATTTTAATTATTTTTTGCCACGTAATTAATGAACTTTTATTTTTAATTTTTGTAAAAATTAATATAATGTTGTAATAGATCTCATTGATACAAAAATTTTGATATATTATTTGTATTATTTGAAAAAGAGATAAAAAGAAAAGAAAAAAGTCACGTAGGATAACCAAGCTTCTTCCCGCCTAGTTCGCAAATACACGTAATGTTTTATTTTTTTTCAAAAAGACACGTAAAAAACCCAAGCAGATTTGTTAACGCCGGTTACTCAAATAGGACGGAATGACTTGATTGTATATTTTAAAAAAGCACAGTGAGTCAATTGAATATTTTAAAAGTACAGTGACTAATTGCTTAAAACACGACAACCACAATGGGGTAAAGGTGCTTTTTCCCGTTTAAATATAGATAGATATGCTTTTTAAACAAAGTTAAAGGTTAATTTTATTCACAAATTTTTAGTCCCAAATGATAGGGGATTATAATACCTAATTGAACATGGTATTAAATAGTGTGAGACCCCAAATTTTACGAATAAAGATTTAAATTTCTCGAAATATTTTTTTGAATATTATGGTGTGGATTTGATATAATGTTCTAGTTGTGGGTAGTATTTATAAATTTTGCAAAGTATGTAAGTTGTTGTATTATATTTGATTGGTCGGAGAATATTCTTTTTGTCGGGGAATATCCGTACGACGGTACAATCATTGGTGGACCCCACAACAGAATTATTATCGGATTGAGAAAATGACAAAAATATTTTTATAAAAATATCGGCGGAAGTTTTACTGTTAAAACCGCTGAACTACTGTAGTAAAAGTACAAAGATGTCTGCGTGGTTGCGTAAGTAGCACACGATATTGATTATTGATGCTTTCGTGAGAAGTCACTCGCTTTTGTTCAATTATTGCTTTCTGAAGAATTCGCATAGTATCTCACGTTATTTGATTCAATTATTGTCGATATTTTATATATTATTAAATTAATAATTGAGATGACAAAGTTATTAATATTATTATTTGCAATATTAACGATGTCTAGAAGTTTTGCCAAGGAGAGGTTTGGTCACCTAATTGGGCGCCAATAGGGAGAAATCCTTATTGAAAAGCCCCCTCTTTCTTGGAAACGACCTGATCGATTAATATTGTGAATTATAATAATGATGATAAATATTGTTAAATATATTGAGGTGTCTTTTTATGAAGTCATGAAAGTTTATATATATATATATATATATATATATATATATATATCAGAAGACCACAACTTATTATAAATAAAATTAAATTTCCTCTATTTATTATTTTAAAATAGTAAGGGTTGATTTGATTAATGTGGTTAGTTATGGGTAAAATGCGCAAATATTTCAAATATGCAAGTGGTTATAAAATATTCATTTTATCGGAGAATATTCGTTTGGTCGTGGAAATATTCTTATCGTCGTGAATATTCATAATGACATTTAGCCAGCAACTTTGTGTGAGCCCCATAACTGGAAGCGATTGGATGAAGAAAATGACAAGTATAAGTTGTTTATAAAAAAGCTGGTGTAGTTGTTCACAGTTAATCTTTGATTGGAATACCCTTGGTTAAAACATAGTAACACACGGTATTGCACCAATTATTGATTCTTACGTAGGAAGACATTACTCAATAATTGTTACAATAGTTACTATTCAATATTTTATTTTATTGATTCAATAATTGCTACGTTGATATTTTATATTATTGTTGTTTCAATAATTGTCACTACACAGTATTTTCATTATCAGATCAATAATTCATATTATTAGATAACATTATTGACAATGTCTAGAAAGTTCTGTCTAAGGAGAGGTTTGGTCACCTAATTGCGCGCCAGTAAGGAGAAATCCTTATTGGAAAGCCCCTTTCCTGAACTACCTCACAGTTTACGATGATTGTGATTCCAGTAATAGTATTTGTGAATAATTAATTATTGATTTATATGATAAGGAAAATATTCATTTTATGTGGATATAGATGGAGAAAATTTTTAATGTGATAATTGTTGAAAAATTGTTATTTTATCTTTTTTGATAAATAATTCATTTAAATATATTATTATATTTTAATAATATAATAATGGTGATATTTTTACAATGAATGTGGGATATATGAGTATATGAGGAGTAGAAGTATTTTTGTTACTAAAAATATTTAAAACATGTTTTTCATGTTCGTGGACCCCATTTCTTGACTGAAATTTGTTTATAGCCTGTAAAATTGTCCGTTTGTGGATTTTGGTCAATTTCTGTTTGGAATTTGGAAAAACTTTTTTCTGCAAAGTTGTAGAGAATGAAATTTTCTATGAAAAAGACATGAGGTTTGGACATTTCTGATAAAAGGGCTATTTATTATGAATTATTGAAATTTCGAAGCTCCGAAATAATTGATTTTTGGAAGTTTTAAATATTTATTTTAACAAAATGTTTTTTAATCGTGGTGGGCCCCCATTGCACATGTTAATGGTTTTGAATTCGAGATCTTCAATCGGTTGGCGTAGGAAATTTAATTTATATATTAATATTTTATTAAATTTTCTCGCTTTGGCGTTTTAAGCAATTTCCTATAAATAGGGTGCTTAGGTTAGAATTAAAAATCACACCAGAAACTAAAGTTTTTTCTCTTTCTCTCTCTATATTATCGAGCGTATTCTTGTGCGTATTTTGATACTTTGAGTGTTGCTTTATACTATGCAATTTCCTTCAAAGACTATATCCAGATTCCAAATGGCATCTTGTTTTTCGAGGTAAGGGATATTATTTTTTTTTAAAAAAATAATATCATTTCTTTCAATATCATTATCTTAAATATTGATAGTATTTTTCTTGTGAAATTCTTGTCTTTTAGTGTTATGGGGTTCTTATTCACGATACTTGGTATTCACGTATCTTTGCCTTATTCACGTAATACTAACACTATTCACGGTGAAAATTTAATTTTTGTTTTTGTCCAAAATATCTATTATGGATACTAGCTTTGATTGTATCCATGTTTTGATCATTCTTGAATTTTACTCCACTATGGTTATTTATGACATATTTTTGAACCTAGACTGTTTAAAATACGAATCCTTATTATCTGTTCTTTTGTTTCACTGGATTCGTTTTTTTTTAAAATATTTTCATCATCCTCGGTCCTAAATGTCAGGTATTCTTGAATATCTTTGGCACAGAAGTGCAAAGATGGTTGATTTTCTTATGAATATCTTTGGCGCGTAGTGCAAAGATGTACAGTGTTGAGATGAACATGGTAGATCGATGAATATCTTTGGCACAGTAGTAAAAGATGGATATTTGATTCAAGATGAATATTGGTTGATGTTACAGGGAATAAAATATTGATGATAGAGTTTTAAATTCATAGATTATAGTAGATTTCATTCTCTACGTAACTCTTCTATGAATTATTATTTTTGCTGCGAATATTGATTTGAAACTTGTTGTCTATTGTATTTTATCAGATTTTTCCCTGTTGAAGACTAACGATAATTTGTTCTATATTATCTTAGTCATAATATTCTTTACTTGGGCTAGTTGAGCTCACCTTTTCCTTTTTGTTCCATTTTTCTTCTCGGGAGGCGAGAATGTAGCGAGTTCTAGTCGGGGTGTGGAATGATGGATCTAGAAAGTTGTCATAGTAGTCCTCACCATTTTTGTAAAATAATGTACCAATTATTATAATGAAGACTTATTTGGGTGTGAATATTGTCTAGATGGCAATATTTGTATTTAAACTCACAGTTTATATGTTGTATTAATAAAGTTGTAATTGTTCTGTACTATGTTATTAACGACTCAAAATGGGTGATGTATACCTATTTTGGGGGCGTCACATATATATTATATAAATTTTGTTTTATTAGTATTATTAATGTAATAAAATAGAAAAGCTTTTTATATAAAACAGAATACTTTTATAAAGTTATTTATTTTATTAGACAATAATTAGAATATAATATATTTTATTATGCATAGTATTTTGCATAGTAAAATCTTTTATATAAAAATGAATACTTTTATAAAGTTATTTGTTTTATTAGACAATAATTAAAATATAATATATTTTATTATGCATAGTGTTTGCATAGTACTGATAGTGTTTGTATAGTAAAAATCTTTTATATAAAATAGAATACTTTTATAAAGTTAATTATTTTATTAGATTTTAAATAATATATATATATATATATATATATATATTATATTTTATTGCATAGTATCCTTTCTATTTTCCTATAAATAGGATGCTTAGTTAGAATTGAAATCACACCAGAAATTCAAAGAATTCTCTTCTATAATCTTGAGCGTATTTCTTTAGAGTTTTAAGAAGCTTTGAGCGTAGTGCAAGTTTTCTTCAAATATATCCCCGCCCTACCCGTCGGAGTACTCTTCTTTATAAGGTAAGGAGTATTATTTCTTTCGTATTCATGAAGAGAACTTCTATTATTCAATTTTTTATTATTATGTTGGAATAACCTGTATATGCGAAGTACCGCATACATGGTGAAATTCTTCTGTTATTCCATTCTTTATTATTCTGTTGGAATAACCTATTTATGCAAAGTACCGCATACATGGTAAAATTCTTCTGTTATTCCATTCTTTATTATTATGTTGGAATAACATGTATATGCGAAGTACCGTATACACGGTAAAATTCTTCTGTTATTCCATTCTTTATTATTCTGTTGGAATAACCTGTTTATGCAAAGTATCGCATACATTGTGAAATTCTTCTGTTATTCCATTCTTTATTATTATGTTGGAATAACCTGTATATGCGAAGTACCGTATACATGGTGAAATTCTTCTGTTATTCCATTCTTTATCATTCTATTGGAATATCATATGCGTATGCGCTTCTGCGTGACCGTTCCATTATTTATTATTACATTAGAATAACTTTTATCTGTAAGGCCTATCGCATGCATGGTGAATTCATTGTTATTCCATTCGTTATCATTCTCGCTGAATATCCTATCTGCAAGTTTTTATTTGATCCGGTTCCATTAATTATTATTCGCTTGGAATAACTTTTCTGCAAGGCGGTCTATCGCATGCATGGTGATTTACTTTTATTCCATTCTTTATTATTCATTTGGAATATCCTGCAGCAAGAATTTCATTTACTTTGACTGTTACATTCTTTATTATTCGTCGGAATATCACATGCGTGCGTTTACGCGTGACTCGTTCCATTCTTTATTATTCTCATTGGGAATAACTTTGCATGCATCAGCCTATCGCACGCGCGTGGTGAATCCTTCATTATTCCATTCTTTATTATTCATTGGAATAACTTTTGTCATGTGGATTACCACATGTATGGTGAATGATCCTTTGTATTTCATTCCTTATTAAATTGTGGAAATGATCTGTCTACGTGGATTACCGCATTGCGGGTGAAAATCCATTTGCAGTTTCGTAATTTTTCTGACCCTCAAAAATTCTGGAAAGTCATAATATAAGCATTAGACTGTTGATTATGATGAAAGTCATAATAAAAGCATTGGACTGATGAAAATCATGGGTATATGTAGTATTAGTAAGTGTTATGATGAATTATGTTGGTTATTATGTGAAAACATGTAAGTTTCTTAGAAATCACAAAGAGTTGAAAATCAGATTTATGGTGAAAATGGAACATGAAATTCAATTGACCATATCTCCTATTATATTTCAAATTTTTGAGTGTGGTCAAGTTCTAGAGTTAGATCTATGAGTTTTCTAACTTATCCAAGTGTAATCACCGGAAAAGGTGTTGTAGATTTTCGTATGGACTAATTTTAGCAAAAGAGTCAAAAATTGCAAAGTACAAAAAAAGCTACTGCCCAGAAATTTAAAAGGGCATTTTCGGCTACTTAATTTGTGAGAAAAATTCCGGCCTTTTGAGACATGGAAATATAGGGTATAAAGTACCTCCTGTCCAAAAATGAGCTCATTCCGACTTAAAATGAGCAAGTTATGACTATTTCAATATTTAGATTTTTTCGACAAAAAATGCTATAACCACAGTTCTATAACTCCGATGACCATGAAATTTAAACTGGAAGCTCACGTTAATATGTGTAAAATCCTGCCAAGATTTGGGAATTTCTGGAGTTAAACTTGAGGTAGCTAATTTCTTAAGGAATTAATTAGAAATTGATTTTTGAAAAATACTTAAGGGAGTTGAAAAATTATAAAAAAAAGTACTTGTTGTGTATGAAATATATGTATAAATGTTTGGACAAAGGATAGAAAAATAATAAGTTGATTTGGTAATTTTTCATGAAAATGGTTTAGTTTCAAACATATGAGTTAAATATGTTATGTGAAGTTGAAGAATTGATAAATAGGATTTTAGGGCTTAAAAGTCCTATATAAGGAATATGCAGATTTTTGATGAGTGATTTGATCATTGGTGATGAAATTTTATGAGTATGACATTTTTGAATGATTAAATGCATTATTTGGTAAGTATAAACAATTAAATTAAATTGTTTATAAGTTTAAGAAGTGATTAAAATATTGTTATAATATTAACAATATTAGATTATGAGTTATTTAAGTGATGAATAATATTTGAATAAATTTAAAGTCTTTAATATTTATCCTTGTTTTCGTTTGATTAATGCTTATATTATTGTCATCATCATCATGCTTATATTGTGATGAAAGTCATCTTTGGCTTACGTGCAAAGATGGACTTGGTATGATTATGACCAGGGATTATTCGGTATAATTATGACCGTAATGTAACGAATGATGTGGTAAAAGTCCTCATTGGCCTGTAGTTCATTGCTGGACATTTGTTGGTATGATTATGACCAGGGATTATTCAGTATAATCATGACCATTGAGGATTACATGAATATCCTTGGCCGTGGTGCAGGGATGATGTGGTTTATTTATGAAGCTGAGTCTCAGCGATAAAGTTTATGAAAATCTTTTTAAATCATAGAAGATAGTAGATTTTGTGCTCTACTTGACTCTTCTAATGGATTGCTTGTTCCGCTGCAGTTAAACTTGATGTCTATTGTATTTTATCAGTTTAACATCGTTAAAGACTAATGATAATTTATTTTGCATTATCTTAGTCATAATATTTCTTACTAGGCTAGTTGAGCTCACTCTTTCTTTTATTGTTCTCTTCAGGAAATGAGAATATAGCTGGGACTAGTCGGAAAATGGAGTGACGGTCCAGATAATAGAATTAGTAGTCCTTACTATGGCATGACATGCAATATATAATTGCATTGAGGACCTAAGATGTGTGTGTCGTATTTTATACGTCATTTAATAATTGATTTTGGTGAACAACAATAGAGTGATGAGAACCCAACCCTGAAAGCATCAAAAGTGCACCGCAGTAAAATGAAGAGATTAGAAATCTTCTCGTGTCCCTTTAGAGACTTGAAATATTTGCTGCTGTATTTTATATGGCATGTATTAATTTGAGTATGAATATTGTCGTATTATATACGTTACAATATTTGTATTAAAACTCACAGTATATATGTAAATCGTATTTTTTACGCATCGTTGTATAATTTAGTTTGTATTTGAATTTTGTACCATGTATCTGGCGATTCAAGATGGGTGAGGTATACCTCTTTTGGGGGCGTCATAGTTGGTATCAAAGCTTAGAGATATGATCCCTGGCTGAGATGTGAGATAAGAACTAGGAGGGGAGAGACGGGGAATTCCTTCGCTAGTATGACCTACCTAAGTTTATTTGGTATTTAATTGGTCGGTCAGAGTATAGGGATAATATGTGATATGTCAATTAACCCTTGTTTTGTGACAGTGTTTGAAAATGACATCTAAAAATGTTGAGATAAGCAATGGAGCAAAATAATATGACCGTATCATAGTACGAGACTAAGTTTACGGAGTTATTCCGGTTTGCATCCCATTTGGTCGATAATGAGGAGCGAATGACGCGAATGTTTCTAAGAGGTTTGAAACCCGATATACGTCAATACCTCATTTCTCATAAACTTTGTTTATATTCAGATGTTGTGAATAGGGCTCAGTTATTGGAGCGCGATAATGAGTTAGCACAACCAAAAGGTAACGACCAACAACACGATAATAATCCTACCGGTGGCAACGGCCATCGGAACAATGATGACCATCGTGGGGGAATTATCATGCCAAGAATGGTAACCACTTCGGTGGTAATCATGACCAAGATAATAGAAGTGAAAATTTCAGGAAGAGAAAGTCATTTAGCTCGATTTTTTCGTATAGTGAAGTCAAGTCCAGCTGGTACGGTGGCACCAAAGGCGGATACGGACAAAACAAAGTCGGTGGTTTCAGGAAGAGCGTTTTTCGGGACTTCTCAAAAAGCGAGTAACCCGAACGAAGTTAGCACGGGTTAGTTAATTATAAATTTTGCAAAGTCTATACCTTATTAGATATCGGTTCTACCCATTCTTTTATCTCTCTTGCATGCGTTCAACGTTTAAATTTGACTCCGGAGAAGTTAGACTTTGACTTATCTGTTGAAACTCCGTTAGTAGAAACCTTCATTACCTCCACTGTTTATAAATCTTGTTGATTCAAATCGACACTTTCACGTTACCTGTCGATCTTATCTCTTTGAAAATACTTGCCTTTGATGTGATTTTAGGAATCGATTGGTTAACTACTCATCATGCTTTTTGTAAGGTTGTTAGCTTTCATATTCCTAACCAACCTATTATGCTAATTCAAGCAACCAAACCCTAAAGTCAATCACTATCATATCAAGCCATAAGTAAAGAGCCCCAGCCTTTTGTTTGGTGACTTCCTTGTGTGGAATGCACCGCCGACTTTTCAGTAGGGACGTCGTGAATAACGGTGGCAAGTTGATAGGTATCAATGTGACGTCTATCCAAGTCTTGGGCCGAGAGTCAGCTTTTGAATGATATTTCTATTGTTAATAATTTTCCTGGCGTATTCTTGAAGACTTCTTGGCCTACCCCAGAGCGTGAAATCGAATTTTGTACTGACCCAAGTACAAAACCCCATTTCTAAAACCCTTAAATATTTCTTCAACCAAAACGAACGTATAATGCGCCAAAGACGTTGGCTCGAGCTGTTGAAGATTACGATCGTATCATTCAATACCATTGTGGAAAAGCGAACGTGGTAGCTAACACGTTGAGTAAAAGATCGTATGCGTTTACGAGTGCGATATTGTTAACACAAAAATCCATTTCGTATAACTTACAAATGATGAAGATAGAGTTAAAGACTCTAAGGACCCACGTGGTGATATCAAATATACGAGTAGAATCGACTTTAATTGATAAAGTTAAAGTCGCTCAAACTACATACTCAGAGCTGATGAATACGAAGAAGAAGGTTCAAGAGGGCGTTATTTTGAACAACAAGAGTTGCTGAAGAGAGGAAATCTCAACCCTCAATTTAATTGGCTCATTTGAAATCCTCGATCGAGTAGAAACTGTGGCTTATAGACTCGTTTTACCACCAAGTATGTCGTGTGTTCATAACGTTTTTCACGTATCGATGATACGTAAATATGTGGCTGACCCGAACCACGTTATTAAATTAGAACTAGACGAGATAGCACAAGATTTAACGTATGAGGAGATACGTGTTAAAATCTTGGATAAGAAGGAATATATTCTACACTCAAAGGTTATACCTCATGAGTTAGAATCGAAATAAAGTCAAGGTATCCTCATCTCTTCTAAGATACCAGTATCGCATCGTAAATTTCGAGGGCGAAATTCCATAAGGAGGGGAGATTGTGAGACCCCAAATTTTACGAATAAAGATTTAAATTTCTCGAAATATTTTTTTGAATATTATGGTGTGGATTTGATATAATGTTATAGTTGTGGGTAGTATTTATAAATTTTGCAAAGTATGCAAGTTGTTGTATTATATTTGATTGGTCGGGGAATATTCTTTTTGTTGGGGAATATCCGTATTTACGAGACAATCATCAGTGGACCCTATGAATGGAATTATTGTCGAATTGAGAAAAACGACAAAAATATTTTTATGAAAATAACTATGGAAGTTTTACCGTTAAAACCGTTGAACTACCCAAAGAGTAAAAGTACAAGAATACGCTGCGGTTGCATAGTAGCAATACCAGATTGATTATTGATGCTTACGTGAGAAGTCACCATTTTTGTTCAATTATTGCTTTCATATAATTCACGCGATAAGATCTCACGTTATTCGATTCAATTATTGTCGATATTTTACATATTATTAAATCAATAATTGAGATGACAAAGTTATTAATATTATTATTTATAATATTAACGATGTCTAGAAGTTTTGCCAAGAGAGGTTTGGTCACCTAATTGTGCTTAAATAGAAGAAGAAATCCTTATTGAAAAGCCCCTTTTTTCTACGAGAACGACATTGCCGATCGATTAATATTGTGAATTATAATAATGATGATAAATGTTGTTAAATATATTGAGGTATCTTTTATGAAGTCACTAAGTTGATATATATATATATATATATATATATATAAATTTTGTTTTATTAGTATTATTAATGTAATAAAATGTAAAATTTTTATATAAAAACAAAATATTTTTATAAAGTTATTTGTTTTATTAGACAATAATTAGAATATAATATATTTTATTATGCATAGTGTTTTGAATAGTAAAATCTTTTTATATAAAATGTAATACTTTTATAAAGTTATTTGTTTTATTAGACAATAATTAGAATATAATATATTTTATTATGCATAGTGTTTGCATAATACCTGCATAGTGTTTGCATACTAAAATCTTTTTATATAAAATAGAATACTTTTATAAAGTTAATTGTTTTATTAGATTTTAAATAAAATATATTATATTATATTATATTATATTATATTATATTATATTATATTATATTATATTATATTATATTATATTATATTGCATAGTATCCTTTCTATTTTCCTATAAATAGGATGCTTAGTTAGAATTGAAATTACACCAGAAATTCAGAGAATTCTCTTCTATAATCTTGAGCGTATTTCTTTAGAGTTTTAAGAAGCTTTGAGCGTAGTACAAGTTTTTTTCAAGTATATCCCCGCCCTACCCGTCGGAGTACTCTTCTTTATAAGGTAAGGGGTATTATTCCTTTTCGTATTCATGAAGAGAACTTCTGTTATTCCATTCTTTATTATTATGTTGGAATAACCTGTATATGCGAAGTACTGCATACATGATGAAATTCTTCTGTTATTCCATTCTTTATTATTCTGTTGGAATAACCTATTTATGCAAAGTACCGCATACATGGTGAAATTCTTCTGTTATTCCATTCTTTATTATTATGTTGGAATAACTCGTATACGTCGCAAGTCATACATGGTGAAATTCTTCCATTATTCCATTCTTTATTATTCGCTGGAATAACTTTGTTTATGAAAAGTACCGCATATATGGTGAAATTCTTCATTATTCCATTCTTTATTATTATGTTGGAATAACCTGTATATGCGAAGAACCGTATACATGGTGAAATTTTTCTGTTATTCCATTCTTTATCATTCTGTTGGAATATCTTGTCTGTGCGTTTACACATGACCTGGTCCATTATTTATTATTCTATTGGAATAACTCCGTCTGTGGCGATTTATCGCATGCATGGTGAATTCGTTGTTATTTCATTCTTTATCATTCTCGCTGAATATCTTGTTCGCGCGTTTTACGCTCGACCGGTTCCATTAATTATTATTCTGTTGGAATAACTCATTGTCTATCGCGGTCTATCGCATGCATGGTGATTTCTGTTGTTATTCTATTCTTTATTATTCATTAGAATATCCCGCCGATCGCAAATTTCACCGACCGGTTCCGCTTCTTTATTATTTTGTCGAATATCACGTCTGCGTGCGTTTCGCGCATGACACCGTTCCATTCTTTATTATTCTGTTAGGAATAATCTTTCTACGTGGATTACCGCATGTCGGGTGAAAATCCATTTGCAGTTTCGTAATTTTTCTGACCCTCAAAAATTCTGGAAAGTCATAATATAAGCATTGGACTGTTGATTATGATGAAAGTCATAATAAAATCATTGGAATGATGAAAAGCATGGGTATATGTAGTATTAATAAGTGTTATGATGAGTTATGTTGGTTATTATGTGAAAACATGTAAGTTTCTTAGAAATCACAAAGAGTTGAAAATCAGATTTTTGGTAAAAATGGAACATGTAAATCAATTAATCATATCTCCTATTATATTTCAAATTTTTGAGTGTGGTCAAGTTCTAGAGTTAGATCTATGAGTTTTCTAACTTATCCAAGTGGAATCACCGGAAAAGGTGTTGTAGATTTTTCGTATGGACCGATTTTAGCAAAGGAGTCAAAAACTGTAAAGTACAAAAAAGCTACTGCCCAGAAATTTAAAAGGGCATTTTTGGCCACTTAATTTGTGAGAAAAATTCCGGCCTTTTGGGACATGGAAATATAGGGTATAAAGTACCTCCTGTCCAAAAATGAGCTCATTCCGACTTAAAATGAGCAAGTTATGACTATTTCAATATTTAGGTTTTTCCGACAAAAAATGCTATAACCGGAGTTCTATAACTCCGATGACCATGAAATTTAAACTGGAAGCTTACGTTAACATGTGTAAGATCCTGCCAAGATTTGGGAATTTCTAGAGTTAAACTTGAGGTAGCTAATTTCTTAAGGAATTAATTAGAAATTGTTTTTTGAAAAATACTTAAGGGAGTTGAAAAATTATAAAAAAATACTTGTTGTGTATGAAATATATGTATAAATATTTGGACAAAGGATAGAAAAATAATAAGTTGATTTGGTAATTTTTCATGAAAATGGTTTTGTTTCAAACATATGAGTTAAATATGTTATGTGAAGTTGAAGAATTGATAAATAGGATTTTAGGGCTTGAAAGTCCTATATAAGGAATATGCAGATTTTTGATGAGTGATTTGATCATTGGTGATGAAATCTTATGAGTATGACATTTTTGAATGATTAAATGCATTATTTGGTAAAGTGTAAACAATTAAATTAAATTAAATTATTTATAAGTTTAAGAAGTGATTAAAATATTGTTATAATATTAACAATATTAGATTATGAGTTATTTAAGTGATGGATAATATTTGGATAAATTTAAAGTCTTTAATATTTATCCTTATTTTCATTTGATTAATGCTTATATTATTGTCATCATCCTCAATGCTTATATTGTGATGAAAGTCATCTTCGCTTACGTGCAAAGATGGACTTGGTATGATTATGACTAGGGATTATTCTAAGATAATTATGACCGTAATGTAACGAATGATGTGGTAAAAGTCCTCATTGTCCCGTAGTTCATCATCAGGACAAGTTGTTGGTATGATTATGACCGTGAATTATTCTAAGATAATCATGACCATTGATGATTACATGAATATCCTTAGTAAAGGTGCGGGATGATGTGGTTTATTTATTAAAAATCGAGTCTCAAATGATAAAGTTTATGAAAATCTTTTTAAATCATAGAAGATAGTAGATTTTGTGCTCTACTTGACTCTTCTAATGGATTGCTTGTTCCGCTGCAGTTAAACTTGATGTCTATTGTATTTTATCAGTTTAACATTGTTAAAGACTAATGATAATTTATTTTGCATTATCTTAGTCATAATATTTCTTACTAGGCTAGTTGAGCTCACCCTTTCTTTTATTGTTCTTTTTAGGAAATGAGAATATAGCTGGGACTAGTCGGAAAATGGAGTGACGGTCCAGATAATAGAATTAGTAGTCCTTACAATGGCATGACATGCAATATATAATTGTATTGAGGATCTAAGATGTGTGTGTCGTATTTTATACGACACTTAATATTTGATTTTGGTGAACAATAATAGAGTGATCACGAACCCAATTACGAAAGCATCAAACGTAATCAAAAGAAAATGAAGAGATCATAAATCTTCTCGTGTCCCTTTGGAGACTTGAAATATTTGCTGCTGTATTTTATATGGCATGTATTAATTTGAGTATGAATATTGTCGTATTATATACGCTATAATATTTGTATTAAAACTCACAAAGATATATGTAAGTCAGATTTTTGCACGCATCATCGTTGTATAATTTAGTTTGTATTTGAATTTTGTACCATGTATCTGGCGATTCAAGATGGGTGAGGTATACTTATTTTGGGGGCGTCACAAATATTCCCATCCTTCAAGTCATTTTATTATCCCATGACTAATAGTCTTAAGTCAATTTTTAAAAACAAACGAGATTTGAGATTAATAGTCCAATTCCAAGTATAGTCATTGCAAAAAAATATAGTTTTAGGGTAATGAATAATGATAAGAGTCTCAAATTTTTGATACTAGTATCAAAAATTGTTTCAAATGATTTGTCATCATTATATTAGTTGGATAATTCTCTTGTGATTGACTATGTCATAAATTACATGTTGTCTTATTCAATGTATACCACATTATTTGAGACCCCTAGTATTACTCTAACTACATTTTTTTTTTTCTTTTTATTTCTTTTTAATTTTCTTTTCTTTTGTTATTTTTTAGGGAAAGAGTAAAACCTTCTATGATTGTCATTCAACTAGCATTTGGTAAGCAAATAAAACCATGTTAACAATACAATAGTTATGTGTGCATGTGTGGGTGAACAATTAAGGAGATCTAGACATCTAGTACTGGAATTATTACAATCACCAAACAACAACATCAAAATATTTCAAATAGATAAAAGAGGAGAAATTGAAAGGAAGTCAACTTCACTAACACAACTACAATAATAACTCATAATTACATGTTTCGACATGTACAATATTGTTAATGATTAGCACAATCATCTCTTAGTCAATTGGAGAGATGTGCGGACTCCCGACAGGTCCAAAATTCGGACCTTGATTTTTTTTTTTTTTGTAAAACAACTAAAATAAAAAATAAAAAATTATGAAACTGAATTTTTTTCATAATATAATGTTTTGGTTGTGATTTGGATACCTATACCAAAAAATGTATGTACAGTCTGCACAAACTGTACAGACATGTTTTGATATAGGTATCCAAATCACGCCCAAAACACTGTATTATGTAAAAATTCAAGTTCCAATTTTTTTTTTTAGTTGTATAAAAAAAAAAGCAAAAAAAAAAAAACAGAAGTCCGGACGCTACTAAAATGCGGGCGTCCGGACCGAAACCGGACTCTATAAAGTTATATCAAAGCAATTAAATTAAAGAGGCAAGGGAAATTTTTTTCTAAAAAAAAAAACATGGAAAAAAAGGAAGACAAAAAGGGCAAGCACCATAATAGTAATTATAGTAAAAAGTAAAAAGTAAAGACAAGGCATGCTAATAAACTAGCATGACCATAAGGACTCTACCATATTGGCATGATCCACCACCATGTCCATAGAAAAAGGGGAACTGGTGGAGGTTTTAGCCGGCGTGTGCCTTGATGACGGCGAGATATTTTCCGGCGAGTTAATAATTGGGATTGACAAAGAAGAAAATTGGCGCATTCGCATGTGCACTACCTCAGCTTGTGCCACAGCCAACTGAGCTTGAAGAACATCGATTTGTTGTTGTAGTGATGATATAGTTCCCACACAACCGTACACTGGATCCCTAACCCTAGCATTCGCCTCATAAACCATGGAGCTAACGGCATCTCCTCGTTGGTGCTCCGGCAACTCCTGAAAAAAAAGATTTTCTTATATTTTGAAACGAAATGTTTGGATTGAAGTAATAAAGGTGAGAATAAAATGAGGAATGAAAAAAATTGTGTTTGGTTGAGATTGAAATGATTTGAACCATTTTTTTTTGTTATTTTCGACTAAAATTTAATATTCTTGCCCAAGATTTCATACCCAAAGTAGTTTTTTTTTATCATTGAGCCATGAGGGTCTTGGGGGAGATCAGATAGTATGGAATAACTCATTAATTTCAACTAGAATGAAATGAATCATTCCAATCTTTATTCCATTCTTTCAATCCAAACGCAGATATAATAACTTTCAACAAAATGATTAATTGGGCGCGATTTGTTGTCTAGCAAATGGGTCGATAGTTCTTTGTCCATACAAGAAAACGTAGTCATAGAGCTGCAAACAAGTCAAGGCAAGCTAGGTTTGGACTTGCTGAGCTCCTTTAAAAGTCAAATGAGTTAAGTCAAGTTGAGTTAAATTTTAAACAAGTATGAGATTTGATGTACCAACTCCAACAGTTTGTTAAACAAGTTGAGCTCGAATTTGAACCGAGTCTAATCTAGTTTAAACTCGGACACGCAGGTAAACTAATTATATTATTGATGTAGTAGTACATGTTTGAAGAAAATAAATCCTTATTTGTTGGACCCTACAATAATCTCGATTGTGACGCCTCAATTAAGGATATTGAAAAGGAATAAGAAGGACAAAAGAAGAAGAAGCATGAGATTTGATGTACCAACTCCAACAGTTTATTAAACAAGTTGAGCTCGAATTTGAACCGAGTCTAATCTAGTTTAAACTCGGACACGCAGGTAAACTAATCTCGATTGTGACGCCTCAATTAAGGATATTGAAAAGGAATAAGAAGGACAAAAGAAGAAGAAGCATGTTGACCATAATAATATCACCTAAATATATATCCAAGCGGCTTCAAGAACTATCATCATGCTTGGGCCCTTAACCTTGATTAATTATATATGTCGTCATCATGACTAGATCACTAAATAAGTATATATAGGAGATGCCATCTTCGTCGATGTTAAGTTATCTTCTTAAGGCAAAAGATTCAGGTGTGATCCTTGCGCATACTTTTCTCGTTTAATAAGAAAATAGGATTTCTTTGACCAAAATGCTTAAGCTTTGTGTAGCAAAGTTGAAAAAATAGCATATATATATATATATATATATATATATATATATATATATATATATATATGAGGATTAGGTCCGGACTCTTGACCTAATTAAAATACAAGGTCTATTTTTTTTTTTACTTTTTTTTTAAAAACAACTAAAAAAAAAGTTTAATATTTTATGGAACTGAATTTTTTTCATAATATAGTATTTTGGGTGTGATTTGGATACATATAACAAAATATGTATGTACAAATTCATACATACCTGCTTTTGTTATTATATGTATCCAAATCACACCCAAAACTGTCAGACATGGAAAATTCCAGCCCATAAAATAAAACTTTTTTTTAATTTTTTTTTTTTAAAAAAAGCACAAAAAAAAAGTCCGTAATTTAAGAAAATGAGGGAGTCCGGATAGAAACCGGACCCTATATAATAATAATAATAATAATAATAATAAAAAAAAAAAAAAAGTGCTTTCCAAGGACTAAATTTTTTAAATCTGGATCGTTTGATTTTCTATGAATAGTTAGAGATATATTTGTACGAATAATTTCATCACTCTCCTATATATATATATATAGGGAGAATTTTTTCAGCGAACTCAAAAATAAATCGGCTATAGCCACGGTTTACTATTTGATTCGCTGGCCCATATATATATATATATATATATATATATGTCAAATGCTGCAAAATGATACCATAGAATAATTAAGCTTGCATGTAACAGCATAGTCTTATTTCTATTTAATTTAGCTTTTAACAAAAGAAAAAGAAAGAAAATACATATATTCTCTTTCGGATATTGTACGAGTTCCTACTACTAAAGGTGATTTAGAGTCAGACTATATAATTTACAATAGTATAACAAAATTTTTCTCTCCACTTTTGGGTAAAAAGTGAGGAGTTATTTGCTAAAACAGTATTAAACTTTTTGAATTGAACAACAGTAAATTATTATGCCATCAAAATTCTCTAAGGATAATTGATGAACTTTGATAAAGATAGAAAAGTTAAAGTTTTCAACCGCTAATTAACACTACTACTTTTGGAATAATGACCGCTGATATTTTCAAAGCAATAATTATATTATTACAGCAATAAATATAGCTTAAATAGAGGTCAAGTGTCGTTAGGACAATTATACAAGTGTCCTTCCATGTATATTTGCTTTGATAACAATATTTTTTTACTCAAAATATAAGTGTCCTGGTGCATGTGAGCTATTGCATACACCAAATGGTATATCTAGTCTACACATAAAGGGTAGTACTGACTGGAAGTTCTATCATAATAATAAAAGAAAATGGCAGTACTCAGGATAGAGAAATACATCTCAGTGCACATTTAAAGGGTAATAACTGTGAGATCTACTATATCCACAAAATGACAGACATGCACACTTGAAGGGTAATGTGTAACACTCAGTCTCACATTAAAATTTCTAAAATACTTTAATATGTATATAAGGTTCTAAACTACTACAAATAATACTTGTGATTTTTTTGTTGAGTTTAACGTAAGCCAAGAAGATATTATTGAGACGGTAAATTAAACATTGATAAGTTATGATTTGATTCGAACTCAGAATTTGACCTAGATTGTTAGAAAATGGCAATCAAGACACACAAATTATAATACATCCCAGTGCACACTTAAAGGGTAATGACTGCAGGTTCTATAGACCATCACCAAAAAGAAAACATACAATCAAGGTTCAAATATGCACGAAAGTGGACATGCCATTGCAGAGAATTAAGGAAATGAATTATCAAACCTGCAACATCTTGTTAACATTGCTAGCACCAAACACCTTATGCACACTGGCAAACTTGTGCGGCTCATCCACAGGAAAATAAGGAGCAAATACACACTCTTGCGCACACCTTCTTCGAAGAAGCTTGCATGCTGCACATGGAGATGTTACTCCTTGTTTCCTTCCAAATTCCTTCATTTTCTATTAATTATTTCACAATATATATATAGTAGTTAAAATCAATTGCAATGTTTACAACTTAGAATTAAGCATAACTAAATTCTTTTGGTGTGAGTTAATTTAAACACATATAAGTAAGTAAGTGTGTGTATATAAAAGAAATTAAAGAGGGAAGAGAGATTGAAGAGGGATTGGAGGGAGAGGGGTTGAGTGTAAATATAGAAGTGGATGCCATAGATCTTTAGTGGGCTCCACCAAAGAAGATTTTGCTAGACAAAAACATCCTTGTTAGTTAAGATTTTTGTCCAAGCTTCTCTTCATATATATATATATATATGGAAAAGGACAGATTTATATGGCGTCAAATTTCATAACAAATTTCGATTCTGGTTAACGTTGAATCGTAATGGTACATTTGGATGGAAGGGATGGAGTTGAAATAAGTTATTCTATATATTCTCCTTCCGTCAAGGAACCAAATACAATTTTTTTTATTCTAATCGTAACCAAATTCAATTTTTTTCATCCCATATGAATTAGTTATTCGGTTCTCATTTTCATTATTTCAATCCAAACGTAGCATAAAAATTGCCCGCGTTAAAAAATTGCTCAAATATGCATATTTTGTTCACTTTTTAATAAAATTTGACTGTATTTTAGATAATTTTAATGTCCACCAGATGTTGATATAGTTGTCAATTTTCCTGATTTGATATCTGTTTTTATTTGAAAAGCTTTTCATTCTGATTTTCTACAATTGTAATCTTTTAATCATCGTAGTAGATTACAGTTTCAATATTATATTTCAACATTTTGCATGTTTAAAATAAAAATAAAAACAAACATACATCCGATTTAATATCAACATACTAATATTCCCTATGCCCAAAAATTTATTTTCATATGTAGCAACACTTTTTAAAAATTAGTTTAATTTTTTTTGTCTAGTTTCGTTTTTTAAGTACAAAATTTATTTTGAAATTAAATAACTACAAACCACATAGATCTCAAACTAATATTCCCTATGCCCTAAAATTAGATTAATTCATTTTTCCTTTTCTTTAACTGAGACGTCCAACAATTAACTTCACAAAATCACATATATTTGACCAGTAACATTACAAGTTAATTTGACCCAACCAAGCTCAAAGTTTAGGTGCATTAATTTTTATTTTATTTTTTGGCGCAATAAAGTGAAGGTGCATGAATATATTTCATGCACAAATCTAGAATCCTATTATTTAAAAGCCAAATACTACTAATAAATTAGTATTCCTAATATTTGAACTAATAAAAAGTCAACAAACACATGTGTGCAAATTCCACCAAAACGTATCCCAAGTATACAAATCATATGAAGTAAATACGTGAAATTCTATCATATGCTATCGATATGATATTCATTAAAATCTCCATAAAGTGAGCCCATACTATTCAAATGGAACTAGAATCTAACACGACAGTTTCACATCGAAATTAGTCCTCCTACGGGCATCGAAAATTTTGACCGGTTCAATATATTTTTTTTACTTTAACTTTTAAAAAATATATAGTATTTTTTTAATTAGAATTTTTATAAATTCAGTGATTAGCATATCTGTGTAGACTGTCCCACCTCTTTACCTAAAAGGCTGTTCAACTCTAATACTATTCCACCACCACCTGTGTAGACTGTCCCATCTCCTTACCTAAAAGGCTGCTCAACTCTAATACTACTCCACCACGCCACGCCAGAGGCAAACGTGTCTCAGCAATTTCTTAGAGCCATCTTGAGCCCGCTTCACCCAATTCAAATCATACTTTACCTTTGAGTCCTTTAAGAGCTTTGCCCGACTCTAATATTACTCCACCACGCCCGGGACAAACGTGTCTGAGCAACCACGAGGCCTGCGAATACACCATCGCACTCCCCTCGCACCCTGGAGTGAGTTGATACTTGGGCTCATCGAACCTAGCTTTTATACCATTTTGTAGCGGAATTGTATGATCCATCCCACATCAATTCATCACCCATGCAGCGCACACCTGTGTAGACTGACCCAATAAGTATGTTGGACCACCTCCTTACCTAAAAGATTAACCTATTAGGTTGAGGCTCTACCATACTTATTAACCCATCTACACTCTTGAATTTATCCAATGTGAAATTCATGTGAAATATCCCAACACAAATTACATCAAAATCACTGTATTTTATAAAAATTTCAGTTAAAAAAATACTATACATTTTTGGGAGTCAAAGCAATAAAAATAAAAATAAATTGGATCGATCACTAGATTGGTTGAAATCCCCTGGTCACCCAATACTTATTGCATCGAAATATGTAGAATATTTGGAGGTGCCTATAAAGACTCGGGTGATCATGTGGTGAGCTAAAAATGACCTAAAAAAATATTAATAAAATAACGCATCGAGTCTAATATATTATACCATAATTTGATTTGAACTCGAGATTTGACGCTAATTATTACATAGAAATTTCCCTTTTTCAACACTTACTCATTTTTTACATAGAAACTTCCTTTTTCAACACTTAAGTCATGTTTTAATGTACTGATCGAGTTCAGTATAGTTTGTCGTTAGACTTTTTATCAATTCATGCACCAATGTAAGTTGTTTGGCAATTTCATTAAAGACAAGTCACGTGGACGAGTTGGTACAGATATACACGTACGGCCGGGTGTATATGTAAAAACAATAAATATATCTAACTGTTTGGCGAACCCTTAAATTACAATCCCTGAAGATAATTATATTAAATAATGTAATATTTATGTCCTGAAATGTGTGTATTAAAGAAAATTATAGGATAAGTCTATCAGAGGTAATATTAATCTTAAAACTTGCAAATGGTTGTAGAATAGAGAGGGAGTATGAATGTTTTTATATATATATATATATATATATATATATATATAAAAACATTCATACCATCTATTATAGGGACCGACGACTAAGATTAAAAAATTGAAATTCGTTGCCGGACTCTGTAAAATTTTAATTCTCTCATCCTCTACTAATAGTATAACGGGCGTGTAATTTTCAGTTTTAATCTCGTTCATTCAATCCTCTAAATGAAAATGATATTTTCACGTAATTTTTTATATTTTTATATAAAAAGTGTCATTATAAATGTATAACAACAACAAAAATTGTCATTATATTATAATTTTCATATAAAAATATTAAAAAATCATATAAAAATATGGATTCTCATAATAAAATATGCAAACTGAATATATAACCTCGTGGGCTAGTCCACAAATATTTATTAGGCAATGTTTTTAGTTTAATTATATTCTTTGACATGGTATGTGAGTGTGCTATTTCACTCATGTGAAAGGCCTATCGGCCCCACATGGTTGTGTGCTTCGAGATCAAGTTTATAAACCATTATGCAAAAATTAAAATAAAATAATGGATGAATCATAACGTTAATTAAGCAATTCCATTCTCATTTTTATGATTCAAGTTATTAAACAAGATAAAGGATGAAGAATCATGTTAAAGCAAATTCATGAAACTCAACCCTATATTGATAGTTTGCATATTTAAGAACATACATACAATCTAGTTGATGTAATAGCAGAAACATGATCTAAATTATATTTAAATTTTTTATTGAAGTTTTAGAATCACCTTGATGCGATATTATTAATTGACGAGGGATAAAAGCTATATCTTACGAAGACGAATCAACTCCTTGATTTGATCTTCAAGTTCTAATCATTTTCTCATTCGCACTTCAAATTTTCGGATCAAACGTTACCTATTTAGTGTGTGCAACGCTCTAAAGGTGATCCACTAAGAGATTATTGATTGAAGAAATAAATTTAAATTTCTCCACATCTTGGGTGGTTAGCCCTAATTTTTTCCCTCCTAACTCCTTAGTTTGTAGAAATTATGTTGTAGTAACTCTATACTCACAGTTGTGTCAAACCTTAATCTATCATAAGGTCTTTTCATATATAGACCAATTCCCTCCTTACTCTTTAAGACTTAGGGTTTTAATTTAATTCACAAACTATTTAAGAACTAAATAATAATAATAATAATAATAATAATAAGACTTCTCTTATTAATTTATAACTAATATTTCTCCAAATACTTAATTATAAATATTAGTATTTATCCAAATACTAAATTATTATTATTAAGTCAATTACTTCTAAAATAATATTTCTCTTTTATGGTGTGACCTTTTAAGTTCAATATTATACCAGTGGTAAAATAAATAAATTAGAACCATTCTAATATTATTTATAATGAATTAAACTCTTTTAATTCAAATATAAATAAATAATATTTATTCGACATCATGAGTTGTCTTTCTCAGCATATCATAACAATCCGGATAATACGAAATCAACGTTTAATCACAAAGAACCTACTCCGTGATTAGTTACCGTACAATTCAATACTTCTACCATACAATGTTCTTATCAAACATAAAACATGAAATTTCTAAGAAGTCTTATTTATTTGATCATATGCATTTCGATTCTAAAATGCACAACTCCAGTTAATGTATATTAGAAACTTTTTTCTATTTTTCATTCACCTTGGCCAAAGATTGCTGAATTGTCATTTATCGAATCACATATAACATTCTCTCCCTTTACTGGAAGTGGTAGATCCTTTGTTGATCATTCACCTACCTCTATGTATATTTATTATACCCAAATATACCCTTTGTAAACCCAAAAAGTCTTAAAGAATATGAAAAATTATAACTCAAAATACATAAAGAACTATGATAGTCTCAAGACAAGGATCAGTTGTACTACTATCACTATAGAAACTTCTATTGTCAGATAAGTAAAACTCCATTAGGTGTTCCTTAAGAGAATCACATTCAGTGATCTTATTCTCCAATAAGCACCTACATACTTGCTTTAGTGTCTCCACACAAATAATTATGAGATCAATCATTATCTTCAACAGAGCAAGCATAATATGTACTAATCTATCCAGAATCAGTAATCTCACATTAGTGATCCAATGATTAAAAACATTTTAGTTTTAGAGTTATCTAGAGTTTAGATCTAACATGAACTCTTTATGATTCTAAAAGTATTGCTCCAAAATTATGGGTTTATTCTAATTAATTCCCCAATTAAACATGGATAAAAAATGCCTTTAATTAAATGAATACAAAATTATAAAGTAAATGGTTATCACATTCAATGTGATTGGCTTGAGGGCATACTATTTTGATATATATATATATATATCTTTGTGTGTGTGTATATGTGTGTGTGTGTGTGTGGACTGATCCATATCGAACGTTGTAAGAATAAGGTTATCCTTACAACAGATCTTAGTCGTCCACCCCTCCATCTAACGGTAAAAAAGATCTCCCATCTGCAGTTTAATATGGGGGAGCCTGTAGTTTAGTTCCGCGGACAAAAACATTGCGCAAAATAACCCTTTTCTGTCTACAAAATTAAATATCGGACGCTATATATGACTCGACCCGTTTGAAAATTAGATGATATTTTTCTTATCTTCCCTTTCACAATTTAATACTGCGGACACTGAGTCTATTAAATCCAAACAACACCATGTTGCGATCAACCATCAATCCGCATAACTAAATTGCGGACTTTGAGTGTTATATAAAAAAGTCAAGTACTACGATTTATCTGCGTTCTTCATAGCATGAATGAATCTTGGATCTCATTTTAACAATAGCGATTTGGAACTAGAATAGTTCGATTTAAAGCTATTAAATTTTTTTTTTCTTTTTGCATATTATTGTTCTTGTTGATTCATATATATAGTATAGGCTGATGTGAAACATGCATGGCTAAACAAATGGAATGATATAAAACGCAATAGGTTGTCTCACATGCTTTATACTATGAGAATTAATTAAAATAGTTCATACCATTGTTAGATTTCATTTGTTTATATAGCAATGCATGTTTCTCATCAGCCCAAATAACATGAATCTACAACAAGAATATACGAAAATATCGTAATTGAAGATTTATAGCTTTGAATCAAACTTTTTTTGTTTGAACTCTAATCCGCAGAATTAAACTCATGTGGGCTGTAAAAATAGAATTTTACCTGTTCGCAGAACTAAACTCCGGACTCATATAAAGATTGAATTTTACCTGTCCGTAGACCTAAACTGCAGATGGATGAAAAAATTATATGATTATTTTGGGCCCAAGTGCAAATAAGGGTTCACATGACCTAATTGAATTAAATGCACAAATTAGGGTTCATACTTTAATTTAAAATGAATTAAATAAAAGACATAAAAAATGGAGCATTAAATAAGTAAAAAGGGAAAGACCCTAGGGTTTTGGCCCCCTAGGGTTTCGCCACCCTATGGTACTGCCACCCTAGGGATCAACCACTCCAATGTAGCTCCTCCTTAAGGAAAAGATAAATCAATCTTTTCCCTGATTGGATTTGGTTGGAACTATCAGAACAAAATAAGGAAAAAAGACAAAAGATGAACAAAAGAAAGTCAAAGTACCTCCTAGGGTTCAACCCCCTAGGGTTCGACCCCTTAGGGCGCGCTACTTCATGTTCTCGATTTATGTGCCAAAAGGGTTTTGATCGATCCAATGAAAGAACAATGAGCCCAAACAACAAAGTAAAAGTAAGATCTTGTGGAAACTTCTTAAAATGGTTAAACCTTAGACCCTCCATGAAAGAGCTTCTCACATAACCAAGAATCATGAAAAAAGAGGAAAACTGACCAAGAAAGGCTAAACGAACGAAAAGAACCAAAGGAGGCTCAAACCTAGGATTCGGCCCCATAGGGTGCAACCTCCCATGTCCTGCGTTAAGTTCTTCTGAGTTTTTTAGACGAAGAGATTCTTAAATAAAGAAGGAAGAGCAGGAAAACATGGTTTGAGCAACAAGATCTTTGAAACATGAGATCGAGGAGGTGTCTCCAAGAGTCCCAAGGCAGAAGGCTTATGGAGGTAACTCATTTTGGGAATTGATTGAGGAATTGAATTGGTGACTAGAAGGACATGACGATTTGGGCATTACTCTGATGACTAAGGGTATTTCTAAAATTTCCCCGAAGTCATGTGTCTGACATGTGACCACTTTTTAGGAAACTTTATAAATACTCTTTCCATTCTATGAAGAAGGGAATTTTGGAAGATTGGAGACTAAAGGATTCTCTCTCAACCCTAGACACTCAATAAGGCTCTCTGGATCCTTGATACCCTAAGAAGGCTCTCGGATCCTAAGAGTTCTACCACGTGTTATCAGAGTAATCGCTCACCTATTCTTCTCTCCTCTTCAATTCATTAATCAATTCCGTACTCTTCATAGATTTCTCTCCTCCTCAGCCAACAAAAAACCCTAATCCTAGCAATGTACGATTTTCTTGCCCATATTTCTTTTTTGACTCTGCTAAGGAGGTGTAAAATTTATGAAGGGTAATTCCTACAACTCAAAGTAGGAGAACTACAGGAAGAGTTTCACCAACAATAACATAAGGCTAATGAAAATTTCATCGGTGAATGCTATTAGAGATAAAGAGGTCTTACTAATAAAAGTAATTGAAAACGAGAACTTATGAAATAAGAAACCAAAAGTTCACTGATTAAAGCAATCAAGCAAAAATTTGAGGAAGTATTCCAAAAAGTTTTATTTACTTTCAATTTCTTAAAGTAAAGAAAACTGGGGGCATAAAGACTCCATAATTCTAACTTTTCAAATCAAGGGAAGTACATTATACGATTCCTTACATATTTTCATTCGTACATATGTACACATGTATTAATATATAAATGCCCATATGATTAACAAATTTGGTTATGTTATAGGTTATCGGACAATATTCATGAAAAAATATATATTCTTGACAAAGCATCCTCCAGAGTTGGCAGACGAGTTTAATAAAACCTTTTCAAATGGTCTCCCATTCGGAGGATAATTTAGATGAAATGGTTAATATACTCAATTTTTGAAAGTGGCCAAAAAGTAACCCCACAAGAGAGCCTGAAGAATGCTTGAGCTCAAAAAACCCCTAAGGTTTCAACTATTGAAAATGATGCTGAGGAAGTTCCTTTCTTGACACAAGATTAACTACCAAACAAAACGAAGACTAGAACAGAAGAAATAAGAAAAAGAAGAAGAACTCAAGGGTTCCCTTCCTAGGGTTTGGCCCCTAAGAGACACAGTCTTTTACATGCTCCGAAGTGATTTCCCAATCAACCTTTAGTTATCGTGCCGAGCAAAATAGCTAAAAGTAATAAAAAAAAGTGGGAAATATATGAGGACTTAGGGATGATCTCTTTCAATTCCTTTATGACATAGAAACCTATGCAAGGAGTTAAGAATCGTGACGCCATGACAAAGGTGTGGGTGACATCGATCCAAAAAGACATTAACTTACCTTAGACACATAATACGACTTGAAAACTTAAATGTCAAAGAGTACACCATGGAGCTTGATTACTAGAAGATGGAGATATAAAGAAAAATTCACTCATCAATAAAATGGAGCTAAGCCGAATAAGCATAACTCTGCCTACCACTGCTTACTTCCTCTAAGACTATCTTATTATGAAAATGCAAACAAGAATATATTTGCTATAG
The DNA here is from genome assembly GCA_020205605.1 of Panax ginseng. Lineage (NCBI taxonomy): Eukaryota > Viridiplantae > Streptophyta > Magnoliopsida > Apiales > Araliaceae > Panax > Panax ginseng. Next base: position 34,753,309 of record CM035137.1, read on the forward strand.
TTAAGGCTATTGCTCTATTAAAGCCTCATAAAAACAAAAAGGATGGAGACTCATACCAGATTTCAAGAAACACGATCAAGGGTCAAAATAGCCTATTTAAGACAACATGCTTTAGTAACATACAACAAGTAAGCATCGAGAATCAATAGGTGATGCTCCTGTCGAAACTATGAGAAGTTTTGTTAGACAAACTTCATTAACACAAGATGATGGACAACCCAAATACTGGCTCTACCATCGAAAGATCTCAGAACTGTAAAGACGAGAATATCAAAAATCCTCCCAAGATGGTGGTTCACCAAAAATAGTGGTGTATGTCCTCAAGAGTATTTCTTGCCAAGAAATTGAATGACTAAGGGAAGAGGAACTAGAATTAATGGATTAAAAATCCACCCAAGATGGTGCTCCACCGAAAATGGTGGTGTAAGTCCTCAAGAGTTTCCTTTGCTAAGAAATTGAATGACCAAGGGAGGAGGCACTAGAATTGATGGATTAAAAATCCACCCAAGATGGTGGTCCACTCTAAATGGTGGTTAAGTCATCGTAAAATACACTTGCCAAGAAATTGGACGACCTAAGTGACGAGGCATCCGATTTTAAGTCCTCGTAGATCAGATTTGCTAAGAAATTGGATGACCCAAGTGATGAGGCACCCGAGTGTTACACTTTATCATCAAAAGTGAATGAGGCACCTAAATATAATTCCTCATAACCAAAAATTTATACTTTCAACTTTAAAAGTAATCGAGGCAGCTGACTATAAGTCCTCGGAATTGTCAAGTTATACTTTAAACTTTAAAAGTGACTGAGGCACCTGAGTGTAAGCCCTTGGACCCGAGAAAGTTACACTTTATCTCTAAAAGTGGCGAACGTTATGCTTTTTTCGAAAATAGCAAGATTTATTATTATTTTCTAAAACGTTATGCTTTTCCTTAAAAGCAATCTGATTATCAATAAAATGTCAAACTTTCACTTATACTTGAATAATTTTTTGATTTGTTAAAAAAGTATGGATTCAAATATTGGTTTTCGAGAAATTAAAAAAAAACATGTTTTATATTTAACAAAATTCATGTTTGGTCTTTTATTATGCCTATTGTTTTCTTGGAGTACTATTAATTTGAACAGAGATTCAATGTCAAGAATTAGGTTTTAAGGAATCATTCAAATTAAAGACACTCAATAAGGCTACAGAAATTCTATTTTGATAAATGAAATATATTTTAATGAGTTTTCTGATACGGGAAATGGAAAAAATATAAAAGCCATAATCTAAAGGACATGACATATCAAACTAAAGAGAGGGCATAGCTAAAGCCTCCAAGTTAGTAATGGTAGTATCTTGAATCTTAAGATTTGTGACTTTCAGATTCCTAACATTTTGGGTTTGAAACTGGGACTCTAGATCCCGAAGTTAGATCTTCAATTTGCTTACAGCCTCATCAGGATCTGAAAGTTGTACCGAAAAGGAGTTATCTTCATACTTACGTACAATGACCTCTGAACGTAGTGCAGCAATATGATAATTGGAACAATGAAGATCTAGCCTAGCAAGAAAAGGAGACATATCAAAACCCATGGCGTCAAGGTCGTTAACCTCACCACTAAATCTCTCTAAGTCCTTTGCTCATAAAGAATATAAAGAAAGATTGTATAGCTCGAGAAAAAGGCTTGCGAGTCGATCTAGAAAGAAGGTTTGGGCAGGGGCCATCTTAATAATCAGTTAGACAAGTATTTGCGAATCGAGCTAAGAGACGCTCGGGAATCTCTTGACTAGAAGAGGATACGTGAAAACCCCTCCAAGAAACAAGATCTCCACTTGGATTGAAGGAAGCTCTGATGAGATTTACTTTAGAATCCACCACAGAATTCCTCTTGACAAAGGATGAAGGAACTGGGGCTGTTGTGCTGTTGATGACTCCTCGAAGCCTTGGTCAGTAGGAGGATAACCAAGGTCACTATACGGCGAGGTGGAAACATCCTGATTGAGAGCATCAAACAAAGAAAATGCCTTAATAGGCAAAGGCAAATCTTTTATTTTTTTGCTCCGAAAAGAAAATGACAAAGTATAATATATTATGGAGAAAGAAAGAAAATTCAAGAAGAAAATTATGTGTTAACTAAAGAAAATACTCACAATATAGCCAATGGAAAAAGAGTCGTGAGATGTCACAGAAAATAGAATGTCATTTGCCCCACCCAAAGTGCTATTAGGAATACCCTCTCGAGCAGCCACAATCTTAGCAGAATCCTTCTGGGGAGGATGAAAATCAACAATAGTCTTAGAAAGATTCCTCCTCAAGGAAGTAGGAGCCTCATCGGTACCCTCAAGGCTGTCATATGGAGATGTTGTAGGAAGACGTGAAGAGAGAGCTGTACCACCTACAGCAAGACTCGAGATCATATCAGATAAAGAATTTTTATCATCAAGACTGACACGATAATTATGTGGTGAAGAAGACTCGATACTAATAGAGATAAGTCAGGGAGGCTCACAAATAATGGAAGTCGTCGCCGTCGCCCATTTGCAGTACCCGTAAGAAACCCAATGGGAGCATCACCATCCTCTTCATTAGCCTCGACAATATGAAAATCAAGGAAATAATGACATAGGGAAACATGAAAGCAGCTATACAAATGTTGAAAGACAAATATGAAAATGTCACAAAGTTTACCAAAAGTTTTCGATGCTTCTTGACAGGATCCTCGGCTGCCGGCATACTTGAACCTGCATCATTAAGAGGGAGTTTTGCTAACACCTTTAAGATAAGTTTCTTCTCATTTGACATTCACCTAATGACAGGACGACCAACTGGGACTAAAATATAATCAATAGGGGGCATCACCTCAAAATCAGTAGTAGCAGATGCTCTCATTTTAGAGTGAGTAACTCTCATTTCCTCAGTAGTAGAGGATCCCTAGGGAGGAGCTGAAGGAGTTATCCAAGATGGAGGTATCCGAGATGAAGCCCGTGGTGGAAGGCTCCTGGATGTAGTAGGGGTCTGTGTAGGAGGAACATCCGGGGCACTTTGAGGATGAATGTCTGCTGAATGAGGAGGAGAAGACTAAGGCATTAAAGCCTCACGCTCAATAAGCAGACTACTGGTTAGCCAACACTCTGAACGTACATTGGTTTTATGAGAGCATAACATCCTGGTCCATTGGAGACATTCGAGAGGAGAAGCTAGTATCAAGAAAATTAGGGTATCTTTCTCCCATATTTTAAGATTGATGAGCCAATAGTTGTGCTCACTAGTACTATATCACCCTATCCAAGAATCATCTTGATATGACAAAAGGAAGGGATTTATAAGGAACATTTGAAGGTCTCAAAAATTCCCAAACAAATGAGGGGGAGGTAGATACGAAGTTGAGGAGAGCACTCTCATAATTCTCTCGTCAAGAGTGGCCGAAAGGTCGATCCTGGTCAAATCCAAATTGTCTTATGACCCTGAGAGGAGAATACAGTACAATACCAAAACCGTTATCCTCAATGAAATAGGGAAGCTCCACAACCCGAAGGAAGATGAACCAGGAAAGTGAAGAACCACTCAATTCTTTGACGCTAGAGTAGGAGCGAAAATCACAACTATAGAAGTGAGGCAGAAGACTGCTCTCTAGAAAAATAGTATAAGGATGAGTAATGAAGCATGAAAAGTCATTAATAAAAAGCCACAAATTTGAACTAGATCGGTGATCAATCCAACGAGCTATGTAGAGAATGATGCTGGGTGATGAAAAAGGGGATAAAGACTTTCTTTTCTTTTTAGAAAGGTGTACAGGAGTAGAGTAGCCTCAAAAACGTTCGAAGAGAAAAATCTATGAAGCAATTCACATCATACCTGAATAAATGAGAAAAAAGGTTGTTAAACGAAAAAAGGAAAAGTTCAATATGAAAGATAGTTAATAAAAAAGGAAAATGAGTACCTTCCAACAGATTCTTTCAGGGCGAAGGTAGTTTCGTCCAAGTGACGATATAGGGTCCCCAAGAAGAGGGGAACAAGAAGAATCTTCAGACCCTGAGATAAAAAAGTTGCCAAACTAAACATACGAGTCGAAGGACCGTCCATGGGTGTCCTGGGAAAGAGAAAGCAAGATTACCACACAGCCAGATAAGTTGCCAGAGGAAAAGGGCAAGGCTCTTCATTAAAAGCGAGACCAAGTTTGTTGTGAATGGAACAATCCTAGTGGTTAGGCTTGTAATCTTGAAAGAAGTAACGTACCTAAGATAGCTGGGAATTTTTTTGCTGGTTGGAGGTCTCAAAATCTAGAAGGGGTGTATCACCCTTAAATCACAAGGTGTAATTGGAAGCCCCCTGAAGGCTTCTATTAAGTATTTAACACACTCGGTATCCCTTGGGGACATGCTGGATGGACCATAAGAAGCTGAAACAACAGAAGGAAGGCTACAAGATATAGTTCAAAATATGTATATAACCCAAGAAAAATGAGGATGAATCAAATAAATAGAAGAGAAACTTATTGGTAGATGGCATAAATATCCTCTAGAGTAGTGGTGAATTCTCCCCAAGTAGTAACAAATGCTCATGTAGAGGAGCACCAGCGTGAAATCAATATGATAAGGGCATCATGGTTCTGTTGGATACGTAGATCCCTACACAATTGAATGCAGCGCAAAATGCCAACATTCTCTAGTATATCCATATAATCAAAATTTCTGAGGATCTCCTCGCCTTGAAGAAGATCGAATGAGTCGGACAAAGCGAATGAGACTAAAATGTTACTCTTGTTTCTTAATGAACATCCGAGGAATGCGAGCAGAATGGGGGAATCTATCCAAACTTTCGTAAGCCACAACATATAGAAATAAGCCCCTTTTCTCTAGCAGAGGAAAAGTTGTACGATCAAAAGTATTTGTTTTCTCTCAGAAAATGTCATAAGGCCTATAGAAGGGAGCTTTTCCCCACTCACTGATGAAGGGGATCTCCTTGGTGGTTTTCGGGTCTATGGACATTCAATGAAATGGGCCTATAAATAAGAAAAACTTAGCGTAAGAATTCCAAAAATAAAGGAAAGAATGTAAAAAAGCATTTGAACCTAAGTGCTTATATGACGCCCCCAAAATAGGTATACAACACCCATTCTGAGTCGCCAAATACATGGTATAGAAAGAAAACTACAACTTCGATAATACAATTGTCATGCAAAATACGACAACACATACTGTGAGTTTAAATACAAATATTGTCTTTTAGACAATATCCACACTCAAATAAGTCCTCTTTACAATTATTGATGCACTATTTTACAAAAATAGTGAGGATTGCTAAAACAACTGTCTAGGACCATCACTCTATACCCCGGCTGATTCTTGCTATGTTCTCGCTTCCTGAGAAGAAAAATGGAACAAAAAGGAAAAGGGTGAGCTCAACTAGCCCAGTAAAGAATATTATGACTAAGATAATATACAACAAATTATCCTTAGTCTTTAACAGGGAAAAATCTGATAGAATACAATCGACAACAAGTTTTAGATCAACAACTGCAGCGGAAACAACAATTCATTAGAAGAGTTAAATAGAGAATGAAATCTACTATCATCTATGAATTTAAAAGTCCATCATCAATATTTTATCCTCAGAACATCAATTAATATACATCTTGAATCAAATATTTATCTTTTGCACTATGGCCCAAAGATATTCATTTTGTATCACCAATTAGTCATGTTCATCTCAACACTGCTCATCTTTGCACTACTACGCCAAAGATATTCATTAGGTAATCATTCATCTTTGCACTACAGTGCCAAAGATATTCATCAAGTATCACCATTAAGGATCAAGATGATGAAAACATTTTAGAGAATGAACCCAAAGGAGATGAAGGACAAATATTAGGGATTCAGATATACAGTTTATCCAAGATCAATAATACTTCATAATAACCAATTGTGAAGTAGAATTCAAAAATAAAGATCAAAACATGGATACAATCAAAGATAGTAACCATAAAAGACATCTTGGACAAAAAGGAAAATTTTCATTTTTCGATAAATAGTGTCGTATTCGTGAATAGTGCCGTATACGTGAATAGTGTCGTATACATGAATAGTAAACCTGACACAAAAAGGTAGAAATTCCACAATAAAATCCATATTAATATTTCGGTATAATGATATTGAAAGAATAACATCAATACGAAAAAAATAACATCCCTTATCTCAAAGAAACAGTACTTCAGAATAGAATATTGGATATGATGCTGAAGGAAACTTGCACCGAATAGCAACTCTCAAAGTATCTAACAACTCACAAAATATGCTCGATAATATAGAGAAAAAGAAAACTTATTTCTGGTGTGATTTTTAATTCTAACTTAGCCCTCTATTTATAGGAAAATGTTAGCATGTCAAGGCAATTTCGACTTGACCACCACCGATGGCTTTTACCTACTACTATTTCCACCCACCACATTTGAAATTCAATTTGAGCACATTTCTCACCAACCAAAAGTGGGGCCCACTCAATTCTAGAATTTTCCACCAAAATCATTTATAACATAATTTCCTAATCACCACCTCTTAAAATTCATAACAAATCATACATTCATTTTAATTCGGTTCAAAATTTGTGTGGACATATACTCAATTTATATATGTATAACATATCTAATAATCATAATGATCCAACTATTTGATTAAAATTATAACTCACGAATATATCTCAAGAACAATCGATTTGATTTTAATACCTCCATTCGACAAAAATAATCGATAAAACACCTCAACATTAATAGCCATGCACATAAAATAAATATTTCTTATCATATAAATCAATAAATAATTATTCACAAATAATATTACAGAATCACAATAATGACAACCAGTAGCTCCCCAGAAAGCAGGGGCTTTTCGATAAGGATTTCTCCTTATCTTGCCAAGCAATTAGGTGACCAAACCTCTCTTTAGACAGAAATTTTTAGACATTGCCAATAATGCTATCTAATAATATTATTCAAATAATATGAATTATTGATTTGATAATGGGAAATACTGTGCAGAGACAATTATTGAAACAACAATAATATAAAATATCAACGCAAAAAGAATTATTGAATCAATAAAATAAAATATTGAACAATAATTACTGTAACAATTATTGAGTAGTTTCTTCTTACGTAAGAATCAATAATTCAAAAATACTGTGCAATACCGTGTGCTACTGTGCAACCATGCGTACATCAGATTTTAACCAATGTGTATTCCAACAAAGGTTAATTCAGTAAAAACTACGCCGTTATTTATAAAAACTCATACTTTGTCGCTTTTCTTCATCCAACAAGCTTATTCTCACATGAGGCCCACGAATGGTTGTCTTGTCGCATTTAATATTCCCCCGACAACAAGAATATTCCACGACCAAACGAATATTCCCCGACAACAATGAATATTTTATAACCACTTGCTTATTTTGTAAAATTTGCACATTTCACCCATAACCAAAGTATTATATCAAATTAACTCCTTATTATTTCAAGATAATAAATAGAGAAAAATTAATTTTATTTATAATAAGTTGGGGTCTTACAGCTTACCATGGTAATGAAGAAAATGTGAGACTTAAACTTAAGAGCACTTGAAAAGAAAAAGAAATAAAGTTAGCAAAAGTTAGAAATTACAATTACACATGGAATTTTTTTTTCAAAAAAAACTTTATACAGCCCGAACACATGCTTCCCAACCTTAACGGTTTCCATCCTATTTAAAGGGGATTAGTTTTGTATTTCTCATCTCAAGCTTCGATTTGATATATTATGAGCCCTGTAATTCCAAGCGGATCAAAAGTTATGTTCAAAACAGTGACCTCCCTTCTTAGACTTATTTTTTTCCTTCATTTTCTTATTCGGACTATATGATTTGGCCACTCTAAGGCTCAGCCTCCTAGGTTTCGACCACCTAGGGTTGTCCCGCTGAAGAACATTATTTCCTTCGTGGTTCGTTGTTTGATCGTTGGAACAAAACATTGCTTTGAACTCACAAAAACATCGATCTTTCTTTATGATTCGAGGGAAAAAACCAAGATATGATCGAGGTAATATGACTCGGAAAATAAAAGAAAGATTAGAGTTACATGAAAGAATAAGTAAGAAAGATGACAAACTAAGGAAGCCATTCGAATAAAAGAGTAGAGGAAGAACGAAATATATAAAGTATGAAGCCGTGGACCCTAGGTTCGAACCCCTATAGGGTTCTGGCCCCCATAGGGTTTGGCCACCTAGGTGGACCCCCTTTTACCTTTAATGCTCCTTGTCTCGACGAATCAACCGCTTGGAGTGAATGCTTCTTCTCAACGAAAAAATTATATCCATTCTTTGAGAATTTCCAGAGAAAAAGCCGAAATCCTTGTTAAGGTGAGGTGGCTTGGATAAGAAAGACTAAGATCACCTGAAAAGAATAAATAGATGAAGCAAATAAAAAAAAATCTAAATGAATTATTCAAATAAACAAGAAAAGTTGAAAGAAAGCAAAGGGGAGAGGAAGAGGTGGGAGTCCTTCTTGCCACCTAGGGTTCGACCTTATAGGGCTAGACCCCTAGGGTTCGTCTACCTAGGGGGAGTCCTTCTTGCCTTAAGTCCTTTTGTTTGCTCGGATTGAGGAATGTATGCTTGATGCCTTCTTGATGACTTCCCGGCTTTAAAAAGGAGAGAAAATTCCAGAAGAAAAAAGTGAAGAATATAAGAAGCTTGAGAGGATATATATATATATATATATATATATATATATATATATATATATATATATATATATATTCCCCCAAGTATACTTGAAACAAAAAAGGAAACAACCATCCTATTCCTATTAAGGGAAGGATTCAATTTAGTTGTCAAAATATAAGTAGATTTGATTTTGCTTCTAAATAGAAATAAGGAAAGATTTTATTTTCAAAAATAAAATATATACAAATATTATTTTCTAAATATAGAAAAGATTTGATTTTATTCCTAGATAAAAAGGGAAGATTTTATTTCCAAATTAAAAAAAGAAGGATTTGATTTGATTTTCTTACGAAAAGATTAGATATTATTGCAAAAATTTATTTGGTAATATATGATTTCCAAAAATTTAATTTGATTTATCTTGTTTTAGTTTGCAAACAATTTAAAGAAACAAAGATTAAGCAAGATTTGGAAAAAAAATTCAGAAGATTTCCCAAGATGTCCATAGAAGAGCTCCTTTAGGTCCTGCCTCCTTAGGGTTTAACCCTTAGATTTCAACCCCCCCTAGGGTTTCCTTCTTCTAGTAACCCATATTTAAGATTTGCAAAATTGAGCCTCAGAGATTTTTTGGAGACTCGAAGTATTCTTGCACAATTATCTCTTCAAATAACGCGACTCTTATGCAGGGGTAAAATATGGACCCAAGTGCAAATTAGGGTTCACATGACCTAATTGAATTAAATGCACAAATTAGGGTTCATACTATAATCTAAAAAGAATTAAATGAACGACAAAAAAGTCAAAAATGAATGAACAAGACTACAATTAATGAACGGAGCATTAAATGAGCAAAAAGGGAAATACCCTAGGGTTTTTCCCCATAGGGAACGACCACCCTAAGGATCAACCGCTCAAAGATGGCTCCTCATTAAGGAAAAGATAAATCAATCTCTTCCATGACTAGATTTGTTTGGAACTATCAAAACAAAACAAGGAAAACGAATAAAAAATGATCAAAAGAAAATAAAAGTACCTCATAGGGTTCACCCCCAAGGGTTTATCCCCCTAGGATGTGTTACCTCATGTTCTCAATTAATGTGCCAGAAGGGTTTTGATCGATGCAATGATAGAACAATGAGCCCAAACTACAAAAAGAAACCAAGATCTTTTGGAAACTCCTTAAGATGGTTAAACCTTAGAATCTTTATGAAATAATTTCTCACATAACCAAGAATTATTAGAAAAGGTTGAAAATAGACCAAGAAAGGTCGAAATGAACGAAAAGAACCGAAGGAGTCTTAAACTTAGGGCTCGATCCTCTTACGGTTTGGCCCCCTAGGGCACGAACTCCCATGTCTTGTGCTGAGTTCTTCCTAGATTTTCGGACGACGAGATTCTTAAATAAAGAAAGAAGAGTAGGAAAACATGGTTTGATAACAAGAGCTTTGAAACATGAGACCGAGGAGGTGCCTCCATGAGTCCCAAGGCAGAAGGCTTAAGGAGGAAACTCATTTTGGGAATTCATTGAGAGATTGGATTGGTGGCTAGAAGGACAGGATGATCTGGGCATTACTCTGATGATTAAGGGTATTTCTGAAATTTCCCCGAGGTCATGTGCCTGCAATGTGACCAATTTCCTAGAAGCTCTATAAATACTCCTTCCATTCTATGAATAATGTACTTTTGGAAGATTGGAGACTGAAGGATTCTCTCTCAACCCTAAACACTAAAGAAGGCTCTCTAGATCCTTGATATCCTAAGAAGGCTCTCGAATCTTAAGAGTTCTGTCAAATAATTGGATTAATCGTTCACCTATTCTTCTCCCTTTATTAATTCATCAAATAATTTTGTACTCTTCGTAGATTTCTCTCCTCCTCAGCCAACACGAAAACCTCTAGTAAGGTACGATTTTGTTTCCCACAGTTACCATAATTTTAAATTACTATTCTCGTCTCTTTTATCTTTAAAAAGTCCAATCAGCTTGAGAAGGCATACCAAATCACATTTGTTTCTTTCTTTCTCACTTGCTCAAACAATTTAAAGAGTATAGCCTACTAGCAATTTTTTTAGGAGACAAACATAAAAAAATTAATAATCTGTAATTTAATTTTTACAACTGATTCATTTGTTTTGACATGGATTTGTTTGTTGAAGAATCAATTCATTTAATTTCAAGTACTAAGGGAGAATTTCATGATAATAATGATACAAAAATTTTAGGTAATGATACCATTTCTTAATTTAGTCAACTTTTTTATTTATTGGTGATGCTGAATTTTTTTTATAGAAAATATACGTAACTTGTTGGATTTGAAGTAAAAATAAAAACTAGTAGAAAACATGTGAATTTTGATGATTTTTATTCTAGATTGTATCAGTGTCGTAAAGCTAGATATATGGTTGTTAAGAAAAATGAGGTTGTCACAAATGATGAAGATAATAATACAAATTGGATGTCAGACCGATAATGGGATGCTTGACTAAATGAATCAGAACCAAAAATGCCATCTCTTGTGTGAATCGATCTTGTGGAACGTTGGAGATGGTGTCCTTGGGATCTTCAAACACTACTCGATATTCTTCATTGAACAATACCGACCTTGCATACCATTCCTAGTACACATGGAAAGGGTTGTGCATAGGCGGTACACTCAAAATGTTCCTCAAAAATTCTCGAGCTGCCTCAATCTGTATTAAAAAATGTACATATAATTAGCAAACAATATATAATATATTATAAATGTCTATGAGATAATCTTCAATATGAAACTTACAAGGTTTGTAGATTTTTACTGATGAAATTAGCCACGCAGTGTGTAGGTGTCATCTAGTTAAAGATATCTAGCATGTACGAGGTCAAGATTTGATGATGCAAATAATATTTTCCAAAGAATAAAAAATAAGTATGCTTTGGTAACGTCCCCACTGTTTCCATGTCAGCATCTAGGGGAAATTTCCAAATACATATTTACTAAATTCACTTTCGTCAAAAATTTGTTTTGAATTTCTTATTAATGTACATGTTATAGGTTCCCCTATAACCAATAATCCTAAAATGAAATATACAATTTCTAGTGTTATTGTCATTTCACCGGTGAGGAAGTAAAATGTATTTATCTCACTCCGCTAACGCTCCACCAATACTTCTATCAATGAAGCATTTAATTGGTTACATACCTTTATGCTTGTGAATACCCCAAAACCCCATTGGTGTAATAATTATTTTTTAGCATCATTTAAAACCCATATATCCAAATAGCGTTCACTCTCATCAGTTCTTAAGGAACGTGTGAAATGTGGATTGTTCCATATAATTGTTCCATACGTGTGAAAATGGTTGGTCTAATATTGAATTCCTATTTTGTAACTAATACAGACAAAATAAACATATATCAAGAAGACATTGATACTATTATTATTACATATAAAAAATAACTAAGAAAATCCTAAGTCAAACATTATACTTAAAAAATTTTAGTTCTAACAGACCAATAATGTTTCTTTGATGCATAGTTACATATGTTTGCAACAAATTTTTATATACAACAACTATATATGCAACAACAATGGAGTTTGTATACAATAAAGAAGAATAGAAAATATATACATATGATGAATTTATAACTTACATAAGTTAAATTTAGTGAAGATGTAAATTTATTGCAAAGATTTGTCAATCTCCTTTTGCTTGGTAGCTTTTCTCTTAAATTTTCTTTGGTTGTTTAGATCTCAAATGAGGAATAAAGAACAACAACATATCTGATTTGGAAGGACTCACCGTCTGCAGGTTAGTTCTGCGGACGGTGATTTCTATCAAAATGTCACCGTTTGAACATACTTCATAATACTCAGCATTCGCGGTTTAGTTTTGCGGACAGGTGAAACAAGTCCGTAGTTTAATACTGCAGATAGCGTTTGGGATCCGCAATATTAAACTGCGGACGGGCTAACCAAAAATAACATCGTATTAAAATGAGGACGGGTGATGAGTGTGTTTTATACTTATGAATTGAATATCTTTAGTTTGATAAATTGTGAGTTTTTGGGTATTTTTCGTTCCTTTTTATGTTTGTAATTGATCTTGTGTAGGAAAAGGGAAAGTATAACTAAGATATGAAAAATGAAGCTACTTGGCTAAAACGGTGTCAAAGTGGAGCTAAGAGATTCAAGCTAGGCACGAAGAAACAAGATGCAAGTAGGCTATGACACGACATTGGCATTAAGAAGCAAGGAAAATCAATCCAAACATCTTTTGGAGTATAATATGTAAGCAAATGCAAGAAAGGGAGATTGCAGGGATTTTAATGCTAAATTGGATCCATGCTATTTGCTTAGAACTTGGATTTTATTGTAGAACTTAGATTTTATGTATTTATGTGTGAACTAAAGTGAAGATCACACATAAATACATATTCTTATCTATTCCCTTTTTCCTTTAATTTTTGTGTTATAAACTTGATGGATTATCTTATTAATTTGATTTCTTTTTCGGTTATGGGCTAATTTTCAGTTAAGATTGCAATTGAAACAAATGTGATGTTTTAATTAAGTTTATTTCCTTCTTGTTTATCATTGACTATATTTAGATTGTCTATTATAATTTGTGTTTGATTGTTTAATTGTCTGGCTAGTAATTACCGTGATAATCTATATGAACTCAAAAGATGAATTATAGGTTTAGATATGATAATAATAACATATGATTGTGTTTTATGCATGCGATGAAATTAATAATTTGTGTATAGGATAGAGACATAGCTATATATTGCATGTAATCTTATAGAGAACATGTGCTTTAAATCCTTTTTAATTGTAATTCACATAGATATATAGTAAATTAGTTAACTAGGGTGTTCATCTTAATTCTATCATTTGTGAATTTAAGTTGATTCTTTTATGATATATTGAGAGATGATTATAAATATTGACGAGTTCTTGGTTAACAATTCAAAGTGAAAAGATTGAAACGATACATTGGGGGAAGTTGTAATCTTAAGTATTTTTAATCTGATTTTAATCCTTATCTTGGTAGTAAAGTAGTTGTTAATTTTAAATAGATTTTATCTTGCAATTTAAATATATTGATTAAATAAAATTAATTTGATTAAGAGATAGTACTTGGTAAATATTATTAAATAATTTTCTGTGGGAACGATACTATTCTTGCCATTATATTGCTAGTCGATCGCGTATATTTGCGTGTATTTCCTATTTAAGAAAATAGGCAAACAAGTTTTTGGCACCGTTGTTGAGGAATTAATTTAATAATTTTTACCAATGTTAATTTTAATCAAATTAATCTTAATTTAAACGTTTTTATGTTATTTTATTTTTGTCTGTTTTACTTCATTTTCATATACACTATGGCCAACTATGACTATCAGTGGCCTTATACGAGAATGACTCATCTAAGAGCAACAAGGATTTATGGACTCGATGAATTGTCAGCACAGATGGAGACACTTTTGAGGAAGATTGGCGCTTTAACAGCACAACCTATTCAAATTTTAGCCGTAATTTGTGATTATTATGCTGGAAACCATCCTAGTCATCAATGCGCCATTATTTTCGAGTCGGTACAGTATGATGGTAACTTCGAAGACTATCTCAACGAGTATCATCATAGTTGGGGGAATCATCCGGATTTTTCATTGAACTATAATTATCAAGTCCAAAACTTTTCTCCAAGGCAACCATACACTCTAGAATTTCAGGGTCAAGTTCCTACTCAAGAAGAAAGGATGTCAAACTTAGAAGAACTTCTCTCTAAGTACATGGTTTTGATTAGTAGCAGATAAAAGTCAGGAAATGTCGCTTCAAAATTTTGAGAACCAAATGTGACAAATTGTAAACGCCTTCGATAATCTCTCTCAAGGTGCATGGCCCATTGACACGATTCCTGAGACTGGTGGATTATCGGCGCCAAAGCTACAACCGAACTTGCCAAAAGTTGTGGATGCTAAAAAAGAGGAGAAGAATAGTGGGGACTATTAAAAGAAGGTCAGAGAAGACCCAACCTTGAGTTCCAACGTAGATGAGCCGATTTTGATAATGTCCCATGTATCTTATCCCTTAAAGTTTAAGGATCCGGGTAGTTTTACAATCCCGTGCCCAATTAGTAGTCATTTCGTCGGTAAAGCTCTATGTAACATGGGAGGTATCATAAATTTGGAGCCATGGTGGGATGAAAAAGGGGTCCATGAGAAGATAGATGAGGATCCAATTCTATTTAATAAGCTTCAATTCAATAATCCACTTACAGACAATGGAGCAAATGCCTAGATACTTGAAGTTCATAAAGGAGATTTTATCTAAAAAGAATAAGTTAGGTGAATTTGAAACAATGGCCCTTATAGAAGCAAAGCCCTTAAATGTTACATTGCTACTAATGGATGAAGGTTTACTCAATTATTGAAGGGGAATTTGATAGAAAGTTGAGAAATCAGGCTTACTAATTCAAAACAAGCGCTTATTAGGAGGCAACCCAAGTTTAATTTTTAGTATTTATTATTATTATTATATTAGGTTTCATATTAGCTAATAAACTTGCATTTATTAGGATTTAATAAACTTGTTTCTAGTGTGTTTACAGGTTAATCGAGTCCAATTCAAGTTAGGTGCTTATTCATTCCAATGTGTCTAGCCTATTCCTCAGACTTAGCAGACAAGAAGGAAGATTGTTATATTTTCAGAGAAGTCATTTACTTTATTTTTTTCCTATTATAGCCATTGAGAATAATGTCTATTTCAAGTTTTATCATGTTTATTTATTACTTGGGCAATGCTTTGATGGAAATTGATTTTGGCCAATGAAAATTGGGTGGTTAATGAGTTTTCAACTCTTGGAGAATTGATGAGCATGCTTAGTCTATATTTCGATTTTCGACTTATTAGTTAGTTTTTAAACTAGTTGCGAATCTTTTGAACTTATATGCATATATCAATCTATTTAGCTAGTTGGGGGCTTTAAAAAAAAAATTGGTTAAATTCTTGTGAAAGATATTATTAAAACTCGAGAAATCTTATTTGAGCATCATTCGAAGTGAAAATTAGGCACTCACATAAGTTTGGGGGAAATCTTGGAGTGATTTTGAAAAATTGGAACCTTTTTGAGTTAATAAATGCATTATGTGGTGGGTCGAGATGGAGCGTAAAATGCACCCACTCATAAACACAAGCACGAGATGGAGCGTAAAACGCACTCGTGCGAGAGGAAACGAGATAGAGCGTAAAAAGCACTCGTTCAAAAGAAAGTGAGAGGGAACGTAAAATGCACTCATTAAAAAGAGAGGAAAAAAAAGAAATAATGGGGAAAAATTGTGTTTTTGAAATACTTGGGAAGGTGTTAAGTGTGCTTAAACGTATGAAATATCCTTTTAACCCCCTGAATTTTATTTTTTATCTTTATTAGCAGAGTTTGATTTAATAAGAAGGTTTTTAGAGTTGATTTTAAAAATCTTTTGAGTATTTTTTTATATGATCTTATCTAATTCATGACTAGTTTGAACATTTGGATGCACACACGCACTTAAAGGATCATGAGTAGTTGTAGAACTAATGATTTGATTGAAATTTTAGGCTTTGGACATTTTCAATTTTGTTTTGAGTTATCAGTAGAAGAAATCCTTTGAGACCATTGTTCAAATTCATATTAATTCATTGATTGAGTAGTTCATTGCAAGAGATTAAATCTTTCTAATTTTTGTTCTTAGTGTTTTACTTGATGATAAACAATGATTCCATTTTAGGGATATTTGATGAGTGGATTTTATACTTGTGAATTGTAAATCTTTAGTTTGATGAATTGTGAGTTTTCGGGTATTTTCTGTTCATTTTTATATGTTTAATTGATCTTGTGTAGGAAAAGGGAAAATAGAACAAAGAAATGAAAAATGAAGCTCTTTGGCTAAAACGGTGTCAAATTGGAGCTAAGAGGTTCAAGTTAGGCACTACGAAACAAGGCACAAGTAGGCTATGACACGACATTGTCATGAAGAAGCAAGGAAAAGTAATCCGAACATCTTTTGGAGTATAATATGCAAGCAAATGCAAGAAAGGGAGATTGCAGGGCTTTTAATTCTATGTTGGAGGCATGTTCTTTGCTTGAAACTTGGATTTTATTGTAGATCACATTGAGAGCTTTGATTTGATAGATGGTATGTCCTGTAACCCTTATTGGATTAAAAGTTATGATATTTTTACCAACGGACGTTAAATCTCAAAGTTTGGAGTTTCCATTGACATAACATCCACTTGAAGCCCAATTTTGACATTGATTCAGCCTAAATATCTAAATTCTTCAAAGAATGAAAATTGTAGATCTACTTCTTAGCTTTCCGGAACATCTTGAATCGTCCCAATCAAAATTCAGATGCGAGAGTTATGACTATTTTACCAAAGGACATCGTAGTAGAAAATTGACTAGCACGATCGCACTAGTTTCTAGTTCATTTTAGGCACGGCCTCGCCCAACACCAGAGAAAGGTCGCAACCATATTAAGATTTAATGCATTTTTACATATTTTTGACTCCAAATTGGATTGGATTTGCATATTTTTGACTCCAGATCGGATTGGATTTCCTTCTAAGCTTGGGATTTAACTTGTAACCTATAAATACCCATCAAGACACATGAATTGAAGATATACAACTTAGTAATTAGAGACTTATAACCTAGATAATAACATAATTTAGGGTTAGGAGTACAATTAGAAGCAGTGCTTCCATCAGATTTGAATAAGAATTCAGAGGAAGGATTGCAAGGATTGAAGGCTAAAGTGAAGATCACACATAAATACATATTCTTATCTATTCCTTTTTCTTTTAATTTTTGTGTTATGAACTTGATGGATTATCTTATTAATTTGATTTCTTTTTCAATTATGGGCTAATTTTCAATTAAGATTGCAATTCAACCTAATGCGATGTTTTAATTAAGTTTGTTTCCTTGTTGTTTATCATTGACTATATTTAGATTGTCTATTATTATTATTTGTGTTTAATTGTTTAATTGTCTGGCCAGTAATTACCGTGATAATCTATATGAACTCGAGAGATGAATTATAAGTTTAGATATGATAATAATAGCATATGATTGTGTTTTTTATATATGATGAAATTCATAATTTGGGTCTAGGATAGAAATATACATATGTGACGCATGTAATCTGATAGAGAACATGTGCTTTAAATCCTTTTTAATTGTAATTCACATAGAGATATAATGAATTAGTAAATTAGGGTGTTCAAGTTAATTTTATCATTTGTGAATTTAAGTTGATTCGTTTATGGTACATCGAGAGATAGTTATAAATATTAATGAGTTCTTGGTTAACAATTCAATATAGTTAAAATAATTTGACAGGTAGTGAAAAGATTAAAACGAAACAATGGGGGAAGTTGTAATCTTAATCATTTTTAATCTGATTTTAATCCTTTTCTTGGTAGTAAAGTAGTTGGTAATTTTAATTAGATTTTATCTTACAATTTAAATAAATTGTTTAAATAAAATTAATTTGGTTAAGAGTTAGTACTTGATAATTATTATTAAATAATTCTTTGTGGGAACGATACTATTCTTGTTATTATATTGCTAGTCGATCGCTTATACTTACGTGTATTTCCTAGTTAAAAAAATAGGTAAACAACGGGAAGACAAAAAATGTCGTCGTTTAAACTGCGGATGAGCTAAGACATACCTAGCATCCGTAATTTATATTTCTGTGGACGAAGGAGGGGTATTTTGGATAATTTTTTCATCCATAGAACTAAATTGTTGGATCCCCCATATTAAATTGCTAATGAGAGATCCTCCTTACCATTCAATGGACGGATATACAACTAAGATCTGTTGTAATGCTAATCTTATCCTAACAACGTTGGTTATGAATAAATTCCCTATATATATATGTGTGTGTGTGTATATGAATTGATCTATAGCTAACATTATAAATTTAAGGTTATACTTACAACAAATCGTGACCGTCCAATCGCAAATCTAACTATGAAATTGATCTCCGGTCTACAATTTAATATTGTGAAGTTTGTAGTTTAATTCTTTGGGTGAAACAAATGTCCAAAATACCCCTTTTTATACTAAAACAAAACTTTGACTTCTGCAATATTAGACTGCGGAGCCTAGAATTTGGCATCGTTGCAAAATTCTTTGTTCATTTTCACTCTACAATTTCTCCTTCTTACTGTACCATTCCTTCCCAACTTCTCTGTTCTCTTTTTCACACTCTACGATTTCTCTATTCTCACTCTACGATTTTCTTTCTCAACTTTTGTTCTATGTTTTCTTTTTCCCCAAATTCTTTCTTAATTCTTCTTCACTCATTAATTTCAAAGACAATGATGATTGTCTCACCTTTATATTCTCACTCTACGATTTCTCTATTTTCACTCTAAGATTTTCTCTCTAAAATTCTGGTCGTTGTCTTCTTATTCCCCAAATTCTTTATTAATTCTTCTTCATGCATTAATTTCAAAGACAATGATGATCACCTCACCTTCAAGTCCTTCAATGCACAAAGGGTCTGATCGGCTCGATCAATAGTTCCTAAACTCAAATACCCATCTTCCTCCACAATCGCCCGCAATAATCTTTGCAACTCTTTCTTCAGCTCTGTTGCCTTGGCTACCATCGCCAGATAAGTCTCAAAAACCCTTGTTTTGGCAATTAATGATTCAATAAAAATCAAACAAAAAGAGCCAAATAGAGCAGTGAGGGAGGGATTTTGTTCATCTTTCTTTTGGGTTTATACTTTGTATTAAATTCTGCAACTGTCTTTCTCCTCTTTCTCTCTCTTTCTTACATATAATTTCAGTGGGGAATAATGGGAGGGGGTGTGTGTGTGGAAGAAGATGAGTATTTTAGTTTAAGAGTAATTGATCGAGCCAATCAGATCCTTTGTGAGAAGGAGATAATAGAGAAGTTGGGAAGGATGTCAAATTATAGGCTCCGCTGTTTAATACTGTGGATGCCAAAAAAAATTTTAGTACAAGGAGGCGTATTTTGGACATCTATCTTATCCGTAGTATTAAACTGCGGAATATTAAAAAATAAACTGCGGACAGGGACTCTAATAATCATTCGCTATATATATATATATATATATATATATATATATCATGGGTCCTATTCCACAACATACGTTAGCTGGGGGCACTATTTCAGCTAATAGATATATGGTCGTCCATTCAATTAATAGAGCGCTGAGATTAAATTTGGCATGGGTCTGGTCGCACCTCCTAGATGCTGCCAATGCAACTTCTTCTTAAGACCAGGATAATGACTATTATGACCTTATTTTAGTTTTTCAAACTGGCCACAAGTCTTATCCGCGACCAGTTTGAAAAGCCAAAATATTGACTATTACGCTGAAGATGGAACAAATGAGTAATATATTTAATTTACTCTAATATCTCAACATAATAATAAGAATAAAAAACATATCAAACTTAAAAAATATTTGTTTTTAAGTTTGAGAAAAAGAAATATCAAACTTAAAAAGTTTGATATCAAAATATCAAATTTAGTGCACTCAATTATTTCTAAGTTTGATTATTTTTTTTTCAAATTGAAAAAATATTTTTTTGAAGTATAAGAAAAAAAATATCAAACTTAAAAATTTTGATATCAAAATATCAAATTTAGTGTACTCCAATATTTCTAAGTTTGATATATTTTATTTTATTTCTTATGTTTAGATATTGGAATAGATTAAATATTTTACTTATCGGTTCCATCCTCAGCGTAATAGTCAATATTTTAGCTTTTCAAACTGGCCGCAAGTAAGACATGCGACCAGTTTGAAAAGTCAAAATGAGGGCATACTAGTCATTAGTCTGGTCGTAAGGAGTGGCATTGGCTGCACCTAGGAGGTGTGGCTAGGCCTAGGCCAAATTTAATCACAACGCCCCATTAATTGAATGGAGGGCCACATATCTGTTAGCTAAAATAGTGCACCCAACTAACGCATGATGTGGAATAGAACCCTATATATATATATATGTGTGTGTGTGTGTGTGTGTGACGCCCCCAAAATAGGTCCACACAACCCATTTTGAGTCGCCAAAATACATGCTATAGAACTCGAATAAATTTTTTCCTATTTACAACTATTAAACTATCGTGCAAAATACTACAACAAATATACTGTGAGTTTCTATACAAATATTTTACCGTAACTAGTACAACAATATCCACACTTAACTTAAATTATCAATACAACTTTTGTCACTCTATTTTATAATGTATTGAGATACTTCTACAGTTTCGGACCATTACTCCGTTTCCCAGTTAGTCCCAGCTACAGTCTCATTTCCTGAGAAGAACAATGGAATAAAAAGGAAAAAGGTGAGCTCAAATAGTCCAATAAAGAATATTATGACTAGGATAATGAAGAATAAATTATCTATAGCCTTTAACAATGATAAATCAGAGATTTAAAGATAATATAAGTTTTCAATGATAACTGCAGCGAAACAAGCAATTCTTTAAAAGAGTCAAGTAGAGCATGATGTCTACTATCTTCTATGATTTAAAAGTCCATCATCAATATTTTATCCCTATAACACCAATCAACAATTTTTGTTCATAAATATGCGAATCAATAGTTTATCTTTGCATTATGGTCCAAAGATATTTATTTGTATAACCAGTGGTCATGATCATGCCAAACACCAGTCCATCTTTGCACTACGGGCCAAAGAGAACTTTCACCACAAGCCTTTATCTGTAACACCAAAGTTCATAATTATACCAATACACAATTCATGATCATAATCACACCAATCAACAATCCATATTTGCACTACGGGCCAAAGATGTAACGCCCTGAAATCCGATCTATTTTCACACCCAAATTCCGTATGTCATGATCCCACTTCTTTCCAAACATACATCATTATATAGCTAAATATAACAACATACATTCTCAAATCCCTATTTCTAATACCTTATAACCTCATTCATTACAAATAATGATAATTATATTATTCTTTACATCTTACAAGAGTGGCTTTTATCCGCCACCAGGGATACATAACAGTTTATTTAACTAATCTATAATTCAATTAAATTATTCTATATTACAAGTCTTGGCTAGATCTTTATGCTCATTCATATATTGAATGGCACTTCGTCTGGATACCGATCATCTTGATCTTTACGGGATCCTTAAGTTCTTTCTAACATCGTTCGCTGAAAATGTTTTTATTTAAAGCAAGTGTGAGCATTCAATTGCTCAGCAAGTTACAACAGTTGAATAAACAACTTCAAGAATTTAAACATTCTTTTAAGACTTTAATAACCGAACAAAGGTTATGAAGCAGCTTGAATAATCAGAATAATTCTGATTCCTATCATTTTAGAACATTAATCACATTCACTTTGAAATAATTTCATTCTTCTACTCTTTTTCATACACATCCTGTCTGGCTAGAATCATTAGCACAGACTTAACAATAACGGTTCATGTATAAACAGAACATTCTCATATTGAACAGTTCAATCACAGAATAGTTTATCTCAAAGAAACACCAAAGTGTTAAAATTATGGCACAAGGCCTCTTACATTCTACCACCTTGTACAAATATCTCACATTTTTACATTCTTTTACCGATTTACGCCTTCATGACATACGAAGATGTCTTAACTCACACGTTCATCTTCTTTGATGATTTACATTCTTATCTTCTTCTTATAACTCTTCTAGGACTCAGCACACATCGTGTCTCTTCTAGTAGTCTATATGGTACTCTGAGTGGTTTCCCACAAACAACCAACAAACAAGTTACCATCTCATTTACACTGTCTTTCATAGTGAGTTAGATCTGTTTCCAGTTTCGTATATACCTCCGCTCTTTGAAGGAATTGTTTAGCCCAGCTCCCACATGTCAACCATCAAAGATTACGATTGTACCACAACCTAAACTCATCCGAACCATTAAAACTATAACGTTCGTTAAGTTAATTTCTTATTCCTTATGGTTTTCTGGCAACTAAATGCCATACCTCAGGATTCATTCTTTATCGTCTAAGTCATACAGTCTTTTGTATACTCAGAATGACCATTCAATATTAATTCTACGCATTCAAATCGTTAATCATTTTATATTACCTTATTCTTATCTTACAACGTCATGTCCATTCGACTCGGAACGTCATCCAAACTTTTATTACTAACTCGACTTCTTAACATATACGACATTGTCTTTAATTCAGTTCTTCACCATTCATAGGTTTAATCATCATTCTTCATTACCTTACGGTTAAACCATACACGAGGTGTAGGTTCTGCCCATTTAATATTCGTGTACACTCAACCCTATACACCCTCACGTCTGTTGAAGTGTCTAACACTTAAATTTCATTCTAACATTCTCTATTCGACTCACATTCGGCTTTCATTAATCTTGATATCGTTTATTACGACTTTCTTGATAAATTATATCTTACTTACTACTTTCGTTATCCATTACATGAACCCTATAAATATATATATATATATATATATATATATATATATATATATATATATATCAACATGTGATTAAATACAATGATTATCCAAGTGGGGACACTTTGTATAACCATATTTAGAAATTAATGAACAAAATATATATCTGAATTACAATATAGTACCATGTTGATAATCAATGATCGGATATAATATATATAACAATAGGGTTAATAATCTAGTACAATAATATAATAATTAAAACTTTCTTACTCATGTCCATTGCATAAAAGAAAATGCAAAGGTAAAGATACTTTCACCGTCTCATTGCTTTACACAACTTAGTTCTATCCTTAATTCAACGACCTATCATTTTATAAGATTGTTTTATTAATTAGAATAACATATCATAACACATCATACTTTTATTTACAATTAATACATAACCTAATCACATTGTCACATAGTTATATCACCATTAAGACACAAACAAACACTTATACATTCAAACTATATAGGTTCTGGATCAATTTGGTAATATTTTGGTGTAATCGACTCGGCTTTATCGGGTAATTATCGAGTTTATCGTTGATAAAACTCTAATCTGTAATTCAAATATTATTTGGATAATTTAAACATCAATCATATTATTTATAAATGACTTATAATAATTTATCATTAATTATTATAATTTATCATAATTTTCAAACTCTGGAATCATTATTAAATGATTTAAATATTAAATAATTCTATTATCATTAATATTTAAATAATATTAAAGTATTAATGCAACCCTTACCAAAATATCAAAGTTATTTTATAATAACTCAAAATACTTTTAAAAGTATTAATTATTACCCTTAAAATGATTTTTAAAACATTTAAAATTATTTTTAAATAATTACCATTAATATTTAAATATTAAGTATTATTCACTAAAATATTAAAAGTCATTTATAATAACTTAAAATATTTTTAAACCACTTATATCCTTTTTAAATGATTTTAAATCAATAAAATCATTTTTAATCTATTTATTTAATATTATTATTAAATAAATCTAATATCATTAATATTAACTAATTAATAAAATTTATCTTAAAATATTAAAAGTAATATTTTATAACTTAGAATATCTTTAAACTCTTTATTTTCATTTAAAATGATTTTTATAATATTAAAATTATTTTTAAACTAATTTATTTAATATAATTATTAAATAAATCTAATATCATTAATATTAAATAATTAATAAAATTTACATTAAAATATTAAAAGTTATATTTTATAACTTAAAATATTATTAAATATCTTATTATCATTTAAAATGATTTTTAATATTAGAAAATCATTTTTAATTAATTTATTTAATGCATTTATTAAATAAATTAAATATTAATAATATTCAAATAATTACTAATATTTATGGAAAATATGTCAAATTATTAAAAGTTAATTTTTATAACTTAAAATAATTTTTAAAACTGATTTTATAATTTTTAGAATTTATTTACTATTTTTAAATGATTTTTAAAATTTAATATAATTAAAATTAATAAACTCATCATTATAGCCTTTAGCGACAAAAAATATCGTCATGTAGGTGTTCTTGAGGCTCAAGAACACTGACAAACAGTGATGAAGGTGTCATGTTTGACCACCTCTTATTCTCTGTATAAACATGATCTGAGCTAACTAAGACAATTGACATTGTAGTATTGTTGTAACACTACAAGATCCAACTATCATCTAAGTCATAACACATTACAACAAGGAGATCTAGCCCATCAAACTCACTGTCGAGCTTCCTGGGTTTTCTGGGTTACCCAAAAACCCAGTCCGCTTCGAGTAGGCAGTTTGAGGCTTAATTTCCTTCGAGTTCTGTTAATTGTTAAAGCGTTCTAATGGGTCAGGGTTGTAGTCCTCATGTCAGAGTACATATATCATTCATCAGGTTAGTCAAACAACATCAGATTCATAAGATATCACACGGTAAACCCTTGTCAGAGACAACATTCATCAGTTTTCTAGGTTACCCAGAAAACTGAGTTCGTGCTCGTCCAGGCTAGTTTGACCATCGATTAGTTTGATTCTATTTGTTATCTAAGTGATATAAAGGCACAATTCCCACATAGCAGGTTATAACATAGATACAAAAACATCATCAAAACACATAAAACCTGACAGTTATTAGTCCTTAAAAATCTTGTCAGACGCGGTTAAAGGATTTCTAGGTTACCCAGAACTCACTTGGTCATGGTCGGTCAACCGACTTTGACCAATAATATCTTGTAATTTGGACATCGAATGACCATGATTCCAGTTCTACATTAAAGATATCATATCATACTACAAGTGTAAACATTTAAACAACAAAAATGATAACCAGATAAAGATCTATGTGGTCTGACATTCGGTTGTCAGGCCACTTTTGAAAAATTTTTAGATTTTGTAAAAACTTAAATTCGAGCATATAAATGTTATGGATCCACTATTTAGCAACCCAGATCATTAAAAGACACTCTCTAACACATATCTAACTAATCATTAACAACATCTAACATCAGATCATAAGATTTTAAAGATTAGGGTTTATACCTCCTTTTAGCTTTGATCCTTGAATCGACTTCCGATCTCGCTATAAGTGATAGTGGGGCTTGATTGGGGACCCGGTCTAGCAAAGTAATTTCGGTTTTGGGTGGGAGAGAAGTTGAGTTGAGTGTTGTTAAGTAAAATGAGCAAGTTAGTAACCTTTCTCTCTCCAATTCTATTTATAACATGTTGAAATGCTTAGAGATGATGATCATGTTTATCGATTTTTATTGATCAAAGGCTATTACTAGACCACATGGCTAGTTAGAGTTGGTCACCAACTAAAGTTATGGCAAGTTTTACAAGTTATCTATTAAATAATGCAAGAAGGGCAATTTGGTCATTTGGCTTTTACTTTTAATGGCAAAGTTGTCAATTCATTCTAATTCTTAGGGTTTGACCCTTAGGGTTTAACCCTAAGGTTTTCTAAGCTCAAAATCTAGGATTGTGTATTAAGGGCAAAAATGAAAATCTTAGTCTCTACAAATGTGAATTAGGTTTTCCTAATTACATTAGGTTTCCTAATCACTTAGGACTTATAAATTAGGCTTGATTATGTACTAATCACCATAAGCTTGCTAAATTAATAATTAGGGTTTATAACTTAGCAATTAGGGTTTTGATTTAGTAATTAGGGCTTCTAAATATTAATTAGGGTTTACCTAATTAACATTAAACATAATAATGGTTATTAATTACATAACACATAACTTAACAAACCTTACGGTCATAGTTGACTCTATACTATAGTTTATCAGAAATGCTAGGATTTTATACTGTTTTACTATAACTGTTCCACACATTAACATTACACACATATCAGGCATGTTTATATTACTGAAATATAAATAATATTATATTATTATTCTCAATCCTTATTTAAAATCCAGACTTAGGGTTTTGAATTCATATCTGACATAACCTTCATAGATACCATTATTAATTAAGTTAAAATAATTAACTTAACTAATATAATAAATACATATCATAATATCCATATCATATATACAATAATCATATTTTCATGGAAAATAAATAATAAATATTTTTATTACAACATAATTTTATTATAAGAATATAATCTATAATAATCAATAGTTCTAAAAAGAAATTAGTTACATCTAATAAATAATTTTATTTATCGATATATATACATATACTTTACTTTGCATATATTCCCACCCTTATATATATATATATATATATATATATATATATATATAATTATTTCAAAATTTCTTATTAAAAATATTGGGTTATTACATTCCCACTATTTTCATCAAACTATATTATTATCATCTTATATAGTTCGGCAAAAAATCTAATTAAAGATTTGCTAGTGAGAATAAGGATCTCATTTCAAATGTATATAGTCTTGTGATGACACAACAAACTATATATAAATAAATAGGTAGACAACTCTTGTCAATTACATCAACTATACAACTCCTTGTATTTTGCCTCTTAGATCATAATGGTCAAGTGTGTGCACATCTGAACTAAAATGATTTAAGTTAAGTCCAACCTAGCATTCCATATATTCAAAAAAGAAAAATATTGTCCTTATGGTGACACAACAAAATAATATTGTTCAATTTCCTTTGTAAGCATCAAATGTGATAAAATTAACATCTCAAAGAATTAAGATAAGCCTTGTGGTGACATAACAAATTTATAATAATTAATTGATACTCTATTATTTTTATCATGCTAAAAGGCGACGTTCGATATTCTAAATATCTTTGAACGCTTAGGACTTAATATAAAATATTTGCGGGGTTTGCATGTAATTAATTTGTCTCATCTTATTTAGCTCATGCACACACACACACACAGACACACACACACACACACATACATACATATATATATATATATATATATATATATATATATATATATATATATATAATACGTCATTAATTAACATAACATGCGAAGCATGTTTAGATAATATATAATATATATATATATATAGTATAAGCATGCACATATAGAATACTATATTCTACTTGGATTGATTATGGACTTTTATTCTAGTTTGGTTCACTTTAGAGCTACCAAGTGAATCAAAAGGTCAAACCTTAGGGGGGTGCAAATTAATATTTAAATATAACTATTATATTTAAACCCGGGCTCCATTACAAACGGGTCTTCAAGCGCTCCTTGCTCCTTGATCTTCAATTCTTCAAAATTAATTCTAATTATTCCTATTACAAAACTATTTAAAATAAATAAAAATCTTGATCAACAGTCAAGGGAAAATACATATGAGGAAGTTAGAATTTACATTAAGAAAAATTAAAGAAGACGAGGTATGCAGACCCCAATTAATAAAACTCATACATTCATGCATCCAACTAAAATAAAATCCAATCACATTGGTCAATAGTCCATAATCAATCCCATTTATTATCATACACATCACCATATGCATCAATAAATAACATTCATCTCATGAATAATAAACATTCGATATATATATTGATATCATTTAATGGGCAAATTTAGTTAGTATAAAATCTAATTTTAAATCAAAATAACTCCTTTATTTTAATCCAAATTTAAATCAAAATAAACTTATTTTATTTTAATCAAAATCTTTAATCAAAATAAACTCATTTATTTTAATTAATTATGGAATCTAATTTCAAGTAAAAAACTCCTTTATTTAAAGGAAATATGGATTCTATTCCTATTCACAAATAAACTCTTTATTTTGAATAATATGAAATTTTATTTCATATCTAAATAAACTCTTTTATTTAAGGAAACATGTAATTCAATTTCAACTCTAATTAGTTATCATGGAATCCAATTCCAACTCTAATTAGTTAGCATGAAATTAAATTTTAAAATTAAAATAATTTTTTTATTTTATTTTAAGATTAAAATAAACCTTTTATTTTAAAATTAAAATAAATAATTTTTATTTTAATTATAAAATAGTTAAGAATATATATATATATATATATATATATTATATAATACATATATATTAACTGTATATATATATAATTACCGTTAATATATATAAAATATATAGAATCCTGATACCTTAGATTTCCTACTGAATCACTTAACTAATTATATATGATTAGATAAAAGTTATTCAGCCAACAGTAAGAAAGAAAAGTTATCAACGAAATTGCGGAATCAGCCACGCGATTCACGGAATTAAAAAAACAGTTCGCGTTTTTTTTTTTTTTTTATTTATTTTATACAATAAAATTATGTCCAATTAAATTATTCTAAATACATATCAACATATATATCAAATTTAAACAATTAATAATTCGCATAAAGGTTTGGCTCTGATGCCACTGTTAGGTTTGTAATATTCATGAAACGCAATTAAATTGCACAAATAAGCGGAAATGTGAAAAATCAGAGTTTTAAAAATTTTACAAACCATATACCCGGATCACCCTTTATGCACAATCATTAATTAAACGAAAAATATGAAGAACAAGAATCATACCCTTGAAGATTCGAGCTTCCTCAAGTACAAGTTCACCTTCAATCTTTTTTGCGTTCAACTTGAATCCACCGGGTTTGGTTCCTTCCTTTGATCAACGTTAGCCACCCAAGTGTTTGGCCTCTAGAGTTGATCCACCAAGGAAGAAGAAATATTCAAGAAGAAGGGTGGTTGGCTAAACCCTAGTTTTCTATCTCTATAAAAAAAGAGTGTACTCTCCCAACTCTTGAAATTACGTATTCTATAAAAACGTCAACCACCACCTTCACCCATAATAAGACTCTCTTATTTATAGATGTAGGCAACCCTCCTTAGCAATTAAGAAATTAGGTTTTATTTTAATTAATTAAACTCTTTTAATTAATTAGGTTCGCTCCTAATCTTATTAGGAATAATTAATTAAAATCTTTTAATTAATTAGCCTCCCAATCTTATTGAGAATAAATGTGAGTACTAATATTAAATTAATTTCCAACTCTTTAGAAATTAAATAATAATAATTGTAATAATATTAATAAGACTCCTCTTATTAATTTATATATTTAATATTTCTAAAATATTAAATAATAAATATTAAGCTATTTAATTTATTCTATCACCATAGATTAAATTAAACACACTTAATATATTATTACGATTATGCCATTAACTTCTTAAATAATTATTCTTCCTTTTATGGTGTGACCCTTTAGGTACTCCATACTAAATCGGTTGTGAATAAATCAATTAGAACAATTCTAATCTTATTTAAATAAATAAATTAAACTATTAATTTATTTAAATAAATAATATTTATTCTACAATAGGGATAAGCCTCCCTAGCGATTAACGATCGACTTTCCAGATAATATAGATTTCAACATTAATCATAAAAGAACCTTTGAGTAAATAGTTACTGTACAATTCAATCCTTCCACCATATAATGTCCCAATTAAATATAAGACATGAAATTACTGTCAAGTCTTATTTTATTTAATTATATGTATTTCGACTCTTAAATGCACAACTCCAAATAATGCAAATTAGAAACTCCTTTCTAATTTTATTCTGCCTTGGTTAAGGACTACTGGGTTGTCATTTATCGAATCACATAGGACATTTCTCTTCTTTTACTAGAAGCAATAGATTTTTTATTGATCATATATTATCTCCATGTACAACTTATTATACTCAAGCATACCCTTTGATATACCCTAAGGGTCTTAAGGAATAAGTCAAAGTAT
Organism: Panax ginseng; assembly: GCA_020205605.1. Taxonomy (NCBI): domain Eukaryota; kingdom Viridiplantae; phylum Streptophyta; class Magnoliopsida; order Apiales; family Araliaceae; genus Panax; species Panax ginseng. The sequence continues at coordinate 34,783,748 of CM035137.1, forward strand.
AACTCATCATACACAAGATACTTATGATGATCTCAAGTCCAAGGATCACTTGACTTACTATCACTACAGAATTTCTATTGACAGCAAGTAAAACTCCATTAGGTATTCCTTAGCGAGCCAATGTTCAAAGTGAACTTATTCTCTAATAAAAGACATACATACTTGCTTTAATGTCTCCACACAAATGATCATGAGATCAATCATCTTCATCCAATGAGCAAGCAACGTATGTACCAATCTATCCGGATTCACTAATCCACAATTTAGTAATCCAATGATTGGGAACTATTTTAGTTTTAAGCTTTCTAAAAATTTAGATCTCATTAGAATGATCATCATCATTATTCTAAAAGCATTGCTTAAAACTATGGGTTTATCACATATTATAAAACAGCATTATGTAGATAATTAAAAGCCTTTAATAAATTAATACTTTTTATTAATAAATGAATAAGATTGTTACAAAATATATGCTTTATCATCAAACATGATTGGCTTGTGTGCATACTACTTTCAACTTGATAGTTGAGAGAATTGTGCCTTGTGTGTTGTTTATTTTTAATTTTGGATTAGTTGGATATGTAATATGGTTGATTGAACTTTTTACTACCCTATCAAGGGTGGTAGCTACCGCAAAGACCTTTGCTTCACCGCTTGTTTCATCTTTGATTATGTGATATTTAATTTGGATATGTAATATGGTTTATTCATGCTTTGGCATTTTTAGTTTATTTGATTTAGTTTTCTTCCCCAGGCAGTTGATGGTAATTCATTACTTTATCACAGGGAATATGTGTGAGACCCCAGATTTTATGAATAAAGATTTAAATTTATCGAAATATTGTTTTTGAATATTATGGTGTGGATTTGATATAATATTATAGTTGTGGGTAATATTTACAAATTTTGCAAAGTAAGCAAGTGGTTATATAATATTCGATTGGTCGGGGAATATTCTTTTTATCGGGAAAAATCCGTACGACGGCACAATCATTGGTGGACCCCACAACGGAAGTATTGTCGTAGTTAGAAAATGACGTAATTATCTTTTTATAAAAATAACTACGAAAGTGTTACCGAATTAAAACCGTTGAACTACCCGATAGTAAAAGTACAATGAATAATGCTGGGTTGCATAGTAGCACTACGATATTGGTTATTGATGCTTACATGAGAAGTCACTTTCATTATACTCAATTATTGCTACAGTAATTGCTGCATCATATCTCTCATATTATTGATTCGATTATTGTCACAATATTATCTATATAATATGATATATTATTAAATCAATAATTGAGACGACAAAGTTATTCATATTATTAAATTGTAATATTTACAATGTCTAGAAGTTCTGTCAAGGAGAGGTTTGGTCATCTAATTGCGCGCCAATAAGGAAAAATCCTTATCGAAAAGCCCTCTCTTTCCTGGGAACGGTCTAGTTGTTAAATATTGTGAGTTATAATATTAATGATGAATAAGTTCGTGTTGATTAAAGATGAAATTGATAGTTTCATTGTGTTGGAATTATTAGTGTTAGTAAAAATCGACATTTATTTCGATAATAATTGATGTCTGGAAGTTATCGGGTAATTAATCGGATAAATGAGGAATTAATTGCTATTAATTCACATGATTATAACTATTTGTTCACATGTGTGTACTATTGATTCGCATTCATGTACTATTAGGGGAGTTGATGCAAGTTTGATAATACTTGCAGGACTAAATTAAAAATGAAGAAAAAGAGGAAGGCATTATACTATAATATTTTGAGCCCCAAAAGGTGCAATTATTGAAACTATATTTTTCTATAAATAGAAGCTCATTCTTCCTTTATTTCTCACCAATTCACTAAAGCTTTAGAGCAATTATTATAGATAGAAATTATAGAGAGAAAGAAGAAGAGAAGTTTGCTACCTCACTATTCCAATATCCAGGATTTACAATAAAATCCAAGTTCTAAGCCAAGAACATGCATCTAACTTAGCATTAAAAGTCCTGCAATCTCCCCTTTTTGCATTTGCTTGCATATTGGACTCCAAAAGATGTCTGAATTACTTTTCATTGCTTCCTCATGTGAATCTCATGTCATAGCTTACTTTGTGTCTTGTTTTTCCATGCCTAGCTCGAACCGCTTAGCTCCACTTTGACATTACTTTAGCCAAGTAGCTTCATTTCTCATATCTTTGTTCTATTTTCCCTTTTCTTGCACAAGATCAATTAAACACATAAAAAGGAAAGAAAAATACTCGAAAATTTACAATTCGTCAAACTAAAGATATCCAATTCATAAGTATAAAACTCACTCATCAACTTTTATATAATTTTTATTTAAATTCAAATAGATTTTTAGATTTGAAAAAGAGTTCTTAGAAGCTTATAGATGATAAAAAGTGTAAACAGAGTAATGAACGCTCAAGTGGCTGGTAGTTATATTTAACGATTTAGGGATATTTTCGGCTATTCACTCATTTTTTGGCGAGTGAACTTCACTTGCTTTTAAATTGAATGGAAATAAGATTTTGGATTAAACCAAATATATTGAATCAATAGATTATGAGTCATAACTGGTAACTCAATAATTTGGGTAGATCACATGTGACTTTATGAATTTTACTCCATATATTATATATAATTTACTATTATATATACATATGTATATAATACTATTTTGTGTGAGTATATATATATATACACAGTGACCAATGTAGGAATTTAATCAAGGGTGGTCAATATTTAAACTATATATATATATATATATATATATATATATAATTACAAAAAAATTGATAAAAATATATAAGTAAAATCACATAATATAAATTTCCAACAAAATGGTATAAAATTCATTACAAAATCATTATTCCATTTTTCATTTCTAGAAATTATTTCATAATTGTTTCATGTTAAATGGTATCAAATATATCTTTTTCAATATAAGTACTAAATATTGTGCGTATTTCTTTTGAGCATAAAGATACTTTAAGTGTAGCAAATAGTGCAAGTTTTCTTCAAGAATATCTTTGCTATACCAGTCGAAATTACTCTCTAACTAAGGTAAGGGGTATTATTTATTTCATATTCATAAGAGATATTATTTTTCGTATTCGTAAGGAATTTTATATTTGTTCAATATTCGTAAGGAATATTATTTTCGTTCAATATTCGTAAGGGATATTATCTTCGTTCAATATTCGTAAGGAATATTATTTTCGTTCAATATTCGTAAGGGATATTATTTTCGTTCAATATTCGTAAGAAATATTATTTTCTTCTATACTCTATAGTATGTAAGTAATATTATTTCGTTTCATATTCCTAAATCTACACTTATTTTGATAAGTATTGCTTCTATAATCTCTGAAATTAGTAGAATATCCTTGAATTTTGTGTTTCATCTAGTATCGCTTCATTGGAATATTGGTCTGAACTTTCTTATTAAATTTTAATATTTTTATTTCGGGCTACTATTCACGGGATACTATTCACGGGGTACTATTCACTCGGGGTACTATTCATACATACACGGTACTATTCATACGGTACTATTCATGGGTACTATTCATAAATACAGTACTATTCACGAAGTACTATTCACTCGAGGTACTATTAACGGGGTACTATTCACGATAAAATTGATTTCTTTTCTGTCCAAATTGTTACATGAATTTCATTCTTGAATTTTACTCCACAATTAGTTATCATGTTGACAATTTAGACATTTTTGAACTATGGATAAATTGAATTATAAATCTCTAATATTTATCATTAATCTCACTTGATTGATTCCTTATATCATTGTCATCATCCTCATATTTATATTGTGTTGAAAGTCATCTTTGGCCCGTAGTGCATATATGGATTGTTGATTGATATGATTATGACCAGGAATTGTATATTGGTATAATCATGATTTGTAATGTTACATACAAATATTGTGGTGAAAGTCCTCATTGGCCTGTAGTGCATTGATGGACAGTTTTTTGGCATGATCATGACCACCAGTGATACTAACGAATATCATTGGCCCGTGCATGGATAATTCGATGATGTGAAATATTTATTGAGTTGTGTTACAGAGATAAAATATTGATGATGAACTTTTAAATCATAGAAGATAGTAGACATCATGCTCTACTTGACTCTTCTAATGGATTGTTTATTCCGCTGCAGTTGTTGATCTAAAACTTGTTGTCTATTGTATTCTGTCAGATTTTTCTCTGTTGAGGACTAAGGATAATTTATTTTGCATTATCTTAGTCATAATATTCTTTAATGGGCTAGTTGAACTCACCATTTTCTTTCATTGTTCTTGTGACGCCCCCAAAATAGGTATACATCACCCATTTTGAGTCGTCAATAACATGGTACAGAAACAACTACAACTTTATTAATACAACATAAAAACTGTGAGTTTAAATATAAATATTACCATCTAGACAATATTCACACCCAAATAAGTTCTCATTACAATTATTTTACAAAAATGGTGAGGAATACTAAACAACTTTCTAGAACCATCATTCCACACCCCGACTAGAACTCGCTACATTCTCGCCTCCTGAGAAGAAAAATGGAACAAAAAAGAAAAAGGTGAGCTCAACTAGTCCAGTAAAGAATATTATGACTAAGATAATATAGAATAAATTATCGTTAGTCTTCAACAGGAAAAAATCTGATAAAATACAATAGACAACAAGTTTCATATCAATATTCGCAGCGGAAAATAATAATTCATAGATGAGTTACTTAGAGAATGAAATATACTATAATCTATGAATTTAAAAGTCCATCATCAATATTTTATCCCCTGTAACATCAATCAATATATATCTTGAATCAAATATTCATCTTTGCACTACAGGCCAAAGATATTCATCAAAAATTCATTCATCTTTGCACTACAGGCCAAAGATATTCAGTAATATCATCATTTAGGACTGAGGATGATGAAAAATATTTTTAAAAAAACGAATCCAGTGAAACAAAAGAATAAATATTAAGGATTCGTATTTCAAACAATCCAAGTTCAAAAATACTTCATAAATAACCGTAATGAAGTAAATTTCAAGAATGATCAAAATATGGATACAATCAAAGCTAGTATCCATAACAGATATTTTGGACAAAAAAATGAGAATTTAATTTTTTTTTTCTGTGAATAGTGCCGTATTCGTGAATAGTGTTGTATACGTGAATAGTGTCGTATACGTGAATAGTAACCCCGACACTAAAAGACAAGAATTTCACAAGAAAAATCTTACCAATAATCCAGCATAATGATATTAGAAGAAATAATATCATTTTAAAAAAATAACATCCCTTACCTCGAAAAGACAAAAGATTCTTACCGAATAATCTTTGGATATAGTCTTTGAAGGAATTTGCACCGTCAGTATAACAACACTTCAAGGTATCAAAATACTCACAAGAATACGCTCGATAATATATTTTTCATCATAAGCTTGATACTAATGCATATATAAAGTATATATACATTATATATATATGTAGTCGCAAAATATTGACCGAAACCTTTAGTAACCGAACAATTTGGTTAACCACGATTACGTTTTTTTTTTACATTATGCGGTTTGGTTACGGTAACGGTTACGGTTACATCTTGTAGCCGCACCAAACTGCACTATGCACACCCCTATTCCAAACGAACTGCATTAATTTAATGTATTGTGTTTGAGTCTCAAAACATTACGTTTGTGAGTTAAATAAGTTGCATTTAAAAATAAATTGCTACTAGACGAACAAGATTTTCAAATTATTTTGATCATCCAAACACTGCAAACACACTAAACGTTACAAACTCTATATAACCAAACATACATTCTATAACATGTTTTTAGACCATATTCATTGACCCGAAAAATCATTTCCTAACAAATTATAGTTGAATGGACATTTCTTGAATTAATGTAGAAGAAATTAAAAAAATATATTCTATTTTGTCCTTTTTGTTGTTTATATTTTTTTATTTACTCTCTTAAATTTTATAAATTTTATATTTTTACATCATGATTTACATATGCAACGCGTGTGTGATGGGATAGTAGTCTAAATAAAGTACTAGTTTAATTGTATAAATAAAATATGAAGATAATCTAATTTAGGGTTATTGGTGAAACGTAAATCTTAATTACTCGAAGTAGAAAAATTAAGAATTTTAATTAAAGTTATTAGGTCATCATCCTTGGTGATAGAAATATGACTATATAGACAAGTAACATCATTAAAAAATATAAACGAGTGCTTTAATTGTGAATGCTAAGTATTTGGTCACAGCCTCAGAGGACAAAGATAACTTGCACATAACATTTTTATTGACTTTACCATTAAATTATGCAGCAGACAAGCTTGTACTTTGTCCTGTTTATTAACATGGGCCTATATGTTATTGAACATGCCTTGAAGGCTCAAGCTACATTTTTTACAAAGATCAAATAGCACCGTTATATATGCCGACATGATCTTAAAATATATATATACACATAGACACGATATATATATATACACACACAAAGGATCAAAGACTTATTCTTTAATTCTATACCTTCTTTAGCGACGTTCCGAGCGACGGTTTTGGTCAAATCGCTATATGTCATCTCGTCGCTAAAAGTTAAGAACTTTACAGCTTCTACGATATAAATGACGAACCCGAACCATCGCCCGATCCGTCACTAAAGAGGGTGAGCATCAGAGCCGATCCTGGGTTTTCTAAGGCCCAGGGTAAATTTTCTCAAGTGTTCCCCTTTATACAAATTAAATTAAAAAATAAATAAATTATCAACTAATTAATTTTATTAAAATTATAAGAATTTACAAAAGATAAGGAAGAACACTTTAAAATGTCATCGAAGCAAAAAATCATCACATGTACCTACAAAATAAAAATATCAACGAAATAAGTAAAACTAATGAAATATCCACTGTAGTTGACAAGTTTTACTGATTACACAATTGAACTTTTAATTTTTCAAATTACCCCACTAAACTAATTATTATTTTGAAATTGGGTTATTTTGATAAAAAAAAATAAATAAACGGACGTTAATTTTATATCTACAAAACTAATCAATTACCCACTGTAGTTGACACGTTTTACTGATTACACCATTGAATTTTTAATTTTTCAGATTACCCCATTAAACTAATTAAAAATTAATTATTATTTTAAATATTTTTAAAATTAATTATTATTTTCAGTAAAAAAATATTAGAAACTTTAATTTTTTCCATAAAATGAGTAAAGTTTCATAAAATATAGATTTAAAAAAATTAAAGTTTTATAAAATCTTCTCGATTTTAAAAAAAAATCTTTTTTTTCTTTTGAAAATAAAGTTTATTTTTTTGAATCTATATTTTATAAAATTTTACTCATTTTTTTGAAATATGAAGAATTTTCCAATTTTTTCTTGAAAATAATATTTATTTATAAAAATTATTAATTTTTTTTTGAAAAAATTGAATCAATTTTTTTATTTATCTTTTACTATTTTTTATTTTTATTTTTAATTTTTTTAATTTTTAATATTAAGAATGAGCCATTCTGCTAAAAAAATTAAGTAGACATTAATTTAATTTAAAATCACTTTAATTTTTTTGAATCTATATTTTATAAAACTCTACTCATTTTACAAAGAAAAAAAGCTTTTAATATTTTTACTTGATAATAATTATTTTTAAAAATATGTAAAACAATTATTTTTAATTAGTTTGATGGAGTAATTTAAAAAATTAAAAATTCAATGGTGTAATCAGTAAAATGTGTCAACTACAGTGAGTAATTCATTAGTTTTGTAGATAAAAAATTAATGTTCGTTTATTTTTTTTTAACAAAATGACCCAATTTTAATATAATAATTAGTTTAGTGGTGTAATTTGAAAAATTAAACGTTCAATGGTGTAATTAGTAAAACCTACCAACTACAGTAGGTATTTCTTTAGTTTCGCCCAATGAAATTTAAACCACAAAATATCATTTAAAATGTCTTCTTGTTGCACTTTTAGATGTAAAATCATCAATTATACTATCATATTTAATGTTTTTTAACATATCATTTTCAATGCATAATATCGCTAATCTTTTTATTATTTTATTTTTTATACACATAAATACATAAGCTTATAAAAAAATTTAGGCCCCCCTCAACTGTGGGCTCTGGACCTGTTAGCCCTTGCCTAGGGTCGGCTCTGGTGAGCATGGTATGTAAAATAAAAGGTGAGCCCTTGAAATAGACTATATATATATATATATATATATATATATATATATATATACAAATCAGGATCTTAAGCTCACTTCCTTATCTAGCTCACCTTGCTTCACACCTTTAGCGACGAATTTTACCACGATTCTTATCCATCGCTATATATAGAATCGCTGCTATATGTAACCGTCAGCTATATGTCAGTCTGTCAAAAAAGCTAAAAGCGAAGGCATTTTATATATATAGCGACGGACTGAATCATCGCCAGGTCCGTCGCTAAAAGGGGGTGAGCTAGATAAGGGGTGAGCTTAAGATCCGGCCCGTGTATATATATATATATATATTAAGAATTATTATTTTTCGAAAGAAAATTTGATATTTCCACAAGTCTTTACTTACATGAATGTGGATCATATTTACTTTTCATGTGAGAATTATAAGACCCCAACTTTTATGAATAAAGATTTATTTTTCTCAAAATATATTTTTGAATATTGTGGTGTTGATTTGATATAATGTTATAGTTGTGGGTAATATTTATAAACTTTGCAAAGTAAGCAAGTTGTTATAAAATATTCGATTGGTCGGGGAATATTCGTTTTAATAGGGAATATTCGTACGAAAGCACAATCATTAGTGAACCCCAAAATGAAAGTATTATCGGAGTTAAAAAACGACAAAAATATCTTTTTATAAAAATAACGACGAAAGTTTTACCGTTAGACTGTTAAAATACCCGGTGGTAAAAGTACAGTAATACGCGTTGTTGCATAGTAGCACACAATATTGTACAGTATCTTTGATTATTGATGCTTACGTGAGAAGTCACTCAGTTTATTTTAATTATTGTCACAGTAATTGTTGCATAGTATCTCTCATATTATTCATTCAATTATTGTCATAGTATCATCTGCACAATATTTTATATTATGAAATCAATAATTGAGACGACAAAGTTATTCATATTATTATTTGTATTATTGACGATGTCTAGAAAGTTCTGTCGAGGAAAGGTGTTTGGTCACCTAATTGCGCACCAATAGGGAGAAATCCTTATCGAAAAGCCCCCTCTCTCTTGGGAATGATCTGGTTGTTAATATTGTAAGTTATAATATTAATGATGAATAAGTTCGTGTTGATTAAAGATAAGAATAATATTGATGAGTGAAAGATGTTGTTCATTTAGTTTTCTTTAATTCTTCGGTGACCCAATTACCCTCAGAAGAGGTTATTCTGTGATTGGCTAGTTTTGTTATAATTGACCAAACGGAAAATTAATCAGATAAATATGCAATTAATTGCTATTGGTTCACATGCAAATTAATGTTGGTTCACATGTATGGAACTATTGATTCACATGCATGTACTATTAGGGGAGGTTGTGCAAGATTGATAATACTCGAATAACTAAATTAAAAATAGAGGTCAAGATGAAGGTACTATACTGTAATAATTCGAGCCCCTAAACGTGCAATTATTGAAACTATATTTTCCTATAAATATAAGCTCATTTCTTCTTTCATTATCACCAATTTACTAAGACTCACAAGAGCCATTATAGAGAGAGAAGCTATAGAGAGGAAGAAGAAGAGTATTCTGCTACTTCACTATTACAGTATTCAGCCTTCTACAAAGGTAAGGGATATTAATTTTGTTCAGTATTCGTATGAAATAATATTTTTCTTTCATACTCTGTAGTATGTAAGGGATATTATTTCGTTTCGTATTCCTAATTCTACCCTCATTTTATTAAAATATTGCTTCTATACTCCGTGAAATTAGTAGAATATTCTTGAAATTTGTGCTTCATTTAGTATCGTTTCACAATGATATTTTTCTGAACATTCTTGTTAAATTTTAAGTTTTTCATGCCGGAGTACTATTTACGGGGTACTATTCACAAAGTACTATTCATGGGTACTATTCACAAAGTACTATTTATGAAATACTATTCACGAGATACTATTCACAGAGTACTATTTTTGAAATACTATTCACAAAGTACTATTCACGGGATACTATTCACTTGGGTACTATTCACCGGGGTACTATTCACAACGAAAAATTAATTTTCTGTCCAAATCATTTTTGATACAATATTATTCTTGAATTTTACTCCACAAAGCAGTATCATGTTGACAATTTGGATATTATTGAATTCTGGATAAATTAAATTATAAATGAAATTTAAGTAGGCACACTTAGAAGGGGGGTTGAATAAGTGTGGGAACAAACGGTGTCAAACTTTTGATTCAATAAAAATTCTTTTAGATATTCAATGCAGGAGGCTGGATTCTAAATCCTTATAGATTAAAAAGTTAAGACAAGATGTTGAGTTGATGTAAGACTTTCTAAAATGCTTAATTTAGAGACTTAGCCTTTTTCAGAATGTGATTCTGTGAAAACAATATACTAAATTAGTTTTGTAAATTTATAAATATAGAATGCAGCCTGCTAGATAAATAGCCGAATGATGAGATAATTTAGCACAATAAGCAATCACATGAACACAAGGAATTTTTACGTGGTTCAAATTTCTATCCTCTATTCTAGTGGTTTAATCCACGTCCAATACAAACTAGTATTGGAGACTCTCTTTATTAATTAACTTTGTTTACAATTAATTTCCTTTACAAGACAAGTTTCAAAACCTTTGAGTACTTATACTCCTCGAGCACCTTTGCTCCCTAACAGCTTTGTTCCCCGTGCACCTATTCACGCTTAAGCACCTATGCTTCCTTGAACTTGCTTGCAAAACCCCTAATCCAGCCCGGATTAGAAACCTTAGACTACCAACTTAGTCTACCACATATTTAGAGAATTGATCAAATATATGACAACAAAATAAACTATGATCAAAGCAATAATTATATCAACAATTCAAGGCTCAACTAGAATGCAATGATCAAAGTATGAAAGATATCACCAAGTTAAATAGCCAGATCCGAAATCTGAATATAATCCGTAGCACAACAACCTTTTTAAAACTTCACAATTGAAAAACTTGAATAGCGTTTATGAGTTTGTATGTGAAGAAAAGGATCGATGTATCAGAAAGGAACTTTTTAGTATACTGCTTGGTGTTTTTCTCTGTACTTCAAACCCACGGCTAAAGCATATATATAGATAGGAAAACTTTTTTCCGCTGCTAATTTTAGCTGCTACTCCCATTAAGAATTAATTTCAAGATAGATTTATATGTATATAGACGTTAATAATTGATTTCGTAAATCTCCATATATATGTCCGTTAAAATTAAGTACATGGTATATTAGTTGGAGATATAACCAATTAAGGAGCATGTGAGTCAATCAACTTAATATTTGATTGAATAAAATATTTGTTTGCTTTAATTTTGCTTCCTTTGACTCAAGATAGAATCATGTTAATTAAAGTATGTTCATTAATTTAGTTAACAATAAAAATTCACTTCACTAAATTATGAGCTTCTTTAATAAGAAAGTAAATCAATTGTTAACTCCTTTTATCCAACGGATGTACTGTTCATTTAGGAATCAATGAAAGATTTTATAGATTATTCAAATCTTATTTTCAATCATCTTCCTATTAAAGTGATGAGATCACGTTGCTTAATTTAAGGAAGGAACTTTTAGAATATCCTTAATTATGGAATCTAAATAAGCAACCTTAATTATGTAATCAATTAAATCAATTTAGAAGCTTTAATTATGGAATCAATTTAATCACCTTTAAATATGAAATAAATATATCAATTAGATTTACATTATTAAATGGACTTCGATATTAATTTTATGCAATTCAAAAATATTTCCATGTTCATTTTGAAACTCCAATTAATTTGTTCCATAATTAATTATTTTCATGATTATGGCAAACCCAATAATAAAACACCATATCCCAAAATTTATGGAGACAATATTGGTTAAAGATATGAAAGATAATGATCTTTTTAAAACTCATTTACTAATCAACTCTATCAATTATGGGAAGTATCAATATTTAAAAAACATTTTCATATTTATTTTGAAATCCCAATCTATTTAGATTTGCCCTCACTAATTAGCTTTCCAAAAATTACTCTAATTAATTGATCCATGCTAATTGATTCTGAAGATATGAATATTTATTTGCTTAATCAATTTTAAGGAAAATTCAATCAATTAATAAATCATGAAAAAAATAATGAATAACTCAATCCCAAGATATATGGTATAGATTTATATAAAGAATCAAAATCTATTTTAAATTAATTCTTTTAATTATGGGAATGTTTCAAAATTAGCTTTTCAAAAATTACTCCAATTATTGATCCATGATAATTGATTATGAAGATATGAAAATTTGATTTGCTTAATCAATTTTAAGGAAAGTTCAATCAATTAATAAATCATGGAAAACATAATGAATAACTCAATCCCAAGATGTGTGGTATAGATTTATTAAATCCATAAAATATGGGAAGGCTTCAAAATTAGCTTTTCAAAAATTACTCCAATTTATTTAATATTTGATCCTTATTAATTTTGAAAGCTTAATTAAATATTTTCATAATTAATATTTAATTAATTAATCATTTTAATTTATTCCACAATTAATTAATGATACAATGCAATGCAATGCAAATCCTAGAGCCTTGATTGAGAAATAATTAAAGCTAGGATCTTACATTTATTTTCTAATGACTCAAGCAATTCTTCAAGCCTTCATGTCTTCAATCCTTTAATAAATCAAAGCTTCAAGAATTTTTTTAATATCCTGTAAATGTATGAGTAAACATTTTAGTACAATAAGAAAGTCATCATCAAAACCTAAGGTTGGAATATGACCAAGTCAACATTCTCCCCCTTTTTGATGATGACAATATAATAATTATGGCTCCCCCTAAGACCATGCATATATTAAAATATTCTTGACATGATAGAATAAGAACATAAAGTTAGACAAGAGATATTCAATATGCACTCATCTTGATATTCAATATGAACTCATTTTGTACCTCAATCTGTTTCAACATGATTAGACAAAACATATCATAATTTCTCTCCCCCTTTGTCATCAATCAAAAAGAATAACATATGATTTTTCTCCCCCTTTGTCATTAATCAAAAGAAAGGAAGGACATTGAAAATGATGTATACCGTAGAAAAGAATCATGGTGCTTTTAAGGACTAACAATGGTTGGAAAATATGAGTCTAAGAATCTTTTTCGCATAACCCAAGTGATTAAAAGATTTAAATATTTTCTTAATAAAGTAAGCTAACCACATAGATTCAAGTAAGCAATCATACCTTCATATTTAGTTACCTCTACGTCAATACCTTTATCATATGATGTGAATTTAATTGACGTACTCATTTGTGTAGCCTCAAACCTTTTGATCAACTCTTTTATGTATTTGGTTTGATGTATATATGTCATCCTTTATTTTCTTTATTTAGAGTCCCAAACAAAAATAGTTAAGTTCTCTCATTAAGTTCATGTCGAACTCCTTCTTGAGTGAAACCATTTGAGATGAGATACTTAACCTCTTATATCAAGCCCTTGGAATTTGTTTGAACTTGTCATGATTTGGGTAGTTCTCATACTCAAATCTGGGAGTAATGTCTTCAATAATATTCTCGGGTGGATGACTTTTGAGATACTTTGCTGCTTTCGACATTTCAACTTTCTTTTCTAAGAATACGGTTTGCTAGACAGTTAGATGATGCTATATTCGCTTTTGTCGAATCCAGGACCATCTTTGCTTCTTCTTCTTGATGAATTCAGTTTGCTCCTTTGGCTTACTCAGTCTATTTATTTAGAGAAGGTCCTTTGGCTTTGAGATGTACCTTAAAAAAAATTCATCCTTTTGGTACCCATATCTTTTTGGGTCCTTTTGGGTTAGTCACACACAAATCACTTTTCTTAATCCACACACTTTTAACTTTCATATTCCTTTTATTTGATTAACAATCTAAATGTCCCTTTAAGCCACATGTTTTACAAGTAGTGAAAGGAGAGCAATAATTTAATTTTAAATGTGATTTAGATTTTAAAATTTTTACATCACTCTTTTTATGTGTTGGATTATAGCCTATTCCTTGTTTTTCAAAGATAGGTCTTTGTTTACCCAACATAATAGATAAATTTTCTTCCCCTTGGACAAATTTAGTCAATGATAATTTGAGTGAGTCTATTTCTTTTTGTAGTTCATTCGTTAAAGGATTTTTAATATGAGAATCATCATTAAAAGCATTAATACAAACATCTCTCATTGCTATTTTTTTGTTTAATTTTTCAACTTCTTTATTTAAATCATTAACCTTGTTGGAAAGAAATTTGTTATGATTTTCAAAAAAAATCATTTTTAGCAATTAAAATATTTTCTTCTTGTGATGATGTATCTTGTTCAACTTCTTTCTTTTCATCAATTAATATATCAACCTCATTCATTAAAGTATTTACCAAGTCTTTTAAGTATTCATTCTTTTCTCTTAATTTTTCATTTTCTTGTTTCAAGAGATTATAATCAGAAATTGTTACCTCGCTCGATTCATCATTTGATTCATTGTCGATTCCCATGAAGCATACTTGGGCTATTTTTTTTGTTTGCATCAACTTCCACTTCGGACTCATCATCACTCCAAATAATAAATGATTTGTTCCTTTTGTTATCCTTGGGGCTTAGTTTGCCTTTGTTCATTATTTTGAAGCAATCCGTTTTGAAATGGCCCGAGCGTCCGCATTCAAAGCAAGTGTCTTCATTTTGCTTTCCCTTGAATTTGTTTGAAGTGATTGCATTCTTTCTCTTAATCTTTCTTTGTAACAACCCTTTAAGCCTTTTTGAAAGTTTTGCAATTTTCTCATCTGAATCGTCCTCTAGCTCCTCTTCATCACCTGCAATAAGAGCTAGAACCTTCTTTCGAGGAGTATCTTTCCCATCATCATATCTCCTTAATTGATGTTCAAATTCTTGTAACTCACCAAATAGAGTTAATGTATTCATAGAAGAAATATTAGGAGAATCTTGAAGAGTTGTAACTTTAGAAGCAAACCTCTTGGGCATAGCCCGAAGTAACTTACGGTTGATCTCACTTTGTGGAATTGATTTATCAAGAAGCTTCATGGAATTCATTAGTACTAGGAACATTGATTGTGCCTCGTTGATAGTTTCATCTTTCTCAAGCTTGAACATTTCATAATCATGCATAAGCATACTAAGCTTGACTTCTCTTACTTTCGATGTACCTTCATGGCTTACTTTTAAAGTATCCCAAATCTCCTTAGCCGTGTTGCATGAGAAAACTTTGTCACTTTCGGATTGCACCAATCCACTAAGGAGTGTGTTCATTGCTTTTGAATCATAGGGGACCATATGAGTTTCGGTTGAGTCCATTTCCATTAAGGTCTTTGGAGTACCATCTTTTTTTCTTGGAATAACAGGACCATTCTCCACAACCCACAATTCCCATGGGTCTCTTTTAAGAAATATCGTCATTCAAAACTTCCGTGGTTGTAATTTTCGACTCCATGAAGTAGTGGAGGTCTAACAGTTGATTGACCTTCTTGAATGATGTTCCCAAGGTGTGTCATGCTAGAATCTTTCCCTACAAGTCACCTTTAAGACCAAGATAAGTAGAGCCAAGCTTTGATACCAAATGAAATTTAAGTAGGCACACTTAGAAGGGGGGTTGAATAAGTGTGGGAACAAACGGTGTCAAACTTTTGATTCAATAAAAATTCTTTTGGATATTCAATGCAGGAGGCTGGATTCTAAATCCTTATAGATTAAAAAGTTAAGACAAGATGTTGAGTTGATGTAAGACTTTCTAAAATACTTAATTTAGAGACTTAGCCTTTTTCAGAATGTGATTATGTGAAAACAATTTGCTAAATTAGTTTTATAAATCTATAGATATAGAATGCACCCTGCTGGATAGATAGCCGAATGATGATATAATTTAGCACAATAAGCAATCACATGAACACAAGGAATTTTTACGTGGTTCAGCCCATATCCTCTATTCTAGTGGCCTAATCCACGTCCAATACAAACTAGTATTGGAGACTCTCTTTATTAATTAACTTTGTTTACAATTAATTTCCTTTACAAGACAAGTTTCAAAACCTTTGAGTACTTATACTCCCCGAGCACCTTTGCTCCGTAGCACCTTTGCTCCTCGTGCACCTATGCACCCTTAAGCACCTATGCTTCCTTGAACTTGCTTGCAAAACCCCTAATCCAACCCGGATTAGAAACCTTAGACTAACAACTTAGTCTACCAAGTTAAATAGTCGTCTCTGAAATCTGAAATATAATCCGTGTAGCACGATAACCTTTTTAAAACTTCACAATTGAAAAACTTGAATAGCGTTTATGAGTTTGTATGTGAAGAAAAGGATCGATGTATCAGAAAGGAACTTTTTAGTATACTGCTTGGTGTTTTTCTCTGTACTTCAAACCCACGGCTAAAGCATATATATAGATAGGAAAACTTTTTGCCCGTTGCTAATTTTAGCGGTTACCCATCAAGAATTAATTCAAGATAGATTTATATGTATATAGACGTTAATAATTGATTTCGTAAATCTCTATATATATGTCCGTTAAAATTAAGCGCATGGTATATTAGTTGGAGATATAACCAATTAAGGAGCATGTGAGTCAATCAACTTAATATTTGATTGAATAAAATATTTGTTTGCTTTAATTTTGCTTCCTTTGACTCAAGATAGAATCATGTTAATTAAAGTATGTTCATTAATTTAGTTAACAATAAAATTCACTTCACTAAATTATGAGCTTCTTTAATAAGAAAGTAAATCAATTGTTAACTCCTTTTATCCAACGGATGTACTGTTCATTTAGGAATCAATGAAAGATTTTATAGATTATTCAAATCTTATTTCCAAACATCTTCCTATTAAAGTGATGAGATCATGTTGCTTAATTTAAGGAAGGAACTTTTAGAATATCCTTAATTATGGAATCTAAATAAGCAACCTTAATTATGTAATCAATTAAATCAATTTAGAAGCTTTAATTATGGAATCAATTTAATCACCTTTAAATATGAAATAAATATATCAATTAGATTTACATTATTAAATGGACTTCCATATTAATTTCATGCAATTCAAAAATATTTCCATATTCATTTTGAAACTCTAATTAATTTGTTCAATAATTAATTATTTTTATGATTATGGCAAACCCAATAATAAAACACCATATCCCAAAATTTATGGAGACAATATTTGTTAGACATATGAAAGATAATGATCTTTTTAAAATTCATTTACTAATCAACTCCATCAATTATGGGAAGTATCAATATTTAAAAAATATTTTCATATTTATTTTGAAATCCCAATCTATTTAGATTTGCCCTCACTAATTAGCTTTCCAAAAATTACTCTAATTAATTGATCCATGTTAATTGATTCTAAAGATATGAATATTTATTTGCTTAATCAATTTTAAGGAAAGTTCAATCAATTAATAAATCATGAATAACTCAATCCCAAGGTATATGGTATAGATTTATATAAAGAATAAAATCTATTTTAAATTAATTCCTTTAATTATGGGAATGTTTCAAAATTAGCTTTTCAAAAATTACTCCAATTATTGATCCATGATAATTGATTATGAAGATATGAAAATTTGATTTCCTTAATCAATTTTAAGGAAAGTTCAATCAATTAATAAATCATGGAAAACATAATGAATAACTCAATCCCAAGATGTGTGGTATAGATTTATTAAATCCATTAATTATGGGAAGGCTTCAAAATTAGCTTTTCAAAAATTACTCCAATTTAATTAATATTTGATCCTTATTAATTTTGAAAGCTTAATTAAATATTTTCATAATTAATCTTTAATTAATTAATTATTTTAATTTATTTCACAATTAATTAATGATGCAATGCAATGCAAATCCTAGAGCCTTGAATGAGAAATAATTAAAGCTATGATCTTACATTTATTTTCTAATGACTCAAGCAATTCTTCAACCCTTCATGTCTTCAATCCTTTAATAAATCAAAGCTTCAAGAATTCTTTTAATATCCTGTAAATGCATGAGTAAACATTTTAGTACAATAAGAAAGTCATCATCAAAACCTAAGGTTGGAAAATGATCAAGTCAACAATAAATCTTTAAAAACTTATCATTTGCTTTCTTTTTGAATTCTTATATCATTGTCATCATCCTCATGCTTATGATGTGATAAAAGTCATCTTTGGCCCGTAGTGCATAGATGGACTGCTGATTGGTATGATTATGACCATGGATCATTCAGTATAATCATGACCTGTAATGTTACAAATGATAAAAGTCCTCATTGGCCCGTAGTGCATTGATGGACAGTTGTTGGCATGATCATGACCATTGGTGATTACACGAATATCATTAGCCCGTAGTGCATGGATAATTCGTGGACATGATATTAATGAATATCCTTGGCCCGTAGTGCATGGATAATTCAGTGATGTGGATTATTTATTGAGCTGAGCCTCGGCGATAAAGTTGATGATAAACTTTTTAAATCATAGAAGATAGTAGATATCATACTCTACTTGACTCTTCTAATGGATTGTTTGTTCCGCTGCAGTTAAACTTATTGTTTATTATCAGTTTAACACTGTTGAAGGCTAACGATAATTTATTCTACATTATCTTAGTCATAATATTTCTTACTGAGCTAGTTGAGTTCACCATTTTGCTTTCATTATTCTCTTCAGGAAATGAGAACGTAGCCGGGACTAGTCGGGGAACGGAGTGATGGTCCGAGATGGTGGTTATTGTAGTCCTCACTATTTTATGAAATAGTGTGATAATAATTGTAATAAAAACTCTATTTGAGTTTCCATATTGTCTAGAAGACAATATTCATGTAAAAACTCTCAACTACGCTTTTGTCGTATTGTATAAAAGAAGTTTGTATTTAAATTTTGTACCATGTATTTGATGACTCAGAATGGATAATGTATACTTATTTTGGGGGCTTCACAAGAAGAGTCTTGTTAAACTATTAATTTCCTTTATTAATTCCCTATATTTTTAATTAGAGTGATCTTAACCTGTTTGCATAACAGGTTGTATGCCGGCTCAGCTCGGCATACAAATTATTTTTCCTATAAAAATTACAAGGCTCAAACAATGGCAAACTGTATCTTAATTTCAAGTCGTTCAAAATAGGCAGTCTATTTGAATAGTATATACAAACAAATTACGTTTTATATAACGGAGTTGAAATTGTAATATACTTGTATAACAGAGTTGAAATTATAATATACTTCTATAGCAAAGGTCATCTGAATTATACTACTCTACGCTGTACAAAATGTAACTTATTTACAGAATTTCTCATTTTTGACAACCTAAAATCAAGATACAAATATGCTAGACTAGACTCAAATAGATATATATGATGTAATTAACTATAATGGGCATAACCAATGTTTTGAAAACCGAATTGGCTGGTTATATCAAAAATAGGTCATATATTTAGTTCAATTTGGATTTATTATATTAGTTTGGTCAAAAGTCGGATTGTACTGTAAAATTTGTCAAATTGACCTAATAAATCGGTTTTAATTTAATTTTTATATTTTTTTGAAACCAATAATTTTTTATAATAAGATTAAACACTTTTTGTAATATTTGAATACAATTTCATTATATCTAAGTTTATCAAAACAAGAGATGTTCTAAAATTTTATTAATTATTCATTATATTATATTTTTCTATATTTATGATCATGATTTCATTGGTTCTGAAACAATTCGGGTCAAATCTCGAATCGTGGCCCAATAGCTCACCACCCAAAAGGTCATGACTTGAAGGTACTATTAATAGTAATTTATTTCTTTTTATGTAGATAAATTTTTTTTCCTATCTTTTAATGTGGGATTGGAGTGTTGCAGGTTCAATAATGATTCGAACACTTGAGGAGGAATGATCCATCCATCTAGTAATTTTTTTGGTTGGATGATAGATAGAACATTCGGTGTTATGTTTATATAGTAAAAGACAAAAGAAAAAAATGAAAAAACTAATCAGTAAATCCTACGTCATATAGAACTAAATAAATAATTAGTATTAAGATCCTAATGATAAAAAGTTCAAAATGTAATAAAATAGTTCGAAATTATAAAACTACAAAAAAACTCATAGAAGGAGTTCAAATTTGACCTAAATTAGAGTTTGCCCAAAGTTGACTTGCAGTGATTTGACTTCTGGCGATCCAAGTGCTCCATATCTGTATTGACAGTCGTATAAAAATTAGTTGTATTCATATAACTAAAGAGTTGTTAGAAATAAAGGAGTGGAAAGTGAAAAGTTTGGAAAATAAAAAGTTCTTTTCTTATTAATATTTGTCGGTTATTGGAATATGAAAAGGTTATGTTTATTTTTTCTCTCTTCCCCCATGCCTATATATAATCACATCAGATAGAAGAAGTATATGAGGAGAATAAGGAGAATTGACAACCAAGAGTATAGAGAGAATAGTGAAAAACACACTATCTTTGTAAATACCAAATGAATTGTGGATGACCACTTGAATACAAAAGATTATCAATATAAATTTTGTTTGATATACATCTTGTTTTATTATCATTTTATAACACGTTATCAGCACGAAGTTCTACCCAATTTTGAAAAAAGAGTTCTCTCAACTCAATGTAAGTATTGTTTCATTACACTTAAATTTAATCATATATATATATATATATATAGAGAGAGAGAGAGAGAGAGTTCGGTTCCTATCCGGCCTCCCGCATTTTCTTAAAATGCGGACTTTTTTTGCTTTTTTTTTGCTTTTTTTTTAAAAAACAACTAAAAAAAATAAAAAATTATGGAACTTGAATTTTTACATAATACAGTGTTTTGGGTGTGATTTGAATATATATAACAAAATATAAGTATGCATGCGATGCTGTGCAGCAATATGTATATATATTTTTTGGTATAGGTATCCAAATCACGCCCAAAACACTATATTATGTAAAAATTCAAGTTCCATAATTTTTTTTTTAGTTGTTCTACAAAATAAATAAATAAATAAATAAATTTCGGTCCGCATTTTATCAGGTCCGGACTCCCAGACCTGATCCTACTTATATATATATATATATGATATAGTAGTGTAATATGGTCGTAGATTAATAATGCATGTTTCACATACACAAGTTACAAGAGTAGATAGGTAGTCATCAAATTCAAACCACTGAAGACAAATGTTTCTATTATTTTATCTATAGCTATTATCATTGCTAGTCATGACTCACAATTATTTAGCAAAAGCCACATGGATGGTTATAGTCTTTAGTTTTATTATTGCTTTCTATATCAATATATTTCTAATGATCTTTTGATATATTTCTTTTTGGCATGGTAGCATATTTGATATATTTCAAATGATCTTTTTGATATATTTTTGTATGAAGTTACAATGACAAATATACTTAGTAGTGTTGGTTTGTTATTTAGTTTTAGTGGACAAATTTAGTTTTGTGTTTTACTGCATTTCTATAAATTGTTTCATTACAATTAAATTTGAACATATATAGTTATTTAATTTGATGGAGAATATATTTAGTTATGTAATATTCAAATCTTATAAATTTGAATTTGTTTCTCTTGATTTATATGAAGCAAGAATTGATTGTTGTTGAGTAAAATCTAATTACACACAGCACGCAAGTATACGTGGTCAACAAGTAATAAAGTGATAAGTTGAGTATCGTTCCCACAGGGAATTCTAATTAATAAATTCCAACTACTAATACTATATCAATTCAATTTTATTCAAACAATGAGAAATTGCGATTTTCTGAATTATTAACTCAAAATTAAACACTTAAAGATACTGTACTAAGATAAACAATTAACTAAGCTATTCTTTGGAGTGAATGACTTCCTAGGTAGGTAAATATTAAGACTTCAATATCCCCAATTATGAATTATAAGTCAGTTATCTAATCATCCCAATTACTATGTCTCATGGATTGTTAACAGGAATTTTCAAATGCCAAAAACCCTCTTCCAAGTGATCAATTGACTTCTATTTAACCCAGATTAACCTTGCTATATTCCTATGCAAAACAATTGGATTAAACTCTTTCCAATTCCCAATTCCTTATATATTACATGCGGTGAAATGATATTTCCATTCAATTCACAAACCTAATTATTTACTGTAAATAACTGAGTCACATGTTATCATGTCTAGTTCTAACCCTAGAATTCCTCTCCCAATTCCTTCTAGATTAACACACTAATTATTGGCCAAATAATTAATCACTAAAATCAAAACATGATAAACAATCCACTTCAACATAAATAATTATAATGACAGAATAACTAAGTTATAATCATAAAAGGTTCAATTGAAATCTTAATTAAAGAATTAGTTCATCGCGGAAATAAGAATCATTAATTGTTGACAAATCATCCTTAACGAATTACAAATTAAAAATAAGGAGAAAAAGAAGAAACTCTATAGCCAATCTTGAATCTCCAAGTAATCTCCTGTAATCTTCAATGGAAAAGCTCCTTCAATACTCTCTGAAAAATAAATCCAATCCCCTCTTTAACTCAGCAATTAGTTTCTTTTTATAGTCTCCCCACAATCCTCCTCCAATTAGGTTTTATTATTAGCCCTTAATAGACAAATTAAGTCCAACCAAGTCAAACGCTTAATCCGTCAACGCCAGGCTGGACTCAGTACTTCCTGACAATGAGGGTAGTCTAATTTCAGTAGCCTTGCCACCGACTTCATTGAAATTACCAAATTGCCATTCAATGCTTGAAATTCCATAATTGCCCTTCAAACTTCCAAATCATCAAACAAGATAGAAACACAATAAAAATGCTACTAAATAACTTAAGAACGCAATAATTTAAGTCTAAATATATCCGAATTATGGGTATACTACCCATTCATCAAATACCCCAAACTTAAATCGTTGCATGTCCTCATGCGACAAAGCCTAAGATCACCAAACAAAACTAAACATCATGCACATACAAACTATTTATATTTATATGTTCGTAATTCCAAAGAATCCAAGAGCTCACGTAGATCCATATGCCTCGTAAAATCACGTAAACATGCTAATTCATCATGTAAAAAGCAGGATCAACAATATCCCAACAATCAATCGGATCTAAATCATTATTACCGATATCATGTGTGTGTCCACGACCATCACGCGAACCCATGAAAGACAAAAAATATGAGAGATAATAACTTTCTTAGTAGGCATCATATAGTGTGAACTTGAGAACTCATCAAATAAACTTGTTTCAACTGAACTCAAAACACTTACCCGAATTCAACAGTCAAACTAGAATATATTTTTTTTGTTGTTGTTGTTGTTTTGTTTGTTTTTTTTTTTTTTTTTAAGTTCTACATAAATGACTGTGCAATGTCTCATCCCATTAGGCTAACAGTGTTACCCCTTAGCGAGCTTTCACCAACGACTCCTCCTGCACCATTTAAGACCTTAGGGCGCTAGGTTTTAAGATACCCCTTCTAAGCGCATTTCTCAAGTAACACAGCCCCAAAACAAGACTAGTCACCCTGTATATTATCATTATTATTTATATATATATATATATATTTTTATAGATGGTTGGTGAGTGCGTTTTACGCTCCATCTCACGCTTGTGTTTATGGGGAGTGGTTCCCCTCAACCCACCACAAGACTCAACATTTGTTTTTTTATTATATATATATATATATATATATATATATATATTTTTTTTTTATATTCCAAATGTTTCCCCCCAAACTCGAGTTTATGCATGAATTCAGTCTCATCTAGTTATTCAAATTGTTCTTCCATATCACTAGCAATCCCCCTTTAGAACTCTATTCTCTAACCATTTAAACTATCATAGCTAACATGGTCGTTTTATTTCCAAGTGCCTTCTTATAATATCAATGTCAAACAGATAAAGATCCAATTCAAGTCACGAAAATCATATCACTGAATCAACAATCCTTACTAGACGTGTTCATGCAATTCTACTTTCATCATTGGCCCCAGATATAATGACTCTCAAAACCGGAATTAACATGCAATCCTAAATGCAACTTTACTAATAATCAATCCCCAAACTAATAACAAACTACAACTGGTGAAAATAAAATGTAACCACCCCCAAGCTAAGCTAGAGCAATGTCCTCATGCGAAAAAAAATAAGTCAAAATAAAACAGAGGACTTCCCACGTAATTTATTCCTCCTGGGAGCATCATCGCCCTCGCCATCTCTTGATCGGACGGGAAATCTTTGGCGGAAACTGGAGCCGTAGGGAAATGGCTAAGTGGAACGCCTTGGATGGGTCTGGATGGTCGCGCATTGCAATGCGAAAGAAATTGGTCAACTAAATACTTGAAAATCACGTCTTGGCGATAAATGGCGCACATTCACGGGACTCAATGTTGTAAAACCAAATTGCCTATCTCCGGCCGGATGACTTCGGGGACCACACCTCGATGAACATTTAGGGGCCGTAAGGGAGGGGGAGCCCGAGGTGATGGGGCTCGGGGAGACGTATGTGGGGATAATGAAACCCAGTCCCCTAGGGTGATTAGTGCCACCGGACCACACTTTATAACGACGGATCAAGTTGTGGTCCAACACGCATAGGAGTTTGAATCATCTCGTCTAATTTCCATTTGACCCCAAACTTAGCACATAAGACGCAGATCAGGGATGGATGTGGTAGCCCTCCTGTGGTCCCTCCGCGAGATGCTGCGAAGCATCGATTCTTGAATAAGATGGTCACATCGATTCGTAGGCCTTGTATGATGGAGTATAATAAGACACGGCCCTTTCTTTGGTGACGGACTCACATGTGTGCGTGGCATCAATTTCACAGCATATGAAGGCATACCATGCCTTTCCATATAGACCGAGGTGAGACAATGGGAAGGTCATGCTGCCACGCCATGGATGGACCAAGTAGTGCCCGATTGACACAAATTCTCCTAATAATCTTTTCATAGTCCCGCCCATCACTCACTAAAGTAGTATATTCATCATGAATGCCCTCTAAGGGTAGTTGATAGCACCCATTGATATCCTCCTCGCCAAATTCCACTGTCCTTACCTCCGACAAACACCCCATAATGGTCATGCTCGTGCAAGTTGGCATAGAATTCTTTGACCATTTACGTCATCATCGCTATGTCAGTCGTTTCGGTGAGGGCGAACCGATTACGCCAAAGAATCATCATCGCTATGTCTCCATCCTTGTTTTGATCGGGATTTGAGACCCCTTCAGAGGACTAGTGAAGCGAGTGGTCATGCGGTATCAGAAGCGTTTTGAGCCGCAACACTAACAAAACGCTCTCTTTGTCAAATTTTGGCGGGGAAGTTAAGCGGCCGGACCCTCGTCATGCGATAGCGTTTGGATGCCATGTCGAGAATTCGCAAATAAAAACATACTCATAGTTTAGCTTTAAAAAAATGTACGGTTGGATAAATGTGCTTCTTAGCAAAGACATAGAAATTGTATAAAATCTTGGTAGTGTGAGAACGCAGGGGGGTGAGGCATGAAATCGGTGAGTATGTAAGTTGCACAGATTATTGAGTCGACAATTTGTCAAACACCTAGACAAAGAATCGAGAACTTGTTCAATCCATTATTAATTCCTCGTTTATTCATGCCATGCATTTAGCGTGTATGGGTCTCGAGAGTGTAGGAGTACGTCAAACAAAGAATGCGTTATCTATGTGCTCCATTAGATTTCCAGATGACAAAAATAACGAATGAAGAGCATCTTAATTGCAATAATTGAAATACACATCAAATCATACCTTTGTTACTTTTAAAGAAGTTGAAGGAGTAGAATTACGGCACACAAGATGCAGTACGCACCAATATGAAAGGAAGGGATTGATGCGTGGTGGATGGTGGAAGACAATTATCCAAAGTTTAATGACTTTGTGCTATGGAGATGGAGAGAGGGTGACCGACCTTCTTTGTCTTGGCGCTGGGGAAAGAGAGTGGGCTAGAAGGCGATTACGAGGTTTCAAATACGAAGCTAACTCGACCCCGGTAGCATACGGGCACTGGTTTAAGCTTGTATGGAGCGCCGGGGCGCTGAACGGCAGAGTCGAGTGAGATGGGATAGCGCCGGGGCGCTGAGATTGAACTAGAATCCAGCGCCGGGGCGCTGGGCCTTGTTTTCACTTTCTGGAGCCTAGCGCCGGGGCGCTGTGATTGAACTAGAATCCAGCGCCGGGGCGCTGGGCCTTGTTTTCACTTTCTGAGAGCTGGCGGCAAGGCGGGCGCGATCCTAGTGATGTGGGCCGGGCGCCTGAATTCACCCACATGCGTGCATACCGGACGATGTAGGAATTAGTTTAGTAAACTTGGAGTCTTCTACTACTGTAATAACAAAGGTGAAAATAAGAAAAGTTTAACTCTAAGAGGCATAAAATCAAATAAAACGAAAAAGTTATGGAACTGCATGGGTTGCCTCCCAAGAAGCGCTTGGTTTACAAATCGTCGGCCGACTTTGCGGTGTTGGTCGGTTGTCCACTGGGGTCCGAGAGGTAATTTGGACCGTAGCTTGACGCTCGATTGGTCCGCTCCATAGTGTTTCGAGACGTTGACCGTTAACCTTGAATGTACGCTTTGAATTCGGTTCCTCAACCTCAATGTTTCCGTGGAGTGACAGATATGACTACAAATGGTCCGGACCACCGGATTTCAATTTTCACAGAAATAGACGCAAGCGTGAGTTGAATAAAGAGTACTTGATGGCCCGGTGCGAATGTTCTATCGAGAATTTTTTTATCGTGCCAAGATTTGACTTTCCTCAGATATAGCTTAAGCGTTTTCGTGAGGCGTTGAACTCAATTCATCCATCTCGTTCAACTGCGATGAACTGCTTTTCACCGCTTTGCTTCTAGATCAAAGTTTAATTTCCGAATGGCCCAATGGTGCACTTTGTGTTTCTAGCTCGACCTAAGATGACACGCCTTTCCAAAGACCATTCTCATGCGGGACATGCCGATCGGGTTTTTTACTGTTCGATCGATAAGCCCATAGAGCGTCGTCAAGGATAGGCGCCCAATCTTTTTTGTGACGAATTGACTACCTTTTCCGTGATCCTCTTAACTTCCCGATTCGACACCTCTACTTGGCCATTGGTTTGTGGGTGATATGCAAATGCAATTTTGTGATTTAACTCCATATTTTACAAGCAATTTAGTGAACTGCTTTATTACTGAGTGTGTTCCTCATCACTTATTATAGCCCTTGGTGTCCCAAATCGGGTAAAATGTTCTTCTTTAAAAATCGGGACAACAACGTTGGCATCATTCGTGGGTAACGCTATGCAAGCTTCTACCCATTTGGAAACATAATCGAATCGCTAATAAGATATAACGATTATTAAGCGAAGATGGAAATGGTCCCATAAAGTCGATACCCCACCGTCGAATAGTTCCACCTCTAGAATTGTGTTAAGTGGCATTTCATTGCGCTTGGAGATATTACCTACGCATTGGCATCGATCGCATTTTAGCACAAAAAGAGATAAGCATCTTTGAATAAAGAGGGCGGAAGAATCCCGATTGTAGTACTTTTGCGTTGCAGCCGATTTATCATTTGGAATAATGACCTCCGTAATCCGAGGAGTGACGGTGGCCTAATATACTATCCATTTCTTCGTGAGGTACACAACGCCTTATCATTTGATCTGCACATTGCTTTAAAACGAAATGGTTCATCCCAAAAGTATTGTTTCGCATCGTGGAGAAACTTCTTCCGTTGTTGTGATATCAAATCCGTGGTAACACCTTGGCAACCACATAGTTGACATAGTCAACATACCAAGGCAATATGGTAGTTACTCTAACTTTGCTCATCCTAAATTCTTCATTAATCACCGAGTTGTCTTCTTTCTCTGCTTCTTTTTATTTTCCAACCGAGATGGATGATCCGGACACTTGATTTTACTGTAGACTTTTCTCATCCGGGATCTCCGTGATCAAATTCTTGTAACAACAAGATGCAATCAGTATTAATCGTGGTTTAGCATCTTTCTTCTCAATCGGATATTTAATAAATTGAATGATCAATCAGTAGAACAATTACCTTAGTCAGGGAGATAAGCTCTGAATTTGTCAAAAGCAAACACCACCGCAAGTAATTCCTTTTCGGTTGTTGTGTAGTTCAAATTGGGCATCCGTCCAATGTCTTACTAGAGTAGTAGATAGTATGAAAAATCTTATCATGACGTTGTCCCAATCGGCCCCATACAGCGTAATCAAGCGCCGCGCATCAATTCAAGCAGTAAAGACCAATCCAAGGCGCTACAATGATTGGTGCAGAGACAAATTTTCTTTAATACCTCAAATGCCTCGATGCATGCATAATCCATCTTAAACGGTACATCTTTCTCCAAGAGTGAGCATAGGGGTTTGAGATTTTTGAAAATCTTTAATAAAGCGTCTATAGAACCTGCATGTCCCAAGAAACTCAGAATGCCTTTTACGAGATGAAGGAGGAGGCGGCTCAATTGTATCAATCTTACGCTCTATCCACCTCCAATCCGGATCGCGAAACCTTATGTCCCGAATAACCCCTTCTTGTACCATAAAATGACATTTTTCCCAATTAAGTACGAAAGTTAGTCTCCACACATCTTTTTTAACACCAAGATCGATTATTCAAACACGAGTCAAAACTATCGCCAACACGGAGAAATCATCCATGAACACCTCTAAATTACGCTTTCGACTATATCGGAAAAGATTGCCATCATACTGACGTTGAAAGGTCGCGACACATTACATAAACCAAAGGACATACGCCGAATGCAAACGCGTCACCGTATGGACATGTGAACGTGGTCTTTTCTTGATCTTCCAAAGGTTTTATGGCAATTTGATTGTACCTGAATATCCATCTAACAATGAGAGAATTGATGTCCCGCTAACTTTGTCCCAACATCCGATCAATGAACGGCAGGGAAAGTGATCCTTGTGTGTGGCTTTATTCAACTTATGAATCCATACATACTCTCCACTATATGATTCTAGTCGGGATAAGCTCATGCGCTTCATTTTTTAACCACACATCATGCCCCTTTTTTCTGCATACACATCAGCATGTGACTTACCCATGAACTATGCGAGATTGGGTAGATAATAATTTCATCCAACCATTTTATAATTTCCTTCTTCACCACCTCTTTCATAATGGGATTTAACCTTCGTTGCATCTCAATGGTTGGTTTTGATCCTCTTCCATTAAAAAATCTTATGCATACGAGAAAGATGGGCTAATACCTCGAATGTCCGCTATAGTCCACTCAATCGTTGTTTTGAACTCGCGCGAGAACTCGTCGTAATTTTTCTTTTGGGTGTCGATTAACGTTGTCAAACAATAACGTGGTAGAGTCGAGTCTTTCCTAAGTAAGCATAATCAAGATGAGAGGGAGTGGCTTTAATTCCAACACCGTGGCGCTTTATCGAGGGTTTACACTTTTTACCTTCCGCTTTAGGCCTTTCAAGGGTGTCGAATGGTTGATTATTTTTCCGTAGAATGATGGTGTGTCTAGCCATTTGACCGCTCATTATCTCGTGATCCGCACTATCGTTGTTCTGTTTCTAACTATCATGGATTCTATCGGATCCTCTCGAGTAATTACAAAGAAATCTTGTGATTCACTATCTCCTCCATTACATCCACCCGCAGACACTCTCACCTTTTTCCTTTGGATATAAACATTGCTTTAAACACATTGAAAGTGACACATTGATCGTCAACTCTCATCGTCAATTCTCCTTTTTGCACGTCGATTAACGTTCTCCCCGTTACTAAGAATGGTCGTCCGAGAATGATGGGAAGTTCCGTATCTGCTTCACAATCCAAGATAACGAAGTCTGCTAGAAAGATGAATTTATCCACCCTTACTAATACGTCTTCAACGATACCTCGTGGATATATAATCGATCGGCTGCTAACGATGGCTGATATTTGCTCGGTTTTGGTGCTTGGAGCCCGAATTGATGATGATCGACCGATAATGGCATCAAATTAATCATCGCCCCCAAATCACACAGCTTTCCCGGCGATTACCAATGTCGCAATGGAATAGAAAAGCTACCGGATCTTTCAACTTAGGAGGTAACTTGTTCGAATAATTCGCTTACATTCTTCTTAAGCGCCTTTGCTTCAAAATCCCCGATTTCCTTTTCTTTGATAAAGACATCCTTCATGAACTTAGCGTAACTTTCGGCATTTGTTCTAAAGCTTGGCTAATGGGATGTTGATATGCAATTTTTAAAATATCCAAAAATCTTAAAAAGCCGCTTATCTAACTTGGATTTCAAATCTCTGCGGATATGGTATGGGTGGCATTGTTGTAGATGACCCCAAGCATTTTCCTCTCCTATTTCCTCTTTATCTTTCCCTTGGTTTCCACAACTTCTTCATTTTTTTGTTCATTATCCCCTTGTCCTTATCCTTAATCGCTTGCGACTCCTTCCCACTTCGTGAAGATTACCGCTTTCTGGTGCTCATTTCATTTCGCCGGATTTATTTACTCATCACTCGGAGGCGTTCTAGTGGATTCGGTATTCAATGCATGTGCTATTTGTCCCAATTGATTTTCCAGATTCTTTAACGATGCCCCATGGCTTTTGCAACGTCATATCTAATTGATTCAATTTCTTGTCTTGTTCCTCGTTCTTTTTTGTCGAGGCTCTAATAAATTTTTCCAAGGTCGCTTCCCAACTTGATACCCTCTCTCGTTGTTGAGGTTGATTTTGGAATCCGGGAGGTGTGTTGTTGTCTCAGGTGGTTGAGTCATGACTTGATTGTTACTCCATGAGAACCTGGATGATTCTTCCAACACGGTATAGGCATTTTGGGTAGGATACGGTTGAGTTGAAGCGATTATAATTTCCTCTGAATTTGGCTTTGATTTGAATTTATGGCACATTGATCCGTAGCATGACCCCCAAAGACACAATCTCATAAACCATCGCTACTCTTTGTGTGGCTTGTGGATGCCATATTTCTATATGCTTAGCTATTGCGATCCTTGTCTTTATTAATCTTTGTTAATAAGCGTCACTTCATATTTTCCCGATGCTTTTGGATGGTTGGTCCTCGCCATGGGCCAATCGATAGTTGTTGGTGGCCATTGTTTCTAACAATTGATCGCCTCATCAAAATTTTTGGACATAATCGCCTCCTCCATTCTTTGCATCAATACTAGACCTCGTGGATGCGTGCAAACCATCACAAAATATCCCTAATTGCATCCATCTGCGAATTCCATGATGAGGGCACTTACTTTAGCATATCCTTAAACCTTTCCCACGCCTCATATAACGATTCTGACTCAAGTTGTGCGAAAGTATGAATGTCGTTCCGTAGTTTTGCCGACTTCGCTGGTGGGAAGAACTTAGCTAAAAAATTTTGAGCTAAGTCATCCCATGTGGTGATTGAACCAGGAGGCAAGGAGTGTAGCCAGCTTCGTGCTTTATCTTTTAAAGTAAACGGGAACATCCTCAACCTTATAGCGTCTTTCGATACATTGTTAAATTTGAAGGTATCGCAAACTTCCAAGAAACTCAAGATATGTTCATTAGGATCGTCTATCGAATTACCCCCAAACTGGCATGTATTCTGTAGCATCTGAATTGATCCCGGTTTTATCTCGAAACTGTTCGCATTGATTGCCGGTCTCTTAATACTTGATCAGAAATCAGAACATTTGGCGTATGTAATCCTAAGTGATTTACGCTCGTTCTCCGCCATGTTCACGAGTAATTCTTGGGTTGTCAGGTTCTTCTTCCAAATGTATCACCTCACTATTCAATCGCAGCATGCGGAACTCCTTCTCAAGGTTGTCTATATATACGTAGAAGTTCCTTTCTAGCTTTCAATCTAGTGTGCATACACGAATTCCTGCCAATCCAGGAAGAAAGATTAAGTAGTGTTCAAATTAAAATCAAATTGATTATAACTAATATGAAATTAATATTAATAAAAGAAAATCTGAAGAATCGCTTAAAAACTTGTTGAGTAAAATCTAATTACACACAAGACGCAAGTATACGTTATCAACAAGTAATAAAGTGATAAGTTGAGTATCGTTCCCACAGAATTCTAATTAATAAATTCCAACTACTAATACTATATCAATTCAATTTTATTCAAACAATGAGAAATTGCGATTTTTCCAATTATTAACTCAAAATTAAACACTTAAAGATACTTGTACTAAGATAAACAATTAACTAAGCTATTCTTTGGAGTGAATGACTTCCTAGAGGGTAAATATTAAGACTTCAATATCCCCAATTATGAATTATAAGTCGCTTATCTAATCATCCCAATTACTATGTCTCATGGATTGTTATGAGGAATTTTCAAATGCCAAAACCCTCTTCCAAGTGATCAATTGACTTATTTAACCCAGATTAACCTTTGCTATATTCCTATGCAAAACAATTGGATTAAACTCTTTCAGGTCCCAATTCCTTATATGTTACATGCGGTGAATGATATTTCCATTCAATTCACAAACCTAATTATTTACCGTAAATAATCGAGTCACATGTTATCATGTCTAGTTCTAACCCTAGAATTCCTCTCCCAATTCCTTCTAGATTAACACACTAATTATTGGCCAAATAATTAATCACTAAAATCAAAACATGATAAACAATCCACTTCAACATAAATAATTATAATGACGTAATAACTAAGTTATAATCATAAAAGGTTCAATTGAAATCTTAATTAAAGAATTAGTTCATCGCGAAATAAGAATCATTAATTGTTGACAAATCATCCTTAACGAATTACAAATTAAAAATAAGGAGAAAAATAAAAAACTCAGAGCCAATCTTGAATCTCCAAGTAATCTCCTCAGAATCTTCAATGGAAAAGCTCCTTCAATACTCTCTGAAAAATAAATCCAATCCCTCTTTAACTCAAAGAATTAGTTTCTTTTTATAGTCTCCCCACAATCCTCCTCCAATTAGGTTTTATTATTAGCCCTTAATAGACAAATTAAGTCCAACCCGAAGTCAAACGCTACTTAATCCCAATTAACGCTAGCATGGCTCAAAGACCTCAGCCACGAGGGTAGGAATAATTTCATTTACTTTGCCATTGTTGACTTCATTGAAATTACCAAATTGCCATTCAATGCTTGAAATTCCCATAATTGCCCTCCAAACTTCCAAATCATCAAACAAGATATAAACACAATAAAAATGCTACTAAATAACTTAAGAATGCAATAATTTAAGTCTAAATATATCCGAATTATGGGTATACTACCCATTCATCAATTGTAATGGAATCTTGATCCTGAGATTCATATAAAGGCAAAGAAACTTAGAGATACAATTAAAGTTAGCAATCATGCATCCCAGCAGGATCATACCAAATTAATGATTTTTATTCGCTATCATCGCCTTGAAAAATTAAAATATGAGCACATTACAGTAAAAGACTCACTTGTCTTATGAAATGATTTTAAAGGAAAGATATGAGAATCAAAAATTTGTAATTCTCCCAAAAGCTCATTATAATTGGTTGCACCTGAAGTTGCAAGATTTTAAAAGTGTTGAGTGAGAACAATTCTATATTTTTTCAAAAATAATCTCACTATTAAAATTATGTGAAAAAAACAACTGATGAAGACATGTTAGAGAAAATATTTATTATATTTCATGCCTCGAATATGCTCTTGCAGCAGCAATATTGAGAGGGGAAGTTCACAAAATATTCCCTAAAGCGATAAAGAAAACTATGTTCCCAAAAGTGATATTATGTCTTCTAGTGGCCGTACAAAATTATGAGTTTTTGCTAAAAATCCAACAATCTCGCTTGACCGATTTTATTACATTCCCTGAAGTGAATGGAACCTCATTTGATAATCATAGAGGAAATTATGGTTGTGGTCGTGGTAGTGGACGTGAAAAGAACAATCAATATAGAAAAGGGAATGTACCCGTCGTACTCCTAAACATTTGGTAGATTTGTACCAACACACCATAAAAGAAAAGAAAATAGAATTGAAATAAACTTTATTGATCATAATGATCCTGAAGATCCCATGAATTATTTTGACTTTTCAAATGGAGTGGATATAACTAATTTTGATATTTATGGTTTCCTTGATGATATGTTGATAGAAATATTCATACCAATTAATTATTTTTATTTCATTATATTATGACATTATAATAAGTATTTTTATTATATGTTTCAAGTAATAAAGTTAAATTTATGTTTTGCATATATAAAGATGTATGGACAAGAAGCTCATCAAACTTAATTAAAGTTTCTGGAAGAGCGATTATAATGTTGTCAATGGGCACAAAACTCTGTAATGATGATTCTTTATATTCTTCTGAGACAAGTAGAAATTTGCTCAGCTTTAAGGATATACGTTATAATGGTTATTATATTGAAATTAATAACGAAGGTAGTGAAGAATTTTTTTATATTACTTCAATAGTATTGGGCCAGAAGCTCATATTAGAAAAATTGTATATTTTCTCTTCTGGGTTATATTATAATAAAATGAGAATAGTTGAAACAAATATTGTAATACACCAGAAGTGTTCGGATCCAAATGTTTTTATGATTTGGCATGATCATCTAAGATCAATAATGATGCATTGAATTATTGAAAACTCCCATGAACCTCCCTTAAAGAACTAGAAGATTCATTTACCTAATGATTATATCAAAGTAAATTAATTACCAAACTATCACATTTAATTATTGTTATTTAGTGTTCATCTTTCTAAGAAAGAATTCAGAGTGATATATATGGACCAATACTCCCACATTGTGGTATATTCAAGTATTTTATGTTTTTACTTGATGCATTAACCAGATGATTATATTTATGTTAAACATCCTGTTGCATATACACATACTCAAAATGGTATAGCTGAATCACTTATCAAGAGACGTCAATATATTGCTTGACCTTTGATTATGAAATCAAAATTACATGTTTATGCTTGGGGTCATGCTATTTTACATGTTACATCATAACCTTAACATGTGATTTTTTTTTATTTAAAAAGCACGTTTCGAGGATTGTCCTTGTTAATGAAACAGTCTTCCTACTATTAGGGGGAGAAAAGTCGTTGCCTGAAGCACGACGTGAGATCGTTGTCTGAAGCACGACGGGAGATTAATTGAAATGTGTCAACGTTATTTAATCTTGATCCTCATACAAATCAATATGAACTAGAAGTTCAAAGGATTATTCATTTGCAATGAATTGCAAATCAATTACCAGAATTATTCACCGATAATAAGAAAATAGTTATATCTCATATTCTAGCTGCTAATACTCTAGCAGGGATTGAAGTCCCTGTAGGAAAATCAGTTAATACAGCAGCAAAGTGAATCAAAGTCACACCTGAAACGTGGAAGAATGATCGTTGTTAAAGATAAAATTCTCCAGAAGAAAAAGTACAAGAAAAATAAGTTGCAGCCAATAAAGAGGCTATACCCATGAAACAGGCTACAAAATTTATCGATCTATCCAAAACTTATGAACAAAAATCTCCTGTAAATAAAATTCTTGAAGAGTTATCCCCTAAAGAGTATCAGGTACCTGAAAATAACGAGATCTCGATACATTATGTATATACAGGAGAAAGATATATTGGATAGAAATAAAATTATTGTCGACAACATAATTTCATATAAAGTTGTTCTTGATATTAGCAGAAGTAATGATCATGAATATTATGAACCACAAATCGTTGATGAATGCAGAAATATTTGGCCAATGTGGAAAGAGTTGATTTAAGCAGAATTAAATTTACTAAGTAAACGTGAAGTTTTTGGACCTGTAGTCCGAACACCTGAAGGTGTAATGCATGTTGGATACAAATGGGTATTTCTACATAAACAAAATGCGAAAAATAAAATTATAAGGTACAAAGTGCGACTTGTAGCACAAGGTTTCTCACAGAGACCTTATATTGATTATGAAAAAAAAAATATTCTCCTATAATGGATGCAATTAAATTCAGATTTTTAATTAGCTTGGTAGCAAAAAAAAATTTGGATATGCGACTAATGGATGTCGTTACATCATATCTGTATAGATCATTAGATAATGATGTATACATGAAAATCCCTGAAAGATATAAAATGCCTGAAGTATATAATTCTACATCTCGAAGTATGTATTCTATTAAGCTACAAAGATCTTTATATGGGTTAAAGCAATCCAGATGCATATTGTGGTATAATCGCCTGAGTGGATATCTTTTGAAAGAAGGATTTGAGAATAAGTATAATTTGTGCATGTATTTTTATCAAAAGATCATAATATGGATTTGCTATTATTATTGTATTTATTAATGAAAGATCTTGCTCCAGATGAGTCGACAAAAGCAACAAATTTGAGATGAAAGATATTGGTAAGAAATTTTTTTACTTAGCCTACAAATTGAACAATGGAATTCGTTTATCAATCAACATACAAAGAAAAAGTCCTGAAGCAACTTCACTACAAGAAAAAGTCTTAACAGCGACCAATACTATCAGCGATCGCATAAAAGCGATACGATATTAATAATAATAATAATGACCGACATCTCTATGACAGTGATTTAATCTAGTCCCTATACTATATCAGCGACCGCATGCGGTCGCTGATCGGTCGCTAGCATAAATTTTCCTCCCAAAATTTGGCAAGAAATATTGGCACGAAGGTTTTGTGCGACCACTTAAAATCAGCGACCGCATGCGGTCGCTGATAAGTCCATGTCATTAAAAATTAGCAACTGCAGGCGGTCGCTGATGGCGGTCACTGATCAAATTTAATGTAATCAGTATCAGGCATTCGCTCTACACAACAGACGAAGAAAAAAAAGAAGGAGCTCGCTCAGAATAGAGAGAAGAGGGAGAAAGGGAGAAAAGAGAAGAAGGAGAAGAGACACCACCACTGCCATCGCCGCCGCCACTGCTACCTAAATCGTCGCCGCACAGGTAACCCTAACTTCTCTTTTTTCTGAATTTGATATAGATTGGGTGTTACTTTATATTTATTTGGTGTGGTATATAGATTGAGTGTTACTTTATATAGATTGGGTGTTAATATATATATTAATAGTACATTGCAAAATATTGTGAATGTGGTATATAGATTGGGTGTTAATATATATAGTAATATTTTGCAGATTGGGTGTTAATATATATAGTAATATATATGGTATATAAATTGGGTGTGTTAATATTTTCTAAATTTGATCATATCTAAATATTGTGAATGTGGTATATAGATTGGGTGTTAATATATATAGTAATATTTTGCAGATTGGGTGTTAATATATATAATAATATATATGGTATATAGATTGGGTGTGTTAATATTTTTTGAATTTGATCATATCCAAATATTGTGAATGCGGTATATATATTGAGTGTTAATATATATAGTAATAGTACATTGCAAAAGCGGCATAACTTAAGGGGACAATTTGCAATTACCGAATAATTAATTAATCACCTTTCACCACCAAGTTGGAATGTCTATATAAAGGATATTACACTATAGTTATCCAAGAAGTAAGATACTACTCACTAAGCTTTGTAAGTAGGTTCAAGAAGTACTACTATACTAGAAATACAACATTAGAAATTAAAATAACATACTAAAATTTTATAATATAATTAATATAATAAAATTAAAAACCAATATTTTAAAAAAAAAAAATATAGAATGAGAAGAAAAATATTTATTGTAATTAGTTAAACAAGAAAATAAACTAAGTTCTATTTACTTAGTTTTTAACTAATAAATTAAAATAAATTAAAATAAAATAACATGATATAATATAACTATTAAACTAAGTAGCATTTACTTAGTTTCTCATACTAAATTTAATAACATTTAATATTTGACATATAATATATATTAAATATGATTAAGTATATAATTAAATTAAAATATAATATCATACAAATATAATATCTAATATTAAACTTAAATAATATAAAATATAGTATTAAAATAAAATACAATACAATATAGTAAAATATTATATTAAAATATAATATAATATAACATCATATAAATATAATAAATTATAATATTAAACTAAAATATAATATTATATTAAATATATTAAAATATAATATAATAAACTAAGTAGCATTTGCTTAGTTCCACTACTAAATATAATTAAAATAATAAAATTTAATAAATGATATAATAAATAAAGTAAGCAGCATTTAGAAAGTTTTTCATTGCTAAAATAAACTAAGTAACATGTGCTTAGTTTCTCGTTGAACCCATAAAGATATTAATGAACAAAAGCAATATCATACTCCTAAGTTAAAGGAATTAAGAGATAAGTGCTCTAATCAGAAGTAAGTTAGTTATTTAGCTCATGTGTAAAGTAAAGAAAGAAGCTTGCAAAAATGAAAGCACGAGTTTTTAGAACTCTGAATTTGTAGTATACTCATAAACTTTTTACTGCTTTAATTTGCATTCATTCATTATTGTTTTGGTCTTATTATATTGGGAATTTATATATTTATCTTGGTTTGTGTCTTGGGTGCCTAGAAATGATCATATATGCATGTCGTTGTGCATGTGGGTAGTCCATATTATAGGGGAGACTCTAGCGAAATTTTTTTATTGGTCGGATAGTTGTGAATATTTATAATATTAACGAGATCTTTATGTGCTTACTATTAACGAGCTCTTTACAGTACTTGCTACCCGAATTTAGATGTCCTCAATAGTTAGTTAGCTACTATGCTCAAGTCATATGCTTACAAGTATGCTCAAGTCATGATATGCTTACAAGTATGCTCAAGTCATATGGTTACAAGTATGCTCAAGTCATATGCTTACAAGTATGCTTAAATGTTAATCATATGCTTACAAGTATGCTCAAGTACATGGTTATAAGTATGCTCAAGTCATATGCTTACAATTATGCTATACTTTAATAAGCTCATGTTGTCTGTATTAGGTACCGTGGTATCATGGACCTCTATTCAGACCATAGTTAGATGGCACGACAAAGTCAAGTTCCCAGATAGGTGCTACAACTGAATTTAGAGCTGGTTGCCAAGTATTTTTGGAGTATCTGTATAGTCACCCGAAATGTGTGAATGGTCAGAACAAGATACGATGTCCATGTTTGAAGCGTAAGAATGTAAATTATATGAACAGAGACGTGGTAAATTATCATTTACTTATTTATGGGTTCATGAAAAATTACGAAGAATGCTGGTGGGCACATGGGCAGAGAAGAGATGGTGGCATCATAGAAGTACACAATCCGGGTAGTAGTACTCATCGTATGAATGAAATGGTTCATGATATTGCAGGGCCAAATTTTGATTGGGAATAAGGCAGAGAGCAACCTATGAATTCTGATGCCAAAGACTTCTTTAAGTTGTTAGACAAGGGTAGCGAGCCATTATGGCATTGTTACACCAAACACACTACATTGTCTGTAGTGGCGACATTACTTAACATCAAGGCTGATCACAACATGAGCCATG
This sequence comes from Panax ginseng, assembly GCA_020205605.1. Classification (NCBI taxonomy): domain Eukaryota; kingdom Viridiplantae; phylum Streptophyta; class Magnoliopsida; order Apiales; family Araliaceae; genus Panax; species Panax ginseng. Next base: position 34,823,505 of record CM035137.1, read on the forward strand.
AGTGTTTTGTGTCTCTCTTGAAGGCCATTAAGAGTATGTTATCTGACGGTGAAAAATTACCTGATAACTATTACTTTTGTAAGAAAATGGTGAAGAAGTTAGGTCTTGGATACCAAAAGATTGATGCATGTCCCAACGATTGTATATTGTTTTATAAGGAAAATGAACAGATGACAAGGTGCATGTTGTGTAGTCATGATCGGTTTAGGCCTAATAAAGAGGGTGTGACTACAAAAAAATCAACTATACCGTTTAAGATTCTAAGGTATTTTCCAATAACACATCGGCTAAAAAGATTGTACATGTCTTCAAGAACAGCTGAACATATGAGTTGGCATGCGAAATCTCTAGCTAAAGATGGAGAACTAAATCATCCCGCAGATGCGCAGGCTTGGAAAGATTTCAACTTAGCACATCTTGGGTTTGCGTTGGAACCTACAAATGTGAGGCTTGGATTGTCCACCGATGGTTTCAACCAGTTTGACCACTCAGCTGTTCCGTACTCATGTTGGCCTGTGATTGTTACTCAATACAACTTGCCTCCTTGGATGTGTATGAAACAACCATACTTGTTTCTTTCACTCGTGGTTCCTGGTCCTAAGAGTCCTGAAAAGAACTTAGATGTTTACTTAAGACCTCTTATAGATAAGTTAAAGGTATTGTGGGAGGATGGCATACAAACTTGGGATGTTGCAACGAAAACAAATTTCAACCTTAGGGCAGCGATTATGTGGACTATAAGTGACTTCCCAGCTTATGGTATGTTAGCTGGATGGAGTACACACGAGAAGTTGGCTTGTCCATATTTTATGGACCATACAAAGTCTTTCAATCTATCAAAAGGTCGAAAGCCTTGCTGGTTTGACTGTCATCGTCGGTTCTTGCCGGTAGATCACCCATTTCGAAGAAATAGAGAACACTTCAGGAAAGGAAAAATAGACAATGATATGCCTACACCACGATTTTTGGGAACGGAGATGCGAGACTGTGTGATAAGATTGTCGGTCATCCCATTTGGTAAGATTGATTCCACAAACATAATCAATGGGTTTGGTGAATCTCATTACTGGATTCGGAGAAGCATCTTTTGGGAACTGCCTTATTGGTCTACAAATTTGATTCGTCATAATCTAGATGTGATGCATATTGAGAAGAATGTGTTCGATAATGTGTTTAACACCATGATGAATGTTACGGGGAAGACAAAAGATAATGATAAGGCACGTTTGGACATAAAATATATTTGTAAGCGTCCTAGATTAGAACTTTATGAATCTCTTAATGGTAAGATTGTCAAACTGCATGCAAGGTATACATTGCCCTAAAAGCAAGTTGAAGATGTATGCACATGGGTTAAGTCTCTGAAACTACCAGATGGATATGCGTCAAACATTGCAAGGTGTGTTACGGGTAGGAAATTGCAAGGGATGAAGAGTCATGACTGTCATGTGTTCATGGAGAGACTCATGACTATAGCATTTCGGGATCTGCTTGATAAACCAATTGTTGCCGGATCTTAGTCGTTTCTTCAAAGACTTATGTTAAAAAACATTAAATGAGAAGGACATGTCTGTACTTGAGAAGAACATCATAGAGATCACGTGTAAACTGGAAAAAATATTCCCACCTGGTTTTTTTGACTCTATGGAGCATTTGCAAATCCATCTTCCCTATGAAGCTCGTGTTGGGGGTCCAGTTCAATATAGATGGATATACCCTTTCGAGAGGGTGATGGGAAACCTTAAGAGGAAGGTGAAGAATAGAGCTTATGTTGAGGGGTCAATATGTGAGGCATACAGTTTCGATGAGATATTTACGCTTGTCTCGCATCATTTACCTGGGACAAAGTCTTGATAAAGGCCAATCGAGTCTCAAGACATGATGATGGGGAAATGTTGAACTAAATGGTCGACTTTCAGATTTGGTTCATCGGGTCATTTTATGAAAAAAGGGAAGCGCATATTCCTCTCTCGAAAGCAAGAATTACATGTTGCACATACTTACATTCTTCTCAATCATGAGGAAATTGACGAAATTTGTGAGCTACACATGTAAACTTGAAAATTTATCCCTTAACTTTCAATGACATATAATATACATTCCAATATGTTAATGTTTATAACATTGTATAGATTGTACGATGACGAGTTCAAACTGCCCTGCATAACTGATAAAGATATTCAAATCAATCGTGATAAAAAAAATCACTTTAGCTAAAGGACAAAGTAAGTTAAATTTCTTACATGATATATATATATATATATATATATATATATATATATATATATATATATATATATTAACATATGAACTATGACTTAATTTAATAAGATGGAATTTTTGTAGGCTTTGACCGAGGGATCAACGATTCGCTAATGTGTACAAGTCCTAGTTATGGGACCGATAGGACCAAGTCACCAATGGTTACAAAATAAATGGTTGTGAATTTCATACAAAGGCATATGGGCGCGGTAAAAGAACAACGAACTCTGGAGTGAATGTCCAAGGAGATTATTACAATGAGCTTGGTCGTGCCTGTTATGGGGAGTTGGTGGAAATCGCAGAGTTGTCATACAAGGGCACGTACGGGGGTCATATTAACTTGTTCAAGTGTCGTTGGTTTGATTCAGAAAAAGGGATACGTGTTGACAGACATGAATCCTCGATATTGACCTCCATAGGTCTGCGTACTCCAATAAACCATTTATTTTATCAACTCAAACAGTACAAGTATACTACACTCCTAGTCCTGTTAGGAAAAGGGATAGACTGCCTACAGATTGGCAAGTTATAATTCATACTCCCGCGCACAGTCATGTAGAAGTAGTTGATAGGGAGATTTACCAAGGGCAGATGCTTCATAGACAAACTATAATAAATATGGATGACGACAATGAAGTAATCCAGTTAGATGGTGGAGATGAACCACATGAATTAGATCCTGAGTCAATACTTGTGTCAGATGACATTGATATTGAGGAGGAAGAGTTATTGACTGAATCTAACACTGAATCTGAAGCAGATGATGGTTATGAATCTGGAATACGTATACAAGATGATTCTGACTCAGACATTGATACTTGACTCAGATATTGTCATTTTATATTCATATATATATGTAATCAAATATAACTCATACTAACATCTTTATATCACTGTCATATTTATGTACTTAACTATTTAAAGGCAATTTCCTGTCATTATTGTCATTTTATATTCATATATGCATATAATCAAATATAACTCATACTAACATCTTGAAATTTGTAATATATAGATGGCTTCTGAAGCAGCGCAAAAAAAGCGCGGCTTGGGAAGGGGGCCTAATCATGTGCCAAAGGCCCCTACTAATCCGAATGATCGGATTCTTATTCTGATTCATCCTCCTCCGAAAAGCACGTACGTCTGCATCATTTATATATAAGCATTTTAGATTCCATTTATACAAGATATATAACTAATGTAAATTGCTTTAAATATTATAATATATCTACTTATCTTTGATGTAAATTATTGTATATTATAGTGATTTTTTAGATAATAAGACCGTCAAGCATTTTCACAACAGTCTTACGTAATTGGCCCACACCTGTGATTATGTGGGCGAGCACATCTATCGCCCAAAAGGATGCAGTTTGGGATGAATTTCATGTATGTTTTTTTTAATTATGACAGATAATATAATATTCCAAGGATAATTGTTTAGTAGAGTTGGATTATATGTTAAAAGTACCGTTTTAATATTATTATTGTTGTTTTATTTGCAAAAAAGGTATAGATGGAAGGACGCGATGCTTCAAAGGATAAAGACACTATTCTCGCGCGTAGGCGCCATCCTGCACAAAGAAAGATAATTTGAACAAAGAATGACAAAAAGCCCTTCACAATGCATCGATCGACCATCCAGGCTAGGGAGAGGATTACATGCATGAGCATAGCCCTTGGTGGTGCACCCAGTTCATATGGGCTGAGATGTGTGCCTAATGGAGAGTTGAGAGCTGGGTCAAAAGACCCAAAACTGCCGCCACTAACAGATCCTCGGGTGTACCTGATGGCGAAAAGGCTAAAGGAACCTACAGGGGCGGCAGTATTTCACAGTTGCAGCATATCACTGCCATGGTACGTATGAATAGTTTTAATATATTTACAATCATGAATTGTAGAATATCATGTTTTTACTTAGTAATATTGGAATATGTTTTGTATAGGAGTCTCAGTCTCAAGGTCAGCCTATCCATTGGCTGGATGTTTACGTGGCCACCCGTGATGGTCTGCCTGATACTATCCAGATAGCGGTAATAAGTTTTAACAACTTTGATCTTGTTTATCAAGTTTTACGTCATTCTTTAGAATTTTACCAATTTATTTTTAACTATTTAATTGTTAACATGATGACATGATACTTATAAGCGTTTATTGAATGAGCGTTATCCTGAAGGCACCCCACGTCTGCCAATTGATCAAGAATTGTGGGAAAGGGCATCTGTTGTGAAGAAGAACTATGTCAAAGGTCAAGGACAACGACGACGCACAACCTTCAGTGGCTCAGGCAGCTTTGCTACCCAGTCTTCACAGTCATCGAGTCATCCAGCTATTCATACTCTTGCTGACTGTGTGAGAGCTATATGTCAAGATCTTGATCTTCTTCGTATACTGGACGGATATCTGGCGGCTCTGAGTCCTGATGAGTTAGTTGATGCAATGGCGATAACAGAAGCATCACAGCATGGGGATGGCGGCAAGGTAATCAATCTTATTTATTACAATCAAATTAGTGACTTATATATATATATATATATATATATATATATATATATATATATATATATATATATATATATTATTGTGTTTAATTTGTGGTATATTGTCGTAATACCAGTATCAACATATATACTATATATGTAACTTGTTTTATTATTTTGTTAATTACAGGGTGATCAAGGAGAAACTAATTTGGACAATGATGCATGACGACTGACTTAGTGTTGTTTTGTAGTTATTTATGAATCTTGTACTTTTATATTCATTCTTTGGATGTATGTATGTTACTTATATTAAAGATTAGATTTGTTATTGGATTTTAAAGGTTTATATAGTTTATATACTAGTTTGGTGTATGTGTCGGTATATGGATGATGGATGTTTATATTGTTGTGCATGTTTATATTGTTGTGTATGTGTGTTGGGATAAAGCAGGTACAAAATAGGTACAGTTTTTTGGAAAATCTGCAAAACAAGAAAAATCTGGTTTCCTAGTTTTTTTATATCGACCATCGCGATCGTCATTGATAATTATTAATGATCGCTAATCACATGGGGGTATTAGCTTGATCGCATCCCACATCGATGATGGTCAACGCCGCGTGGCCCACGCCGCCTTTTGGCCTTGAACCTTGTCGACTCGAATTTTAGCGGCGATTTTCGGCCGCTAATATCGGATTCTTGAGATACTTTGTCGCATAATAGTGGTCGCTGATGTGCATTACAGCGACCAAATTTTATCGACGCTTTATCTGCGTGAGAAGTCCGGTCGCAAATGATTATCAATGAATCAATGCGTCACGATAAAGCAATCAGCAGATAGGCATTTTTGTTGTAGTTACATGGATAATGTTAATCCTTTGAGTACTCCATAGATTGGTCACTTGATATCAAGAAAGATCCGTTTTGACCACAATAAAATAATGAAGAAACTCTTGGTCCTGAAGTACCATATTTCATATCTTTGTACAATTAGTGCTTTGATGTATATTGGAAAATTTCTCATGACCTGATATAGCATTTGCAGTTAACTTACTAGCAATATGGATCAAAACCACAGTTAGTTGGATCTGCTGATGCAAAGATTATCATAATTCATGAAGTAAGTTGTGAATGTGTTTGGTTGAGATTAGTAATTCAACATATTCATGAGAACTGTGAATTATCATCAATCATAAATAGTCCAACGATATTATATAAAGATAATGCCGCTTGTATCACTCAAATTAGAGCACTACAAAAAAATAGGGCTTCAAAGAACAACCAATTTTTGTTTGCTAAAGGTGTCAAATTTCAAGGCAAAAGGGTTTTGGCAACGACTTTAATGTCGTTGCGTCTTTTCGTTTACAAGAATGAGCGTTGCTAATTATTCCAAGAATGAACGTTTTTTTTCGTTGCCAAAAGTAATATATTTTGCAACGAAATTTGGCTTTCGTACAGAGACATCGATCCTTTAGCAACAAAATGTATTATTGCAGAATAATTAAAATTTCGTTGCTAAAAACCCCATTTCGTTGCAAAAGACTGCTAATTGGCAACGAAATGAACTCTTTTTTTTTGCAACGATCATGCATTTTCGTTACAATTGACACCATTTTGCAACGATATTTTTCGCTGCGGTAAATTATGAAAATTGTTGCCTAAGTTTGCTTTCGTTGCGGAATGTAAACTTTTTAGCAAACGATTTTCGTTCTTGATTATATTATTTGATTACATTTATCTTTGAATCAAAGAACGAAAATATTTATTCTTGGTTATTTTTAATATAGCAACGAAATCGTCGATTAACTGACGACATTATATTATATGTTGGCTTTCTTTATATGTCTGCAACGAAAGTTGATATGATTTACAAACGATAAAAAATATTGTCTTTTATGTTAGTATTAGCAACAATATCCTCTCCGTTGTTATTAGGTTAATTTTTCGTTGTCAAATAATATATTTTTTAATGCCATTAGAAGCGAAAATTTGTTGCTAAATGTATAAAAAAATTGTTGCTATATTAAAACTTGTTCAATGCTTTGATAATAGAAATTATATTATTGCCAAATCAAAATTTGACATTCTTTTTGTGTACTGTATTTGTTCAATGTCCCCATAACAAATAATGACAAAGATACAAAAAACTAAAATATTATTAACTTAATAAAAAAATCATCCACTACATAATCATTCATTATCTTTACAATTAACTATATAAAGCTACCACGTTCTTCAATCAAAGTAAATATCTACATATAGAGAGAGTACACTTCATAATTTAAGTCCCTTGTCTTCCGTAAACGTAGTACGAAAAATTTGATACCCAAAGATTATAAGGCGTGGTCGTAGAAGCGGTCTTCCCGCACATATTTAAAAATAATAGCAAAGTCGGAAAAATGAAGAAAATAGGTCACCAGAGGCACTTAATACCAAAATCAATACACAAAGACAATAGAGTTGCTACGTTGTACTAATATTATTAAACCAACAGACTACCCACAATATTTATTAAATGGTTGAGCATATAGAAAGATTCCAGAATCCTTCAACTGACTAAATAAAATGCCTTAAACAAGATAACATGAAGTACATACTAGTTTGACAAACATACACAAGATGGTACCATGTGCAATGTGCATGTATAAGATTACAACTATGACAAAAATACACATGCTCTATGTGTCCAACTTTGAAGTAACTATTATGTGAAAAAAAAAACTAAATCTTCTATTACACTTGGCACACAGTTTTGTATGCCTATTTACACGGTCCTCGAAAAAAAATTCATAGGGATTGCGAATTTTATTTCAGTGAGAAATTTGACACATTTTCTTTTCTATTTTCACTCCTGGAGGACAACTTGTCCTTCCACCTATTCTCTCTTCTCTATATAATTTCTTTTTCTGTCCACAAAAAGAAAATAAAAAGAAGAAAAGATGGGAGACTCCACATTCAAGGTACAGGTATATATTAATGGAACTTCAAATCAAAATTTCCCAAAAGTATTGAGAAGTATTACGGTACAAGAAGATGTGCAGTTTAAGGGTCATTGGTACAGCAATAAGTTTGTGCTGACATCAACCGTCGGAATCAAAGGGCTGCCAAATTGTGTACATCATGCCAAAGTTCAGGTCTATTCAGTATTCACAGGCCCTTCCTGAAAGCCTGGTTTTACTGGGATTAAAAGATCACATATATGAATCAAGTTCATAGAGTGCAGTTGACACTTCAGAGAACAAACCACAGATTAGCTACTGGATTTCTAAAGTAATCAAGAACTGAGTTGCCAAAGAGATTTTCTCAAGGAAGGTCATACATAACTCATAAAGCAAGGCAAACCCCAGGATAAAAATATGCACTTACAATTCCGTTATTCTCTGTACTGCGAGGTAGTGGGGGTAACTTTCCATTTGGAGAAAGCTGAAACAAAATCATAATATTTAATCTGATTAATAACCCCTTTCATGCATCTCAAAGTAGAAACAGAATAGCACTTTGTAACCAGTATATTTGAATTATATATGATAGGTCGATCTTCAGCTCACCATCTACAACATCAGTTGGTTGCAAGCTATTCAACAAACTCATAATGAGATCCTGGTATTACAAGAGCAATTATAAAAGAACTCCATTACTTCTCATATCAACTTCTTCAGGCCAAACATCAATAGGCAAAAATCAAACGCTGAACCAAACAAATATGTAGAAGTCTTAATTACCTGTTGAATCGATGTCTGCTGAAAAAGGTTTTGAAGGTGGGGTATGAGAATTGATGCAGGTAAATTACTGTTGTTAACCACACAGTTTTGAAAAAAAATTCGATCCATTGCTGCACCAAATAATAGACATAAAGTTGGATTAATATTATTTTATCCCAAAAAGAGAAAAGTTTAAAGGCTACAACTAATCAATGCCCATCCTATCAATCTAGCACAACATGAAAAAAAAACATTGGTCATAAACACTTTAAATACCTCTTTCTCCCTTCAACAAGTACACAAACTACAATCACCTCAGCAATAATTTAGGACACAGTAATTGTGCTATAGATGGAATAATATATACATATATATGTATATATATAAGCTTTTATGTGTGTGTGTATTTATATATGTATCTCACAGTTAGTAATAATATGTGTGCCATTCAATTCTTCATGCAATCATCTTTACCAGAAATCAATTAATGAAACAAGAAAGGAAAAAAAACAGAAAAGTTATTTAGTAAGTAGAAGCATCTAACCTTGGTTCCCCAATAAGAGTTAACTGTTCAAATATAAAAGATAGCATATTTACGAAAAATGTTTGATCTGAAAATTGGTCTGAAATTCGATGTTCCACTATTCCGGCAATAACCTGCATTGCAAGTGATATTATTGTTAAAGTCAAGTACATTGATAAAAGCACCAAAAATGTTAATTTTAAAATGCATCCAATAGTTAACTGCAAGAACAGTTCAAGATTGTAGCTATGACCATTGACATATAATTTTAGCATCAATAAACTATGCCGCATTTCTCTCTAGAAAGTAACCTCAGACAGGTATAACAGATGGCAAGATAAACCTCTGGCTTATCTTGGAACTTGAAAGGGGATCCAAAAAGAAGACTAAAAAAGGTGGACTATATTACTGCAAGCACTTTATGGAATAGACTAAATGAAGTAGTTGCTGTCAGTTAGCAACACTTGGTCACAGCTCATGCACAAAACTACAAATCAATAAAGTAGCTATCAAGGTGCTTAATCATTTCAAAAATAAACTGGGTAGTGCTTTATATCAACATCTCATCAACAGTTGATCAAGCTCATCTTTGTAGTATTTCCCTTAAAAATGTTCTTATTAGTTGACCTTGGTTCGTGAACCACCTTACCATAAACCTCACAAATATGGAAGTTGTGCCACAAGTTGTTGATGCACATCGGTTAATATCCTATGATTACAATGTATTATTTCATCTTTACAGGAATGACAAGAGAAGGTATTGTCATGAGTTATCAATGATTGATCTGGTTCAAAACCAAGGTAACCATATTACATGGAAATAGAAGCTTACTTTGAGCATAAAGTACTAGCTCTCTACCTGATCTGGGAGATTGGCTGATGTTCCAAGAAAGGCTCCATAGACTGCTGCTGTTTTGAAGATGGGTGATCTTTTATTCACTTGACTATTGACAAGGGTCGGATTAAGTATTTTATGCGCATTACATACTAGATATTGGAGGCAACCACAGCTCCAATGCTGGAAATAACACCCACACTACCAACCTTCAAGCCACCAATGAGCACTGAAGCAACTTTATGACTCAAATTCCAATCCATCCCAGCTAGATTCTTCTGAAATGCATTATCAGGAATGGAGCCAAGAAGACCCTTTAGTGCTTCCATGCTATCAGGTACGTTAGCCTCACCAGCAATTGAAAGAAACGATAATGTCGGAACAGGAAGCCATACGGTAAAGAAATCAACAACAATTCCCTTGATAGTGTCTCAGAATAACATAATCAATCTCTTCAAAGAAATTTTCTTTACGCTTACCATACTTGTGCTAAGAGCGTTGTTATTATCGATATAGCTTCTTCTATGGCTAATCTATGTAGAAACTTGGAATCTGCTAATAATCTTTCTCTGAAACCACGCATCAAGATAGCTACGGTCAACATATAGTATCTATTAAAATAATCTCTATTACCAAATAATATACATATTCCATCTCAAACACAAAATAACGAAGGGAAAGATGGATAATATGTCTTCGAAAAACACATTAAACTCGGAAAAGGTTTAAAGATGAACATATGTTAAATCTTACGGACAATATTTGATTTACAGAAAACAAGTTTACCTAGAAACGATGAGTGAGTTCTGAAATAAGAAGATATTGCTCCAGATCAAAAAAAAATTTTTGTACTTACGGAGATACTAGACCAAGATCAAGTCCTCTCTGAATGTCACGAAAGTAAGTTATAATGTTGATGTCAAGATTAATTCGATTGAAGTAAAAACATTCCATCTTGTATAATCGTTTTTAATTCAAACCTTATTCCAATAACATATTAATTTTTTAAAATAAATCACAAAATAATGATAAAGCGTACAATAACAAAATCAGGATGTATTAAGCTTGATTAGGTAACAATAACTAGTAGCTCTAGGGAAAAGGTTGATTAGGTATTAAGCTTTTGACAAGGAAACGGTACCATGGAAACAACCCTGACCACATCTACAATAATTGCAATACGAAGTACAGGGCTTTTCATAAAGATGCAGTTGTAGGGGATATGTGTATTAAAAATAAATTCAGCTTTTCTAAGAAGAAATCATAAAGTTTATATACATTTAAAAGTAATCCAATTTGTAGAGAATTTCACTGTTACTGATGATACAATCACATCAATGATCCAAAAATATCAAACCCACAAAAAATCACCTAAGTCAATAAAATTTTTAAAAGGTATCACTTTGGGACGCCATATCAGCCATAAAGTCCTTAAATCAAATTTGTTACTAGTTAGCAAATAAGACCCTTATAAATCACTTATCTTATTCCCACATACTAGATGTTGGACAGGGGCATCACAGAGTTTCTAGATCTTTTAGTGCATGTCAGTCGCTAGATTATTAAATGAGGATGGTAAAATGTCACTGAATGACCAGATATAACAGCTCATAAGCATTTCATCAACAAAATGGGTAAAAGTAAACTCCAGGAAAGCAAAACTATGATGATACCAAGATACAACAGCATATAAGAAATTTTCAAACACCAACAAACACTCCAGGAAAGAAAGATTACACTAAATAAAAAAAGAAGATAGCTGACAAGAAATATGCAAAACTAGATATTGAAAGGACAAATGTTTCACTAAATACCTGGATTTTACAAAAAAGAAACTTGTCATTCTGACAAAAAGAGGCCATAAATCAGTTATTCCAGATGACTTGCATATGACTTGGTCCGTGAGTAACTTCTTTCAGATGGTTTTAAAAGGTCAAAATGCACCTCACTAGAAAGTTAATGCAATGGATAAGACCTGTTCTGCAATATTCCAGGAAACAAGCAGCCCTCTAGATATGTAAACAAACTTAAAACTCAAAAACCCAACAAGGACTAAAGAGCAATAAAGAGAGTTAGAGAGGGGAATAATTACATTTTCCAAGCGCTACAGCAATTTCATCTATGACATCTTTCATCCCCAAAACCTTTCTCCAAACTGCATACAACCCAAAACACAAAAATAAAAATTGATTCTTGAATCGAAATTACAATCAATTAGCACCATAAATTACATCAATCACTAAATTATTATAAAAATAGAGCTTACAAATCTCTCCGCGCCGGAGATCAAGCGAAGCGATGACATTCTCTTCTGTGGAGACCACAACTCGCTTCCTTCCCGCCTTTTGAGTCTGAAACACTGCTTGCTTCACTTTTCCTATATACTGCTGATGCCTAAAAACATCAAATCAAAATCCAATTCAATAATCACAGAATTCAAAACATTAAGCTGATTAAACTGCCAGTACAATTAACCACGTATAATATTTTAATATACGCAGAGGAGAGAGAAACCAGTCCGTAAGTCCGACGTGATCTTCGTAGAGAGAAAAGGAGATGATTAAGGCGGATAAAAATAGTAGAAGAAAGACGAAAACCCTAATCGCCATGGCCATGGCGACAGATCTGAGGATGCGAGGTTTGTATGCAAGTGTTGGGGCTACTGACTGACAAAAAGCAGGGGAGAAATAGTTATAAACAACTGCCCTCGAGTTTCAACTAAAGCCGGCTTCAAACTCTCCTTTTTTATTTTTTATTTTTTACTTATTTATGTTATTATTATATAAATTCATGAAATCCAAATTACTATTGTATTTATCTTTTTTTAATCTATATTATTCATGTGAAATTAAGTTTAATTACACCTTATAGTAAAATAATATAGATAGTGAGGCATGAGAAATAAAAGTAAATAATGATTTTTTTTTTTTATATATGACATGTATACTGGTCCTTTTCTCCAGCGAACCTTAAACAGTTATAATCATTATTTTTTTGTCGTTATAACATACAAAGTCAATGACTGGCGACAACCGTCGCTATAGTTCAAAAAATCGTCACTATAGTCGGTTCGCTGTTTAAGATTCGTATATATATTTATTTAACAAAATATAACTGATTTTGAATTTCCTGCTCACCCTACTAAATTATCTGGACCGTCTAAAATTTGGGATAAATCACAACGTCTATATAGTGTCGGAGGTACGGGACACAACTAGAGGGCTGCACAAGTAAATAAACTATAAATTCACTAGAAAGTTAATGCGGGATCTTCCTCGGAAGTTGGCACCACCGTAGTCATCTTTGGGAACTGCAAACTCTAGCTTTGTAGCGCAACAAAGCTTTCCGAGAGTAAAACAGAGAAAAACCTTTACTTGGTGATAGACCGGAGAGTCATGTTATAAAAAACAAGGGTAGTAATATAAATCATTTCTCCCAAATTAAAATGTATCCTTTTCTTAGATCTGCATTATGCATATATACATAAATATACATAACTAATTATGCGTGATAATAATAATAATAATAATAATAATAATAATAATAATAATAATAATAATAATAATAATAATAATAATAATAATAATAATAATAATAATAATACTATTATTATTATAATATTATTATTATTATTATTATTATAATAATATTATAATAATAATAATAATAATAATAATAATATTATAATAATAATAATAGTATTATTAATAATAATAATATTATAATAATATTATTATTATTATTAATAATAATATTAATATTATTATTATTATTATTATTATTATTATTATTATTATTATTACTACTACTACTACTACTACTACTACTACTACTACTACTATTATTATTGTTATTGTTATTGCTATTATTAGTACTACTATTATTATTATTATTATTATTATTATTATTATTATTATTATTATTATTATTATTATTATTATTAGTACTACTATTATTATTATCACTGTTATTGTTATTATTATTATTAGTACTAATATTATTATTATTATCCATTAAGTCTGTTGACTTTTAACGAAAATATCCACATCAGCAGCATACGTGTAAAAAAAATTCTTATGTGGCACAAATCATCCCATGTGGCTTTCTTACGTGGAAATTGAGAAAATAATTTATGGAGAAAATGAAAGATTTATTCTAAATAAAAAAACATATGTCAAAATAAATTAAAAAAGTTAGCCAAAAATAAGAAAATAAATAAAATATATATTTAATTATTTTTGTAATTAATACCAAATAAATTTTTATTTATTTAATTCTTTACAAATAATAATATAAATTATAAAAGTTTGTCAAAAATAAGAAAATAAATGAAAAATATATTTAATTATTTTTGTAATTAATATCAAATGAATTTTTGTTTAATTATTTACAAATATAATAATATAAACAAGAAAAGTTAGCCCAAAATAATAAGAAAATAAATAAAAAATGTATTCAATTATTTTTT
>CM035137.1:34840274-35075274 GCA_020205605.1 Panax ginseng
GAATTTCATTGCAAAAAGTGAAAGCCTGACACAATCTGCAACGAAGGGCAAATTTCGTTGCTAAACATATACTTTTAGCAACGACTTATAAAGTCGTTACCCGAAAAATTGTTGCTAAAGGCCCATTTTTTTGTAGTGGGGGAGGCTATATCATGGGTGATAGAACCAAAAATATTGCACCAAAATTCTTTTATACACATGAGCTCCAGAAGAGTGGCGATATTGATGTCAAATAGATACAAATATGCTAGACTAGACTCAAATAGATATATATGATGTAATTAACTATAATGGGCGTAATCAATGTTTTGAAAATCGAATTGGCCGGTTATATCAAAAAGGTACAATTACATATTCTATTACATTTTTAAAAATAATTACAACAATAGTGCACTCATAAAATATTTACACAATTAATGCATTTAAAGTTTTATTTACATAATTAGTGCAATTAGAATTCCTTAATTTAGGAAATTATTATGCAATTAGGATTTCATCTCTCATCTTCCAATTAATAAATTCAACACACCCAAGTCCCATATTCCTTGTGCTATTGTTGCTTTACGGTGATGGTGGCTCACGGTGCTGAGTGTTCACTTTTGATAGTCTTAGTATGCAGAAGTGAACTTTTAATAGTGGAGCTTCTCACTTCCTCTATATCATTTCCAAGATCGTTTGTAAACTGGAGTATCGTTCTCCAACAAGTGAGTGTATATATATTCTATGGCCAACCGCCCCCGTCTCGTCATGGAAAAATACATGGGCTACAACTACACCACCATCGCCCGCTCTCCGACGCATGCGACCATTAAGTGGAACCTCCATGCCTTGCTCACCTGGAAATATTCTCATAATACGATTGGCTCATTTGGATCGATTTTTCATAATCTGATTCTTTGCATTTTTTTATAAATACAGTTGGTAGCGAAACATTCATACCAAGTAACCAATTCAGTGTTATTAGGTTTCTAATTTATTTAAAAAAATCTATTATAGATTTTTTTATTTAATAAATTGGTGGTAGCTAACACTTTATACAAATGTAACCAATTCGGTTTTATTGGGATACCAATTAATTAAAAAAATGTATTGTAGATTTTTTTTTATAATGCGATTGGTAGTCAAACCTTAATAAAAAAGTAACCAATTCAGGTTTTATTGGGTTACCAATTAATTATAAAAAATCTATTATAGATTTTTTTTTTCATAAATCTTGATTAGTAGCGAACCTTAATACAAATGTAACCAACAAAAACTAAAATTGTTACCTTTGAAAGTTTTGGTTACTAACTGCATTGAAATTTCTCTTGGTTACCTACAAAAACTAAAATGGTTACCTTTGTATAAATATTTGGATACCAACTGGACTAAATCAACCTTCGTCATAATGGCGGTTGTGGGCTAAGCGTCCATGGTGTTGAAGCGGCCATGGCCATAAGAAAGAGGAGATAGATGACCAAGCGAAGGGAGGAGGAAGATGACGTTGCCAAACTTTGAATATTTAAATTTTAATTATTGTTTTTGAATTTGAATTTGTTTTGTTTGTTAGATCCAAGATATTTGAATTTGAATTATTAATTATGGTAGTTATTTCTCCTTGATTTTAGGTTTTCTTATTATTATGAATTGAATCCTATACTAATTCCCTAAATTAAGGAATCCTAATTGCACTAATATTGTAAATAAATATAAAAAATATATTAATTGTGTAAATATTTTATGAGTGCACTAATAGTGTAATTACTTTCTAAATGTTGTATACTTATGTAAAGGACCCTATCAAAAATGGGTCATATATTTGGTTCGATTTGGATTTATTATATTAGTTTGGTCAAAAGTCGGATTCACTGTAAAATTTGTCAAATTGACCTAATAAATCGGTTTTTATTTAATTTTTATATTTTTTTGGAACCAATAATTTTTTATAATAAGATTAAACACTTTTTGTAATATTTGAATACAATCATTATATCTAAGTTTATCAAAACAAGAGATGTTCTAAAATTTTATTACTTATTCATTATATTATGTTTTTCTATATTTATGATCATGATTTCATTGGTTCTGAAACAATCCGGGTAAAATCTTGAGTCGTGGCCCAATAGCTCATCATCTAAAAGGTCATGACTTGAAGGTACTATTAATAGTAATTTATTTCTTTTTATGTAGATAAGTTTTTTTCCTATCTTTTGATGTGGGATTGGAGTGTTGCAGGTTCAATAATGATTCAAACACTTGAGGAGGAATGATCCATCCATCTAGTAATTTTTTTGGTTGGATGATAGATAGAACATTCGGTGTTATGTTTATATAGTAAAAGACTAAAGAAAAAAAATGAAAAAACTAATCAGTAAATCCTACGTCATATAGAACCAAATAAATAATTAGTATTAAGATCCTAATGATAAAAAGTTCAAAATGTAATAAAATAGTTCGACATTATAAAACTACAAAAAAAACTCATAGAAGGAGTTCAAATTTGACCTAAATTAGAGTTTGCCCAAAGTTGACTTACGGTGATTTGACTTCAAGCGATCCAAGTGCTCCATATCAGTGTGATGATCAATATATAAAATTAGTTGTATTCATATAACTAAAGAGTTGTTAGAAATAAAGGAGTGGAATGTGGAAAGTGGAAAGTTTGGAAAATAAAAAGTTCCTTCCTTATTAATATTTGTCAGTTATTGGACTATGAAAAGGTTATGTTTATCTTTTCTCTCTTCCCCCGTGCCTATATATATTCACATCAGATAAAAGAAGTATATGAGGAGAATAAGGAGAATTGGCAACCAAGAGTATAGAGAGAATAGTGAGAAACACACTATCTTTGTAAATACCAAATGAATTATGGATGACCACTTGAATACAAAAGATTATCAATATACATTTTGTTTGATATACGTCTTGTTTTGTCATCATTTTATAACAAGAGTTGTATTGATATAGTTACATAGTTGCTTTTCGGTGGCCTTTGTTATACATATTACATATATTATATAACTGTAAATCTTTATTTTTATAAATGCAACTTACACTTTTATAGAACTGCCTAATAAAAGGCTAAAAAGCAACTACTTGTAATCAGGATCCCAACTACATGAATGAACATGGAGATTGTCTAATTCACCCAGAATCGAAACACAAAGAGTTTACTAACGTAAATTCTAAGATCATACACTAGAATTTACTAGAAAAATAATATAATATCAATTGTAAAAGATAAAAATAATTAATAAAGAATCTTTCAACTCACAAATTGGGTTTTTATAGCTAAAGAATTTCTATAACTATTGAAATAAACTTCTAATATGTAACTAATTAATATGGCAACAAAGTCCTTAACTAATAGGTAACAACTCAATTACGTAATATCATAAAAGATTTGTTTCCTACTAAGACATTATTACCTTAAAGAACAAACCTATCTAAAAATAAGATTAATTAAAATAATTAATATTCAAGCCAATCTGAACTTCCCACAGTCATGACGCCATTTTCGAAAAACTTTCGATCTCCCGAAAACATGACGCCATTTTCGAACCTGGAGACCTTTCCCGAAGTCGATCGAACTCCGCTCTTCGGGAATTATCTCGCTATTCAGGAATTATGGCCGTTTCCTGGAACCGGTTCTCCTTCCCCATTTCCTACCTAACTCTTCTTCAAAATCCAAAGCTAGTTATCCTACATCAGTCCTTCCCACCTGAAAAGAACTTGACCTCGAGTTATAATCTGGATAAAGCAGAATATCTTCACAAAACTCAAAAAGATCAAATACATTAAAAGTACGAGAGATGTTCAATTCGGAAGGCAAGTCAATCACCTAGGCATTATCATTAATCTTCTTAACCACCTTGTACGGACCATACTTCCGTGGTTTCTGCTTTTTATAAGATCCGACTGGAAACCTTTCCTTACGTATAAACACCATAACTTGATCACCCTCATCAAACAACTTCGGACGCCTCTTGACATCTGTTACAGCTTTATACTTCGCATTCTTCTCCTCCAACCTAGTTTTCACTTCAGCTTGAACATCTCGAACTTGCTCAGCCAAGTTTTCGGCAACAACACTGGTCCCAGCAACCTTAGGAAGATGTGCCAGGTCTAATGCATGTGTTAGGAGGCTGCCGATACACTAAAGCAAAAGGAGATTTACTAATAGAAGTATGAGCTGCATTATTATATGCTAACTCAGCTTAAGGCAATGCCACGTCCCATTGCTTCGGCTTATCTCCACATATTAATACTCTGAATCAAATTTTCTAGCGTTCAGTTTAGATTCTCAGTCTGTCCATCAGTCTGTAGATGTGCAGTGCTACTAAACTTCAAGGTAGTATCCATCCGCCACCATAATGTGATCTAAAAATGCCCAAGGAACTTCGAGTCCCTATCGAAAATGATAGACTGAGGAACCCCATGTAATTGAACCATTTCTCGAAAAAATAACTGAGCTACACGGGATGCGTTAGATGTCTTTCGACAAGGAATAAAATGCCTCATCTTAGAGAATCAGTCAATCAAAACAAACACATAGTCTTAAACCAAAATCTATTGATAGATCCCCCCAAATAGCACTCAGTATTGGCAGAGGCATGTAAAGACCTGTATTTTGAGCATAACCCATAGCAGTCTGACAAATATAGCACTTGCGAACCAAATTACCTACGTCATGTTTCAACCGAGGCCAATATTATTGTTCGGCTACTCCATTGATGGTCTTATCACGTCCCAAGTGACCACTTAACCCTCCTCCATGTAATTCTCGAATCAGTTTCTCTCTCAAAGATTGAACCCCAAGGAATACATAACTGATTTCCATGAAACAAGTAGCCATCAACCACATGAAACTCTCCCACTGTTTGTTTTTGAACACACTTCTCCCATACTTCAGCAAAATCTTCATCTTCCGAGTACAAATCTTTTAGAAACTCAAACCCAATAATCTCTTGTTGCATAGTGACCAAAAAAATTGCACGCCAGCTCAATGTGTCTACTACCTTATTTAGAACACCAAATTTTTATTTTCGAATAAAAGAAAATTTCTGCAAAAAGGTTGCCCACCGAGCGTTCATATTACTCAAGCTCCTCTAATTATTCAGGTACTTCAACGCTTGATGATCAGTGTACAGAATAAATTCACGCTGAATCAGATAGTGCTCCCAATGTTTTAGAGCTCAAACAATAGCATAAAAATCTTGGTCATACGTACTCCATTTTTGCCGCGCACACTAAGTTTTTCACTAAAAAATTCCATTGGTTTCTTCTCTTGGGACAAAACTGCTCCAACTCTAATTCCGCTAGCATCACACTCCACCTCAAACAGCTTCTCAAAACTGGGTAAAATAAGAACAGGAGTAGTACGTACAACTTCTCTTTGATGACTGCAAAAGTTGTTTCTACTGCTTCTCTACACTGGAATTTACCCTTCTTTAAACACTCGGTAATGGGTGCCACAATGCTACTAAAATCTCTAACAAATCGACGATAAAACGTCGCTAACCCATGGAAACTTCTCACCTCACCTACTGTCTTAGGAGTAGGCCAATCACGTAAAGCTCTCATGTTTTCTTCGTCAACCATGATACCCTCCGAACTGACCACATATCTAAGGAATATCAATCGTTCGTCCAGCCAGCTACACTTCTTAAAGTTAATGAAGAGGTTATTTTTAAACAACACCTCTAGCACAGTCCGAAGTTGCTCCATATGGTCTTCCTCGCTCTGACTATAAATTAGTATGTCATCAAAATAAATGACAACATATCTTCCAATGAAAGGTCTTAAAACCTAATTCATAAGGTGCATAAAATTACTAGGTGCATTGGACAATCCGAACGGCATGACCACCCACTCATAGAGTCCATCTTTCATTTTGAAAGCTGTTTTCCATTCATCTCCAAGTTTGATTCAAATCTGATGATATCCGCTTCGTAGATCTATTTTGGAGAACAAATTTGAACCCTCTAACATATTTAACATATCATCCAATCACGGAATTAGGAAGCTATATCTGATAATTATCTTGTTAATCGCTCGGCTATCAACGCACATTCTCCAACTGCCATCTTTCTTTGGGACCAATAATGCGAGAATCGCGCATGGACTCATGCTCTTTCGAATAAATCCCTTCTTTAGTAATTCTTCCACTTGTTCCTGTAAAATTTGGCTTTTCTTAGGACTCATCCGATAATGTGGCAAATTAGGTAAACTTGTTGTTGAAATTAGATCAAGTTGATGTTGAATATCCCTTAGTGGTGGAAGGTCATTTGGTAAATCGTCACATCAACTCACTGAAATTGCCTAAAAGGGATTACACCTTTTCGGGTTTCTGTTTTTCCTTCTCTTCTACCACTAGAGCTCGCACCACGAAAACATATACCTCTTGTGCCTCCTTAATTTTTGACTCCAAATCAGTTACCGAAGTGATTAAAGATAGAAAAGAATGCTCTTCTTTAGGGTGCTTAGTTGTGCTACCACCTAAATTTTGTTTTGGAACCATTGCGATCTTCCTGCCACCCCAATTGAAAACAAATACATTGTCGTGCCCTTTGTAAGTAACATCCACATCAAACTGCCATGGTCGGCCCAATAACAGGTGACTAGCGTCCATATCGACTACATCACAGACCACCTCGTCTTGGTAGTGTTGTTCGATCGAAATAGGGACTTAGCACACTTCGACCACGTTCACCTTAGGTCCTTTCTGGATCCACCCAATTACATAGGGCTTCGGGTGTTTTTCTACACACAGTTTCTGGTTTTCTACCAATTTTTTTGACACGGAATTCTCACAACTTCCACTGTCCAAAATTAAATCACAAACCATCCCTTGAACTCTGCAACAAGCCTTAAAAATATTATTTCTTTGCGAGTAATCTTCTAACTTTGTTGAGCACATGACTCGCTGGATCACGCAATTTACATGCTCTCCATGTTCCTCTGCTATTTCTGCACCATCCAAGAATTCTTCCATGTCTATTCCTTCTTCGGCATCCTCATCATCCTCTCTAACTTCCACGAAATTCACGGGTTTCCTCATTGGACACTCATTTGAGCGATGGCCCGGTTGACCGCACCTATAGCACTTCAAACCACCTGATTTAACATATGGGTTTGGCGCCCGTGGGGCTTCCCTTGTAGCTGATGTTGTCAGTCGCGTTCGAATAGTAATATTAGTGGGTCCCAAACCTCCTTGTAACTGATCTGCACTAGCTTTAGACTGATTCTTTCTTTCATTGGGTGAAAATCGATTTCTATTCGCAACCGCATTGAATGTCTCTGCCATGTCCTTCTTGTGATAGGAAAAATGATTAAATGTTTTCTCCATTAATTGCGCCTTCAAGGCCATATTATGTGCTTCATCCACTGTCCAAATGACTTGCAATCCAAATTTATCTCGAATAGAAGGCTTTAATCCCTCCAAATATTTAAAAAATGGTTGTGCCTCCGTCTCATTCGAGGTTATTCTGAGTTGACAATCTGAGACACGCTTCACATTACCACATACAAATTATGATAACTCTGAAAAATAAATTGTTCATAATCTAGGGGTAAAAACTTATTCATCATAAGTTGTTTCATCTACCTCTATGATCTTATAGGGGTCTTGCCTTGTCGTTGTCGATCCATCTGTAACTTCTCCCACCAAACCGCAACTCCGTTTCTCAACTTATACGCTACTAGATGAACTTGTCAATCTGCCGTGACTTCAGACAACTTGAAGAATCTCTCGACCTCAGAAATCCAATCCAAAAACTATTCAATCTGTAACTTACCATGGAACAGTGGTATATCTGCACGTATTCTATAGTCAAATTGATTTTGGTTTCGATTTTGGTGTTGAGGAGGATTTCTTTGGTATCCGGCTAAATCCTCATCGGAGTCTTCATCACTAAGACCTTGAGCTGCTTCGCTCTCACTTGCTTTGCTCGCAGACGTTCACCTCCAGGCGACGAGGACAAATCCTACGCCTGTCTCTCATTCTCGAAGCGAACGTTGGGGATGGGTTGTTGCACCAACAGTTGTTGCAACATAGTCTCCACCCCTGCCATCGACTGTAATTGTTCATCAATCGCTGCCCATAATTCGGCATCCCTACGACCAACGTCGTCAAGGATATCTCTCCCGCCTTCGTTGTTGGCCATCGACAAGGCACAGTCCTTGGCTTTGATACCAATTAACGCAGAACGGAAACACAAAAAGTTTACCAACGTAAGCTCTAAGATCACAAACTGGAATCCACGAGGAAAACAATACAATATCAATTGTAAAAGATAAAAATAATTAATAATGAATCATTCAACCCACAAACCGGGTTTTTATAGCTAAAGAATTTCTATAACTATGGGAATAAATTCATAATAGGTAACTAATTAATATGGCAAGAAAGTCCTTAACTAATAGGTAACAACTCAATTACGTAATATCATAAAAGATTTGTTTCCTACTAAAACATTATTACCTCACAAGAACAAACCTATCTAAAAACAAGATTAGTTAAAATAAATTAATATTCAAGCCAATCCGACCTTCCCACAATCATGACACCATTTCCGAACTCGAATATCTTTTCCGAAGTCGATCAAACTCTGTTCTTCGGGAATTATCTCAGCTCTTTAAAAATTATGGCCGTTTCCTCGAATCAATTTTCCTTCCTCGTTTCTTATGTAACTCTTTTTCAAAATCCAAAGCTAATTGTCCTATATCACTAATTGAGGGTCATTGGTTAAAGGTAAACAAGATTACTTGAAAGAGAAAAATTAAGAATCTTGATTAAAGTTATTAGGTCACCATCTTGGTGGTAGAAGTATGACTATATAGACAAGTAACGTCATTAAAACTGACTGCTTTTATTAGAATGGGCCTATATGCTATTTATTTAACATAGAGTTCAAGCTACATTCGAATAGATACAGATGAACATGATGTATATATTTTTAACCATCGCGATGTTATTTTGTTTGTACAACAGTTGTTGCATGTCCGACTCGGTATACAAATTATTTTAATTTCTTATAAAGAATAGGGATAATATCTTTTTTAATTCTCAAATTATAGCTATTTTTCAAATTTAGTTTCTAAATTAATTTTTTTATCGTATTTCGTCCTCAAACTATTTTTTTTTTCATGCTAGTCTTCAAAATAAAACAATTTTTTCACTTTTGAGCGAACATTAGTTTTTTTAAAAAAAAGTTTAGTCCTTAATTTGTAGTTATTTTTCATGTTTATACCCTTTAATTGATCTGTTTTTATAAAGTTGGACTAAGTTTGCAGAAATTATAGTATGAAGATGAAAGAAGCGAAAAAATAGTTAAAGGACCAAATATGAAAACAATTATAGTTTTGGGACCACTGAATAGATTTACTCTCTCAGTTCAAAATTATAATATTATTATTGATTTTTTGAAGTTGACTTAAGATATTTTCAAACTTAAAATTGATATGAATTCTTTAAATTTTAATCAATACAATAATAAATATTGTAAACTATCTAAAAAATAATACACATTGTAAGATTTATTATTTCAAAATGTTTGATGAATTATCTTAATTTTAAATTTAAAATTATCTCAAATTAACTTTCAAAATTAATAATAATTTTATAATTAGGAACCTATGTAGTACAAGTTCTAGGGTTCAAACCATGATAAAATGGATGGTGATTCCAAAGAGTTTAAAATGGACAACCCATTTAGGTTGTTTATAAAAACAAGTTACATATATAATTTGTATTTCCAATTATTTTTCTTTCACAAGCTAGTATTATACAATTGTAGTTCTTTATTATTATATAAAATATAATTTATTTTTATTATGAATACCTTATTTTGAAGTGGTTTGAACATATTGGAATCAAAATTCTTGATAAATTAACATATTTGAAGGGTCTTATTATCTCTTGTCAAAGTTGGTGGGCAGTTGCTGTTACACCATCCAGTTGTCCTCAACTAAGGTGCAAAAAGGAAGAAAAAACCCAAAAAAAATGTTGGTGGCTTGAAATTTGTGTAGCACGAGCAGTACTTGGATGTAGGTTTGAGCAAAAAATTCGGTATATTTAATTTTTAGAGAAATTGAACTTGTTCAAACTGGTCCGTTCAGGATAGAAGGTAACCAGATCGGTACTGATATGCGGAACCGGTATATACAGGGGTAGACTTAGACCTCATAATATAGTTGGTTAATTATTGAATCAATCCATATTAATTAGACTAAATAAGTTGGTTAATTATTTTATTTATTTAAGTTGGTTAAGATTTGGAACTATATTTTTTAAAAGAAATATAGGTCCAAACCGGTTAACTATTTTTCGACTAATATTTCATTTCAAATCAAAATCAAAAGTTCTTTACATCTCAGATTTAGAAATTTTTAATTCAAAAAAATAATATTTAATAATTATGTATACACCTCCAAATCCCCCCCCCCACCCTCCCCCTACCCTACCCTCCTCCAAAAAAATTCAATGACTATGTATACAATCCCCACGTCACCCCATCCCACCCCCACCCCACCCCCACCCCCACCCCCACCCCTCTCAAAAAATAATATTTATTGATTATGTATCTACCCCCACCCCGCCACCCCCCCCCTCCCCCTCCCCCCTCAACCCTAAAAAAAATAATATTTACTGATTATGTATATCCACACCCCACCCCACCCCTAATTCTCACTTTTCCCACCATCCCCACCCCACCCACCCCATCCCTCGTGACAACCCTAGAATTTAGACGATTAATGAAATCTTAAATGATTAAATAAAGGTTAAATAATAAGACCTAGAATGGAAATAGAGTTTGGATTTAAAAGTTTTATAAATGACTTATGTGGTTTTGTGTATAGTGACCTAATCTAAGAGATTCGTGGATCATGTCTCAATCTATTAAATTATTTTGTATGAATATGTGAGTAAGTGAATATGAATATTATGTGATTGTTTATAAACAAATAAAAGAAAACTATTTAGCCTAATATTATATATTAGGAATGATAATTAAATAACTTAATGGTTATAGTAATTGAAGAATGTTAGTATTTAAATTATGTACTAGTAAATCAATGAAATGAATAATAATCAATAGATGATTAGTGGATATGATTAATAATAAAAAGGGGAGTAAGTTAAAACTCAAAATTTGAGTTAGGGAAAGAATTTTGAAGCACAGACTGTTCGATTGCGTCCGGAACGTCAAGATTAGTCAAAAAAGGCTGTAAACACAAAATGTGTCGGGGTTAACTTTTTGGTCAAAGTCAATAGTTGACTTTTTAGGGATAAAAGTCAAAATTGAAGATAGAAGTGGAATTTGAAGACGTGAACAAGATAATTGAGTCTGAAACGTCCAAATTAGTAAGAATAGACTCTAAACACGAAATGTGTCGGGATTAATTTTTTGGTCAAAGTCAATAGTTGACTTTTTAGGAGAAAAGTCAAACTTAAAATTTGGTGATGAATTTAAAGAAACGGAGGTGCCCATGACGTTGGGAGTATCAAATTTAGTAGGAATCGACTATAAACTCGAAAATTTGAGTTTTCGGGTCCGAAAGTTAAAAACGGAATTAAATACACAAAACGAGAAAATAAAAACGGGACACACAAGATAAAATTTGCTGAAGATTTTCAGCGCATGGGTTAGGTGACTAATCCCACCAACTCCCCACCTACTCCATCTTATTTTATCTACTCTCTCTCTCTCCTAAATCATTAACCAAAGGGAAAAAAAAAGAAACATTTCTCTTCATTCTCACATTTTCATTCCTGAACCAAGAAAGAGGAAGGGAGAGAGAGAAAAAAAATCCAGCCATGGGTGGAGCAAAGAGAGAGAGAGAGGTAGCCATGGAAGAAGAAGAAGAGCCCTAAAGGTATAAAATTCTAAGCTTTGTTTAATTTCTTTTGATTTCTTTTCTTAAATCAAATCTTAAGTTTATGATCTTGAACATAAAAACCTTAGATCTACATGTTTTATAGGATCTACACATTTCGGGTGTTGACTGTTGAAAAATAAAAGAAAAAGAAACCCTAGTGGACTGCTGCCCCTAAAGAGAAAATTCGGGGTTAGCTATATGTTCTAGAAAATTCTGGGCTTTTGTTATGTTATTCATAGACTCCGGAACAGACTAATTCTGACTTCGGAGTAAAGAGTTATAATGAATTCAAAGTAGTCGTTGGCAAACCGCTTGAAGGAATTCGAATTGATCCCTTCCACGAAATTTACGGGTGATGTGTTCGGAATTCGGAAAAAGGTCAGTAGGTGAAAGTTGTTATCTCAGAAGTTAGCTTCGCGTGGACTTAAGAATCACTCAAAAATATTTTTAAAACGAGAGAGTTATGATAGTTTTAGCAAGGCAGGTTAAAACCGGAAAACAAATTCAGAGCAATCCCTTTGCATGAGATTTATGAACTGATGTCTTCGGAATTTGGAAACAAGTCAGTAGGAAAGAGTTGTAGTCCCGGAAGTTAGCTTCGCGTGGGCTCAAGAATCACCTAAAAATGTTTTAAAACGAAAAAGTTATGACTGTTTTAGTGCAAGAGGGTTAAGTTGGAAAACATTTGAAAACTTTTACGAGTGGACATTTTTGGAGCCTGTTTTAGGCTGTCTATGAGGTCCAAAATTAGTGGGTTATATTTTTTAAAAATACTTTGATATGCCATGTATAACATATCCAAAAATCAGATTAATCGGAGTTACGAGTAACGTGTGAGAAAATCGCGAAGTAGGTAGTTTGATAAGCGCGCAATTTGAACAACAACATAGCGGCTCAACACACCACTTACCGGCAAGCCAGTCTATATCTTTGTTCGGCGTCCTTTTATGAACTATTTTGATTAGTTTACGTGATCCATTTTCGCGGTGTGAAATTTTTCTAAATAAAAAATGTCATGAGGTCTATAATACGTCCGAAATTTCGTTGTTATATGACTCATGATTTGAGAATTTAAAAATGAGCGAATAGGCATGTCAAAACTTTTAAACGAGTGAACGCCGAGTGTCGGTGCGTCAAGTGACTTTGACGTTCGACGTTCCGAATCGCGTTCCGGCAAATTAATAAGTCATAATAAATCTAATAAATCCTACGGGGTGAGATTTGACTATAAGTGATATTTTATGCCCCGGATTTGGGGGCACTACAACCCCTACCCCCCACGTCCTACCCTTACCCTCCACGCCCCACCCTCACCCCAACCCCACCTAGCCGCCCACCTCCACCCACCACCACCCGGCCCAATCCATTCCATCCCTCCCACACCCACCACCACCTCACCCCTACCCAACCCTACCCACCCCACCCCTTCCCCACTCCCCCTCAAAAAAATAAAATTTATTGAGTATGTATGTACCCTAACCCCGTCCACCCCACCTGTGACGCCCCCAAAATAGGTATACAACACTCATTCTGAGTTGCCAAATACATGGTACAGAAAGCAAACTACAACTTCAATAATACAATTGTCGTGCAAAATACGACAACACATACTGTGAGTTTAAATACAAATATTATCTTCTAGACAATTATCAACACTCAAATAAGTCCTCATTACAATTATTCATACACTATTTTATAGAAATAGTGAGGATTTGCTATAACATCTTTCTAGAACCATCACTCCATACCCCGACTTCGATCCTCGCTATGTTCTCACCTCCCGGAAGAAAATGGAACAAAAAGGAAAAGGTGAGCTCAACTAGCCTAGTAAAGAATATTATGACTAAGATAATATACAACAAATTATCATTAGTCTTCAACAGGAAAAATCGATAGAGTATAATGAGACAACAAGTTTTAGATCAATATTCTCGCAATGAAACAACAACCCCATTAGAAGAGTCACGCAGAGAATAAATTCTACTATCTTCTAAGATTTAAAAGTTCATCATCAATATTTTATCTCTCTCAGTAACAACAATCAATATACATCTTTAATCAAATATTCATCTTTGCACTCACAGCCAAAAATATTCATTTTATATCACCAACAGGTCATGTTCATCTCAACACTGCTCATATTTGCACTACGGGCCAAAGATATTCATCGATTAATCATTCATCTTTGCACTTCTGAAGCGGAGATATTCAATAATATCATCATTTAGGACCGAGGATGATGAAAAATATTTTAAAGAAAAAGCGAATCCAAAGGAGACGGAAGGACAAATATTAGGGATTAAATATAACAGCTTTATCTAAGAACAATAATACTTCATAATAACCAATTGTGAAGCGTAATTCAAAAATAACGATCAAAACATGGATACAATCAAAGATACTAGCCAAAATAGACATCATGGACAAAAGAAAATTTTTATTTTTCTATTGAATAGTTATTACGTATTCGTGAATAATAATAGGTCAGATATCGTGAATAATGTCAATATCGTGAATAAGAACCCCGACACAAAAAGTTTCAAATTTGATTAAAAAGTTCAAACCAATATTTTGGCATAATGATATTGAAGAAAATAATATCATTTCGAAAGAAAATAACTTCCTTTACCTCAAAATAACGCTACTTCTGATCGGAATATCAGATATAGAGCCGAAGGAAACTTGTACCGAATAACAACTCTTAAAGTATCAAAATACTCACAATAATACGCTCGATAATCTAGAGAGAAATAAAACTTGTTTCTGGTGTGATTTTCAATTCTAACCTAAGCGTCTATTTATAGGAAAATGCTAGAACGCCACAAGAGACTAAAATAATAAAATATAATGTTTTCTTTACTTTTCTTTTACGCATGCTAATCAAGACTCAAGACCAACCCCTCAATGCTGAAAATTTCAGCAGCCCACATGCATTCAACACCAACCAAAAAGTGGGTCTCGCCCATAAATTAATAAAAATTATTTTATTTTCTGAAACTTCAGTAATTCATAGAAAATAGCCCATTTATCAGAAAAATATGAATTTTATGTCCATTCCACACGAAATCGAATTCTCTACAACTTTGTAGCTTTAAGTTTTTCCAAATTCCAAACTAAAATTATCCGAAATCCACAAACGGATGATTTTCAACACCTCTTAAAATTCATAACAAATCATGCATTAATTTTTAACGGTTCAAAATTTGTGAACATATACTCGACATATATATGTATAACATATATAAAAATCACAACGATCCAACGATCAGATCAAAATTATAACTCACGCAATAGAGCTTTAAAAATACCGATTTGATCTTTTAATTCCTCCAATCCGACAAAATACTGATAAAACACCTCAACATTAACTCCTTTATTTATAACCACATAAATAAATCCATAATTAATATCCACATCAAATAAATATTTCATTATCATATAAATCAATAATTAATTATTCACAAATAATATTACAAAATCACAATAATGACAACCAGGCAGTTCCCAGGAAAAAGGGGGCTTTCCAATAAGGATTTCTCCTTACTGGCGCGTAATTAGGTGACCAAACCTCTCCTTGACAGAACTTTATAGACATTGTTAATAATGCTATCTAATAATATTATTCAAATAATATGAATTATTGATCTGATAATGGGAAATACTGTGCAGTGATAATTATTGAAACAACAATAATATAAAATATCAACGCAACAATTATTGAATCAATAAAATAAAATATTGAGCAAAGAAATATTGTAACAATTATTGAAAAGTAGTGCATTCTTACGTAAGAATCAATAATTCAACAATCTTGTCTATCTTGTAAAGCTTCTTGTGCAACCACGCGTATTACTATATTTTAACCACCGGGTATTCCAACAGTGTTAACGATAACAACTACATCATTATTTATACAAACTCATATTTTGTCATTTTCTTCATCCGACAGTTATTCTGTTATGAGCCCCATGAATGGCTTCGCCGTCGTACGAATATTCCCCGATAAAAA
Source organism: Panax ginseng (assembly GCA_020205605.1). Lineage (NCBI taxonomy): Eukaryota > Viridiplantae > Streptophyta > Magnoliopsida > Apiales > Araliaceae > Panax > Panax ginseng. The sequence continues at coordinate 34,856,143 of CM035137.1, forward strand.
GAATATTCCACGACCAAAAGAATATTTCCCGACAGAAATGAATATTTTATAACCACTTGCTTATTTTGTAAATTTTTTACATTTCACCCATAACCAAAGCATTATATCAAATTAACTCCTTTTTATTTCAAGAATAATGAATAGAGGAAATTCAATTTTATTAAAAAAAAAATTCGAGGTCTTACAACCTCCCCTCCTTATGAAATTTCGTCCTCGAAATTGACGTACGTACCTGGTGTTTCAAAAAGATGAGGATACCTCGCTTTCATTTCTGATTCCAAATCCCAAGTCATTTCTTCAATAGCATGGTTCTTCCACAAAACCTTAACTTGTGGTATAACTTTTGTGCGTAGGACATGCTCTTTCCTATCCAAGATCTTGGCAGGTACCTCCTCGTAAGTTAAATCTTCGACTATCTCGTCTAGTTCTAACTTAATAATGCGGTTTGGGTCATCCCCATATTTACGTAACATCGATACGTGAAAAATACGCGACATACTTGGCACTAAGGCTAGTATAGAGGCCACAGTTCCTACTCGATCGAGGATTTCAAATGGGTCGTCTTCATCGACTCCTGATTCTAGAATAACGCCTTCTTGAACCTTCTTCTTTATATTCATCAACTCCGGTGTGTAGCTTGAGTGGCTTTAACGTTATCGATTAAAGTCGATTCTACTCGTATATTGACATCATAACGTGGGTCCCTAGATTCTTTAACTCTATTTCTATCATTTATAAATTATACAAAATAGGTCTTTGTGTTCAACAATATCACACTCGTACTCGCGTACGATCTTCTATTCAATGCGTTAGCTACTACGTTCGCTTTTCCAAGATGGTATGGTCAGAACAATTGCCGAAATGAGTCTCCTCTTGAGCTCTTGGAAACTTTTCTCGCATTCCTCGCTTTATACGAATTTTGTATCTTTCCGAGTCAACTAAGTTAACGGAGTAGCGATTCGAGAAAATCCTTCCACGAATCTTCGATAGTAACCAGCTAAGCCCAGAAAGCTACGTACTTTGGTCACCGACTTCGGTTGCTTTTAACTGTGATTCATATCCTAATCATGGATAGCACGTCACAATGACACCTATCGTTTTACCACCACACAAATATAGAGTCCCCTACGGAGAGTCTGGATTTGGTGCATTCCACAAAGTAAGTCACAAGATAGAGGCTCAGGTACCAACTCTTATACTTGGGTTTTTAACTCCTGAAGTTCAATAGAAGCCATTCGATATGAGATTTTAGAAATGGATTTTGTACCGGGTTCAAAGTCGATACAAAATTCAATATCACACCAAGAAAATTCTTCAGGAGATTTACTAACAACAGAAATATCATTCATATCTGACGTATTTTTGTTTAAATCCATGAAATGGGCAAAAAAAACTTGACATCCGTTTTTCAATAAACGAATGGTTTAATGGCTTGATATGAAAGTTTTTGACTTCAATGGTTTGGTTGCTTGAATTCGCATAACAGGTTGGTTAGGAATATGAAAACTAACAACCTTACGAAAGCAATCAATTTTGGCATGATGAGTGGTTAACCAATCAATTTCTAAAATCACATCAAAAGCAAGTATCTTTAAAGAGATAAGATCAACAGGTAATGTGATAGTGCCAACTTGGATTAAGCAAGATTTATAAACTGTAGATGTAATAAAGGTTTCTCCTAACGGAGTCTCCACAGATAAATCAAAGTCTAATTTCTCTGGAGTCAAGTTTAAACGTTGAGCACAAGCAGGAGAAATAAAAGGGTGGGTAGAACCGTTATCTAGTAAGGTATAGACTTCGCAAGAATTTATAATTAATTAACCTGTGATACCTTCATTCGGGTTCCTCGCGTTTTGGGCAGTCACGACAAACTCTCATCCAGAAACTGCCGACTTTGTTTTGTCCGTATCCACCTTTGGTGCCACCGTCCCAGCTGGACTTGATTTTGCTACAGGATAAAATCAAGCTATGTGACCTTCTTTAAGACCGAATTTTATGAAATAAAATTATTCATTTTTCTTATAATTATTATTAGGTAAATGGTTAAATTGATAAAAGTTTAAAGTTATGGGTGAATTATGCAAATTTTTTTTTACCAAATGAGGTGCAAATCATGATGGTTATAAAATATTCATTGTTGTTAGGAGAATATTAGTTTGGTGGTGGAATATTCTTTACATTGGGGAATATTAAATGCGGCGATGACCATTTATATGAGCCCATAACGGAATAAGCGATCGGATGAAGAAAAAAGACAAATTAAAGTTTTTATAAATAATGGTAGTAGTAGTTCACAGATTAACTTGTTTGTTGGAATACTAGGTGGGTAAAGAATAAAATGTCTGGCGTTGTTGCTTGCGATGGGACACGGTATTGCACCATTATTGATTCTTACGTGAAAGGCCTTTACTCGATAATTATTACGATAATTCTTGTTTCGATATTTTATTTTTGATTCGATGATTCTTTGCGTTGATATTTTATAATTGTCATTTGATAATTGTCATTACTGCGTATTTTTCATTATCGGATCAATAATTTATATTATTTGAATAATATTATTAGATAACATTATTGGCAATGTCTAGAAAGTTACATCTAAGGAGAGGTTTGGTCACTAATTTAATTGCGCCGATGAGGAGAAATTCTTATTGGAAAGCCCCTGCTTTCTGAGGCTGCACAGTTGTCGATATTGTGATTACGTAATATTATTTGTGAATAATTAATTATTGATTCATATGATGAGAAAAATATTGATTTTATGAGGATATAGATGGAGAAAATTTTAATGTGACAATTGTTGAAAATTAATATTTTATCTTTTTTACGATAAAATAATTGATTAAATGTATTATTTTAATAATATATTAATGATGATATTTTCACGATGAATGTGGGATATATGAGTATATGTGGAGGAGGTATTTTGTTACAAAAATATTTAAAAGCATGTTTTATGTGTCGGTGGGACCCATTTCTTGGTTGAAATTTGATTATAGCTTTATAAAATCAAGCTCGTTTGTGGATTTGGTCAATTTTTTTTTTGAATTTGGAAAAACTTTCTTACGCAAAGTTGTAGAAATTGAATTTCCTATAAAAACTCATGAGATTCAATTTTTACTGATAAAAGGCTATTTATTATGAATTATTAAAGTTACGAAGCTCAAAAAAGAATTGATTTTTGGAAGTTTTAATTATTTATTATATAAAAAAATTTTTTTATTACTTTTTTCTAGAAGGTGGCATGTGAGAAATGCTAAGTGGCTGAAATCAAACTCTAGAATGAGTGCGTAGGAATTGTTATATAATATATTAATATTATAATAAATTTTACTGCTTTTGTGTTACAGCGATTTCTATAAATAGGGTCTTGGGTTATAATTGAAAATCACACGAAGCTGAAGTTTTCTCTCTCTATATTATCGGCGTATTCTTGTGAGTATTTTGAGTATACTTTGAGTATTGCTATCTCGGTGCAAGTTAGATTCGGCGTTATTCGATCGAAATCTTTTCTTTTTGAGGTAAGGGATAATAAAGGGATTTTAAGGGTTATTATTTCGAAATTCTTCTGAACCTTCAAAAATTTCTGGAAAAATTTGAAATGATAATTTGATGAGTTTTGTTGATTGTGTCCAAAAATGGCGATTTTTGGATGTATAGATTAGGAGTTATGGATTTTATGAGAAAAGACTATTTTAAAAGTAACTACTTATAACTCCTTGTGATTAACTCTAAAATTGATAAAATTTTTATTGTGAGTACATCTATATAATATCAGTATACCGTGTAAATTTAAAAATTTTTGGATAAAAGTACAATTTATGATAAATGTCTGAATATTCGGTGGTTTTGGCCATGTGAAAAATAGTAAATGAATTTTAAAAATTTTGAGAAAAATATATATTCAATATGGGACTATATTCTTCTAAATCCCAGAAAAGAAATATTTTTAAAACTGATTTGGTATTTTTCATGAAAATGTTCTAGTTATGAGTAAATGAATTAAATATGTTATGTGAATTAAGAAAATTGGAAAATATGATTTTATGGCTTGAGAATTATATATAGAGATATATCTGATTTTTGATGAGGGTTTTGGCTATTGGTGATGAGATCTTATGAGGTTGGCATTTTAAGATGATTAAATGCATTTATTAGTAAAGTGTAAACAATTAAAATAAATTGTTTATAAGTTTAAAAATGATTAAAATATTGTGGTAGTATTAATAATATTAGATTATGAGATTATTAAGTGATTTATAACATTTTGATTAAGTTGTTATGAAATCATTGATTTATGAATCTTACTCTTGAGATTAAATCTATATGTTGATTATATTGTTTTTATATAACATTCTTATAACCACAATGATGATATTTCTCTTTGACTTGAGTGTAAAGATGGATAGATTATTGGTATGATCGTGACTATAGGTTCTCTTTGGCGATGGTGCAAAAGTTGAATTGTTGGTGGTATGATCATGACCATTGAATTTATAATTGAATATCTTTAGCTTAAGTGCAAAGGTGAATTGATCGACATATATGGTTATAATTATGGTTTATATAAATTAAATGATAAAATGATTATGTATTTCTTTGAGATATGAATATCTTTGGTCATGTAGTGCAAAGATGACTTGTTGATGAATATCTTTGGCACATAGTGCAAAAGATGAATTGTTGATGAATATCTTTGGGTGCGTGGTGCAAAGATGACACTGTAGTTGAATATCTTTGGCACATAGTGCAAAGATGAGCTGTTGATGAATATCTTTGGCACATAGTGCAAAGATGAGCTGTTGATGAATATCTTTGGCGTAGTGCAAAGATGAATTTATTAGTATGATTATGAGCAGGAGGCGTGATTTGGTATAACCATGATCTTTGATATTTCGGTAAAGACAAGTGATGAAAATTATCTTAAATCTGAATGAGAAAAGGAATTTAGAACAACAATTACGATTATGAGTTATACATGTGATTGTGGGCGAGGAATTGTTGATTGATGTTACGAGGATAAAACATTGTTGGTGGACTTTTAACATGGAAGATAATAGACTTTATAGTCTATTTGACTCTTCTTAATGGATTGCTTTCGTTCATTATGACTATGGTTGAAAAGTTTTTATCATCTACCGTATATTACAAATCTACGATTTATTATTGATGAAGGCTATTGATAATTTAATTATCTTTAGTCATGATATTTTTCTTGAGCTAGTTGTCTCACCCTTTTGCTTCCAATTCCTTTCGGTAATAAAAGTGTAAATTTGGAATGACGGCGGGGAATAACGAGAATAGAGCGGTGAATACATAGATGTTGAGGTGAGGTGAATTCAACTTTGGAAGGTGTTTTGTCACTTTATTATACAAGATGTTTAATGACATACTGACCTCGAGTCATCATAAAAGACGAGTTGTGCTCATCCACTTCTTGAGTATATCTACCGGCACTACTATATGATCTTGGAGTCTATTTGAAATATAACTCTCAATTAGAGGCGATGTGGAGATAATGATATGTCGAGAAAACTCACCATTGGGAAGAATATGATAGTAATCTTCTCATTTTTTCTTTAGGGGTCTATTAGGTTGACGAGGATAATTCTCTGGACATATGATATCTATCATAACCTAGAAGCATGGCCTCCCTTATGCGAAGGTTTCCTTGAGCACTTCCCAAAGATTCTAATTTTTAAAAGCAGTTTTGACTATACCTTTATGTAAGGTGTCATTGTGACGTCTTCTTGGGACTGATTGGTATATATTTGTATCAAACTCACGACATATGTGTTGTTGTATTTTGTCACGACAATTGTTGTATTAATTGTAGTTATTTTACATACCATGTATTTGGCGACTCGAAATGGGTTGGATGGAATGGACCTATTTTGGGAGAAAATGAATCTAGTGAGACAGAAGGACAAATATTAGGGATTCGTATAATAGTTTATCCAAGATCAATAATACTTCATAATAACCAATTGTGAAGAAGAATTCAAAAATAACGATCAAAACATGGATACAATCAAAGATAGTAACCAAAATAGACATCTTGGACAAAAAGGAAAATTTTTATTTTTGGTGAATAGTATCGTATTAAGTGAATAGTCCAGATATCGTGAATAGTAACCCCGACATAAAAAGTTCCAAATTTGATTAAAAAGTTCAAACCAATATTTTGGCATAATGATATTGAAGAAAATAATATCATTTCGAAAGAAAATAACATCCCTTACCTCAAAATAACGGAACTTCTGATCGGAATATCACATATAGAGCCGAAGGAAACTTATACCGAACAACAACTCTCAAAGTATCAAAATACTCACAATAATACGCTCGATAATCTAGAAAGAAAGAAAACTTGTTTCTGGTGTGATTTTCAATTTTAACCTAAGCGTCTATTTATAGGAAAATGCTAGAACGCCATAAGAGACTACAATAATAAAATATAATGTTTTCTTTACCTTTCTTTTTCGCATGCTAATCAAGACTCAAGACCCGACCCTCAATCTTTGAAAATTTGTTAGACCCACACATTTCAACACCAACCAAAAGTGGATCCCATCCATAAATTAATAAAATTATTTTATTTTACGAAACTTCGATAATTCATAGAAAATAGCCCATTTATCAGAAAAATATGAATTTTATGTCCATTCCACATGGAAATCAATTCTCTACAACTTTTGTAGCTTTAAGTTTTCCAAATTCCAAACTAAAATTATCGAAAATCCACAAACGGATGATTTTCAACACCTCTTAAAATTCATAACAAATCATGCATTAATTTTTAACGGTTCAAAATTTGTGAACATATACTCGACATATATATGTATAACATATATAAAAATCACAACGATCCAACGGTCAGATCAAAATTATAACTCACGCAATAGAGCTTTAAAAACACCGATTTGATCTTTTAATTCCTCCAATCCGATAAAATACTGATAAAACACCTCAACATTAACTCCTTCATTTATAACCACATAAATAAATCCATCATTAATATCCACATCAAATAAATATTTCCTTATCATATAAATCAATAATTAATTATTCACAAATAATATTATAAAATCACAATAATGACAACCAGGCAGTTCCCAGGAAAGAGGGGGCTTTCCAATAAGGATTTCTCTTTATTGACGCGCAATTGGGTGACCAAACCTCTCCTTGATGAACTTTCTGAACATTGCCAATAATGTTATCTAATAATATTATTAGATAATATGAATTATTGATCCGATAATGGAAAATATTATGCGAATAACGATTATTGAAACAACAATAATATAAAATATCAACGCAACAATTATTGAATCAATAAAATAAAATATTAAACAGTAAACATTGTAACAATTATTGAGTAGTGCATTCTTACGTAAGAATCAATAATTCAACAATACTCGCATAATACCGCGTAATATATGTGCAACCACTTGCGTATTACTATATTTTAACCAATCATGTATTCTAACAATGTTAATTGATAATAACTACGTCATTATTTATACAAACTCATACTTTATTCGCTTTTCTTCATCCTCGACAGATTATTACATTATAGGCCCATGAAATGGTCTTGTACTGGTAAATTTAATATTCCCAAGCGAAAAGAATATTCTACGACCAAAATAATATTTCCCGACAGAAATGAATATTTTATAACCACTTGCTTATTTTGTAAAATTTGCACATTTCACCCATAACCAAAACATTATATCAAATTAACTCTTTATTATTTCAAGAATAATGAATAGAGGAAATTTAATTTTATTAAAAAAAAATCGGGGTCTTACACCACCCCTACCCCCCACTCCGTCCACCCCCACCACCATCCCCCCACCTCTCCACCTCCCCACCCCTATCCCCAACTCCCAACCCTTAAAAAAATGCTTAGTGATTATGTATACATGATATATCTAATAATAATTTATTTAATTTGATCATAATAAGGTAAGTTTGAAATTTAAAATATGGGTCGACTTATATTTGAACCATAACTATATGGTTTCAACCCACACAACCTATATTAAAAATAATTAATATAGTTTTAGTTCTTAAATAGAACCATAACCAAATTTTGTAAACCAAAACCAATCTATAACCATATTTTGCCAGGTCTAGGCGGATCTACTGCAGGGGCAGGGGGCATATGCCCCCACTGGATTTTCAAAAAGTTAGGGGGCCATATTAAAAAATATATATAGGAGGGTGTTAAATGAAATTTCATGTTTTAGACCTAAAAATCTGAAATGACTAAAGGCGAATTAGAGGCGGCGGCTGGCGAGGCGAGGCGAAGGGGGGTGGGAAGCAGGGGAGCAGACCACCGGTGAGGTTGGTATGGCGACTCTCCCCAGAGGCTGTGAAAGACTTCTTCTTTATGGTGCTACCTCGGCCAGGTAATTGGTGTCGGTGACTTGGAGTAATCGATTTGGGTCTTTTGGGTCATTGATAGCTTGCCAACCGCCCAAAAGTAGACCTCTCAGGCCACCCACTACGGCAGAGACATCCGAGAAAAGGGAAGCAATACAGAGGGTGAGGATTATAAGGAAAAATGGTTGAAAATTCAGGGCCATTTTTGTGTGGATAGTAGATGTTTGTAGAACGTTGGAGAAGGAATGGTAGATGTGTGGATAATGTGCTAGCTAGTAATATAATATATTGAAGATTCACACTAGAAAAGACAAGTACTAACTAAACGTTAGCTTATTGCCCTCTTTTGTTAACAGTGGTAATAATTAATATGGAAATATGGGAGAGTTCTTTTTTTTAAGTCACTTCTTTTTTATTTATTTATTTGTGAGTTTCGGGAATATCCGATTGATCTTGATTAGTTATTTCGTTTTATGAATACTAATAAATGGGAGACAATTTTGTTTTGTTCAATATAAAATTATTATGAACTTTTTAAAGTTAAATTAAGATATTTTTAAACTCTAAATTAATATAATTTTTTTAATTTTTAAATATTACGAAGAGCACGTCTTATCAATAGTCAAAATCAATTAAAATTTATTTAAAATACAATTCCTTTCTTATTTGATACATTAGAAACTCCAAATTAGCCTTTTAATTTAATTAATGGGTGATATAATAAGCATCTCAATTTTTACATGCATTCTTCACCGGAGAAACTCCAAATTAACCTTTAGTTAATATGTAATCAAGAAATCTTTGTAAAGAGATTCAATCAAATATGCTCATTTCTATATTCCCATAATTTTTACAAACACATTGAATTATTATATTTTTTCAACAGTTGAAAACGAATAAATTTTGAGACATTTTCAAACTATGCAGACTCGCAAGATACAGTTGCCTCCTTTCAATCGTACAACCGAAAGAAGCAATTCAAGCGTTAATAAATAAATTTTTTTGGCAAAACTAATGATTTGGCCACCGAAGTTGGCTTGTTTTATTGAATACCTGATTGAACTTTTAATTTTTTGAATTAACTCACTGAACTAATTATTATTTTCAAATTGGATCACTCCGTTAAAAAAATAGACAGACGTTAAAATTTTATTTACGTGGTTCTGAAAAAAATATAAACAAAATAAAAAAATTACACGTGGCAAAAAAAAATAAATAAGCTTCTTTTTACATTTTAAAGTTTTTAAAAAATAAAAAAAATTAACATTTTAAAATTTTGTCTCTTCTCTCTCTTCTCTCCTTCCAAATCAAATTCGAAGATTTGTCGACGAGGTCAACAACGGCGAGGTCAACGATTACCTGGCGGATTTGTCCGTTTCGTCCCCACTCGACACAGACAAGCCGCTATGGGAATTACACATGTTGATGGCGCATAAGTGCACCGTCTTTCGCGTTCATCATGCGTTGGGAGATGGGATTTTGTTGATGTCAATGTTGTTGTCGTGCTGTCGCAGGGCTGATGATCCTGTTCAGCTGCCCCAAATCAGTTCTATTAACAAAAAGAATACTACGACTAGTAATATTGGAAATATGGCTTGGACAGGGGTGACGGCTGTATGGTTTACGGTGGTGTTTGTGTTGGAGTTTGTGCTGAGGAGCTTGTGGAAGAAGGATAAGAGGACCGCCGTGAGCGGGGGAGATGGGGTGGAGCTATGGCCCAGAAAATTGGTGACCGCCAGATTTAGACTTGACGAATTTGATTTGGAAGGAAAGAAGAAAGAGAAGGGATTAAGGAAGAGAGAAGGGATGATTTTTAAAATGTTATTTTTTTTTTATTTTTTTAAAACTTTAAAATGTAAAAAGAAGGTTTATTTATTTTTTTTGCCACATTTATTTTTTTTTTTTTTTTGTATATTTTTTTCAGCAGCCACGTAGATAAAATTTTAACGTTTTCTACTTTTTTTTTAATCTAGAGTCATTAATTTGAAAATAATAATTAGTTTGATGAAATAATTCAAAAATTAAAAGCTTCAATCGATATTCAATAAAACGCATTAATTTCGACAGCCAAATTATTGGTTTTACGCCTAAAAAATTTATCAATGATTTTTTAGCCTTCCTATAAAAACGTTCTGATTCCAGCCACTGGAAATGACCAATCCCATATTCCTTGTTTCCCACTTTCGTCTTTTCAGACTTCCATCAGTAGCCCAACTCTGCAACAGTCAATAGAGAGCAACAAGCCAACAACCAAAGTACCAAACCCATGAGCTTTAAATTAATCAACTTTTAGTATTTAGTAATCAACGAGTGACTACATTACAGCAAATTCCAAGTGGATTTCTTTAGTATTTCTCAAATTCTTTGTATTCTATTTTTTGATTTCTTTAAATTTTATAATTTATTTTATAATGTTACTTGTTAGTGGTTTAATTGAGATTATTTATTGTTGGTGCTTATTACACTTGACTATTCATAATGATAATATATATTGATCTATTTTTTATGTTGAATTAATTTTTAAATATTTATTGATTATCGGTGATATTTCCCTCTTTTGGTAGAGTAAATTGGGCTTACTTATTTAATTAATCTATTGGGCCTTCATTATTGAACCTTGAAAGTCATTGGGCTAATCACCATATTATTTCTATTTAACCTATGAAGCAAGATTGGGTTCATTGGACTAACCATTGGATCTTTTAATATCTATTACTTTGACTTGTAATGATGAAAAAAAAGCATGACGATTGACTAAGACACACACTTGCCATGCATTAATGTGGATGGAAATATAGCCGTAGGTGACATAAGCGATGACCAAAAGGTAGTGGGTATACTGACTTTCGATCGGCGAGAATCCATCGTATCGAGGGGGTATGTCGGGAGGTAGTGGGTGGCACGATGGCAAGGCGAAGAAAGTACAACTATCAACAAGTCTTCCTGAAGAGTGCGTTCACATTCATATATTCACACACACACACTGGCGAGAATATCATCACTCTCTCGATACACTAGACATTACATCCTCCATTGTTAACCTTGTGAACACGTATCTCTTGACTCTCTCGCTTTGAGCTATCCCCAAGCGGTCCGGTAAAATCGAGCTTGTGGTGTTTATCGTGTTTCTTGTCTGCGAGGATCGAGGCGTCTTACGTGATTGGGGCGTTGGAGAAGATCTTGGCGTTAACATTGGTATTTAGAAGGAGGCGAGTTCTAGTGTCATTGAAATTTTCAATCCATGATCGTTTAACTACTTGGAAGATGGTGAGGAGTAGAGATGAGTGCGCCGGAAGGGCGAGGCGATGGTACATAAGCTAAATCATTTGCCTCGTGTTTGATAAAGGATCGTCTGCAGGTCCTTACAAAAAGTGCTCACGAGAACCGCGACCTCTAACATAATTCGGGTGATCTCAGTCCAGAAGATCCGTGGTGGAGCAGAGACGGAGGTTGGTCTTTGATCTTGATAAAGGGCATGATCGTGGTCGAGAGCGACGGAGGCTCACCAAAAACTAGGACTCATCGTCGAAGTGGTCGGGGAGGAGGAGGCGCCAAGTTGGCGAGGATGGCGAGACAAAGCGAGATAAAACCTTGGAGGTCTGTTAAGCGGAGAAGAAGATATAGCCGAAGCGAGATGCTTGGTGGCGGAGTTAAGGGAATGAAACATCTAGCCATATTCGATCCGAAAGCGGAGTAAGCATAAGGAGATGCCACGGCGAGAGGGGGAAAAGCGGAGCATTCCACACATGTGTGCAGGGATCGTTCTCACGGTAGAAGGAGATCGAGGCGAGAACTCCGTGGCCTCGAAGAAGCCTTTGGTGGTCGTTGGTTCTCATCATCGAGGCGACGACGACGAAGAAGGAAGCGGTCGAGGAGATCGTGCGAAACCGAAAGAAGAGCAGCATCGGCGTGACCATTCTCATCATGAGGGCATGAAATTATGCGCGGAGTAGATCCGAAGCCCCAGAGGGCAATGGGATCGGCGGGGAGAGAATCGATCCACTCGGAGGCGAGAATGTCGTTCGGGAGAAAGAGGTCTCCTCGCGACCCGAAGGTGTTGATTTTTAGTGAAGGAGTTGAAAGAGCTCAAAGCGGTTGGTGAGAGTTCACGGTGAAGGACACTCTCGGGAAAGAAGGCATCCCTTTTTCCTCGGATATTCTCAAGGAAAAGCGGATATCACCAAAGTTGCCTCGTATGGAGATTCTGATGGGTCAGGGACCACTTACGACCATAACCGAGCGTTCGGCCGGCTGATGGACTATTATGATTTCAGCGATCTTTGCCAAATGTCACACATTTATTCGACATTGAGGAAAGATGCGAGGCGGTGGATGGGGACTTTCTTGAAATCGATTCAATTTCCTCTTGGGTAGAGCTTTGTGATAAGTTCATGCCCACTTTGGGAGCAATAAGGAGAGGGAAGCCCACTGGTTCATTATTACGCAGGTCGTGAGTTCACCAGCGAGTCCTTGGGTCGATATGTGAAGAGGTTGAGGAAAGCGGTTGGTCGGTGTCAGACCTCAATGATCTCGGTAGTAGGTTTGTTTGAGAATGGGCTAGATCTGGTAAAGTCAGAAGTTGGTGAAGAAGTTGATGTTCCACCATCAGAAGAGCTGGCGAAAGCTTTTGACAAAGCGAAGGATATATTGTTGTAGAGGAGGCTATGAATAGCACAAGCGTCCTTCTTGGACCGTTAAAGGATCTGAGAGATGATCTAAGGCGGATGGCGATCGGAGAAAAGGGGAGGATATAATGATCGGCGGAGGCGATTCGAAGAAGTTCGATAACTCATGGCGACGGGAGGTAGTCGTCGTCTTTGCGTCCGCCTCGAAGGTGAATAAGGTTTACACCAAAATTTGAACACGGATAGGTCGGTGATTTTGGACGGATCGAGAACCGGCCATTCATGAGCCGCCTCGTGACCACATCAAGCGAGGCGAGGGGCAATACCCAAAATATTGTGGCTACTACCATCAAGCCATTTGGTCACGATCTTAATGAATGTTGCAATTTGAAAGATTTACGTAGAGAGAAGATTCAAAAGCGGTTTCTTTGGTTGATGCGTGGCGGGAGGGACCAACAAGATCGACAAAATCTTGATCGTCTTTATTCGAGATAGTTCAAGCGGTCTACCCACCAAAAAATATTCAATACCACTTGAAACGCGTCGTTGATGTAATAGCAGCAGGCGGACGACGAGGAGAGTTAGTAGGGAAGAAGAGGAGAGGATATCTGGATTGATCGTATCAGTGGTGGCGGTCTCCCGGTAAGCGGAGACCTTTTCGAGGGGCTGTTATTTCTTTCACCGTCTGATTATCCTTGAACTGTCTCGAAGCGCGTGAGGCGTTGGTGATCCTGGCCTGCGAGTGGGTTCGGTAGATGTGAAGCGCGTGATGATGAACAGCGGGTCTTACATAGACATTTTATATGCCCGTGCTTATCGGAGGATGCATCTTGATGGGCGGAAGATGGAGGTCGGGCGGGAGGCTCCTTTATATGGCTTTATGACGATCCGGTCGAGTTGCGAGCACCATCGAGCTCCAGTAATCTTGACCTGACTCCTCGGCGGTAGAAATAATATGTAAATTTTATGTTGTGCGTGTAGATTAAACTTCTGACGCCATATTGGGAAGGCCTACTGCAGCTCTCTCAATGGTAACTTCCATCCCTCACTTCAAAATCAAGTTCCCCACGGCACATGGAGTGGAGAAGTGGCGGGGGACTTAGATCGGCAAAGCGATGTTATAGAAATGCGGTTATTTCTTAGGGTGTGGGGTTGACAAGCGAAACAAAACCATGGCAATTGAGATCGAGCCCTTCACTTTGAAAGCGGCTCGGAGCCATTGGTAATTCTGCGGGAGAGGCGGAAGAGATCGAGCTAGTCACTGAAAGCCGAGAAAAAGGCGGTGAAGATTGGTTGGGATGCGCGAGAACCTCTTGGACAAACCTCATGGAGCTCCTTGTTTGCTATGTGGACATTTTGCATGGGAACCACGGGGACATGCACAGAGTTAAGCCGAAAGATAGTGACACCTGAGACTAGATGTAGATCCCTCGAAGAAGCCGATTCGGCGAAAAAGGCGGATCTTTGCACCGAGGGCGACGAAGATCATTGATGAGGAGATTGCAAAGGCATTAGGCTGCGACTTCATCTATGAAATTGATTACGGAATGGATGGCGAATGTGGTGTTGGTGCGAAGCGAGAATGGAAAATGGCGGGTTTGCATCGACTACTGCCGTCTGAATAAAAGCTTGTCAGAAGGACTTTTATCCTTTGCCCCATATCGACCGACTCATCGATGCCACTTGGGTATGCATTACTAAGCTTTATGGATGCTTTTTGAGTTATCATCAAATTTCCATGTGCGAGGAGGACATTAGAAGACAACATTCATTACACACAGATTCGATGTATGCTATAAGAAGATGACCTTTGGCCTTATAAATCTTTGGAGCCACTTACGAGAGGATGATGATGAACTTCTTCTTGACGAGGCAACTAGGGAGAAACATGGAGGTTTATGTAGATGACATGATCGTGAAGAGCATGCGAGTTCGAAAGCATTTGGACGATCTGGAGGAATGCTTCGGTTTGTCCGTCATCGTCGGTGAGAGGCTCAATCCGGCCAAATGCACTTTCGGCCTCGGTGCGGGAAGTTTTACAGGATATCTGGTCGATCGGAGGGCATCGAGGCCAACCGGGAGAAGATCCGAGGCCATTCTTGACATGAAGACTCCTCGATCGTTCAAAGGCGTCAACGTCGGTGGGAAGGATTACGCGACTTTAAGGAGGTTTATGTCGAATCTGCGGAGAGATGCTTGCCATTCTTGACACATTGAAGGGCGAAGAATGCGAAAGGCGTTCGATGGACTTGGTGTGAAAGGCGCCTTCGAGGCATAAAGACATATCATCTTACTCTCCTTTATTGGTGAAGCACTTGGCCGAGACCTTATATTTGTACCTTACGGCAAGTTCGTTGGCGGTTGGAAGCGATCTTTGGTTGGGGAGGTCGTCGATGGGAAGCGACATCCGATCTATTATATCGATCCGTCTACGAGATCTTTGAAACCGGTACCCAAATATTGAAAAATTTGCTTTTGCTTTGATAATTGCTAGTAGGAAAGCTTGACAATATTTTCAAGGTCGAAACTCTGAGTCGTTTTCCGGGATCGACCATTGAAGAAGAAAGTGATGGGCAAGCCCGGAGGTTTCGGGGAGATTAGCGGCGTGGACTATGGAGTTGTCCCAATTTTTCATTGAATATCATCCCGAACGCTATCGAAAAGTCGGGCCTTGGCGATTTTATGGTGGAGTGCTTCGTTCAAAAGCGAGATCTTGAACTACCGGAAAATTGAGATGTCCGTCGGCGATTCTGATTCTTGACGAGGTCGAGAATGCTTGGGCGTTGTATGCACGAGATGGATCCTCTCGATGGTGGCATAGTGGGCGCGAAATTATCTTGACAAGTCGGGAGGATTCAAAGTCTGTGAAGCCATCGATTTGGGTTTAAAGCGACGAAACAACGAGGCCAAGTAGTATGAAGCGATGTTAGCGGGAGTTCGGTGGCGAAGAGTCTAGAGTCGAAGCGATCATTCTGATGACTCTCGGTTGGTCGTCAAACAAGCTGTCGGGAGATTATGAAGCTCGTGGGACGGGGATGATCAAGTATCTGGCGAAATTAAAAACCGAAACTTGATGCCGTTTCTTATGAGTTTGAGGGCATAGGCGTAACGACAATTCCATTCTTAGATGCCTTTGTCGAAGTAGCCCTTCTGGATCTGAGATGTTTTCAGCGGATCGGTTTATTTGGAAGTTTTACGGCGGTAAGTGTTGACGTGAAGCGGTGATGTGTATCGAGCGATCTAGCTTCTTGGATGACTCCTACATGAATATTTGGCGGATGGCGTCCTTCCTTCCGGATCGAGATCTTTGTGAAAGAAGATCAAATACAAAGTGCCAACTTCCGTTCTTATTGATGGGGATCTTTATCGAAGGGCATTTTCGTCACCACTATTGAAGTGTACGGTTAAAATCTGAAAATGAGTATGCCGCCGGGGAAGTTCATGAAGGCATTGCGGCGATCACATGGTTTATTCTAAGTCATTAGCATACAAAGTTCTTGACAAAGGGTACTCTTGTGAGCGATCTTGAGGAAATTTCTACAGTATGTGAAGAAGTGTGAAGTGTCGACTCAGCGATCCGATCCCATCGACCACGGAAAGAGCTATACTCGATTATATCTCTATACCCTTTTTTGTGCAGGGGGTTGATATCTTGGGTCCATTGCCAAAAAGCTAAAGGCGGTCGGTTTACGTTATAGTTGCCATTGATTATATGACCAAGTGGGTAGTAAAGCGAAGCCACTTGGTTGATAACGAGCGAGAATGTTTGAAGTTCATGAAAAGAGTCCATAATATTTAACTTGAATTCCCAAAGTGGTGATGTCGAGACAATGGGCCTTGATTCGTGGGATCAAAATTTGAAGGATTTTTGAAGGAAGTGGGGGTTCGACCTGAAAAGACTTGGTGGCTCATCCACGATCGAGCAGGCAAATCGAGGTGACCAACGGAATGACTGCTGAAGCAGGATCAGCCTTGGTGGATGAAGCTAAAGGAAGATGGCGGAAAAGAAGCTGCTTTCGGCGTCTTGTGGGCTTCTGGGACTACAAGGGACCACCACGAGGATTCACCTTTTCGATTGGCTATAATGCGATGCCTTAGTCGATCGAAATCGGATCTCAAGTCTTGGTCGATCGATTCAAAGAGATCTACTGATGATGAAGAAGGGTGAAGGCCAACTTGGATCTGCTAGAAGAAGTCGGAGAGGTAGCTTTGCTCAAATTGGTTGCTTATCAGCGAAGAGTAGCTAAGCATTACAACAAAGGGTTAAACTTGCAGATTGAGTAGGAGACTTAGTCCTCGGAGAAATAAAGCGTCTACGCCTCAAAACACAGGAAAGTTAATCTTAGAGGCTGGGAAGGGCCGTATATGGGTGATCGAAGTACCAAAGCCGAGGACTTATCGTTTAAAAGCATTAGATGGATCAAGAGATCAAGAACACTTGGCATGCGAGCGGGGCTTGAAAATATTTCGATGAGAGATCGAGTCGGTTTACGAAGAATGCATACATGATTGTTCACCATCTATAAAAGTTCACTTTTTCTGGCTGATCCTCTTCTTATTTGTCCTAAGTTCACAATGGTGTAAGGAGGTATGGTGGACTCATTTGCCCATTCGATGGTAGCTATCTATTTGTTGCCCGGTACGTGGTAGACAAATCCTATGTTCCTTTATATTGCTTTTACAGAGGCGGTAAATCAATAGTTCACCAAAAGTAAGGAGGGCGGGGTGGACTCGTGACCATTCGATGGTAGCCTCTTGGCGAGGTGTCCTTATGGTTTTGTTATACCTGCGTGGTAGACAAATTCCATGATCCTCTTAATTTTGATTTCTGTGAGTGGTAAACAAAATGCTTGAAATAAGGAGGTATGGTGGGACTTCTTTGGCCATTCGATGGCGACCTTATTGTCGGTGTGTCCTATGAATTTGTGACCCGTGTGGTAGACAAATTCCATGATCCTTATATCTTGGTTCTATATAATTGTTTCACCCGTGTGTGGTAGACAAATTCCATGGTCCTTATATCTTGGTTCTATATAATTGTTTCACCCAAATTCCAGGTGGTAAACAAAATTCGATGGTGCTGAAAGAGGATCGGTAGAATTCATCGACACACGTGGCCAGATCTCACACTTGAAAAGCGATAAGTATACATTACTTTATTTTGTTCAAGTGTTGAGTTCGATTCATTCAATTCGATTCATTAAATTCTATCCATTAAATTGATTCACTTCATTTCATTCTTAAGCTGTTATATGCCTTAACTAATTCACAATCTAAGCTCGGTTCATTCAAGTCCATTGATGCTGAATTATTGACAAAAAAAGCGAAAAACATTATGCGAAAGTCGGGGACGTAACCATGAAAAAATTCATTAATAAATATTAGTCGATTAAATACATAACGATAAACCTATTGTGCGAAACATAAATTCCAACATAATTTGAGAACAATAGAAGTCACGATAAAAGTTTTTAAAACAAAATCCTTAAACAATTTCCAAAATAACGAAAATTTTCACAAATATTCTTAAATAAAATCCGGGAAAGACAAGTATTCACTTCATGCATCATCCTCGCCATCGAAAAGAGTCGAGCAAAGTTTGGATCCACGTTAGTTGTAATCAACTTCTCCTTGCCGACTCACGTGTGAGCTCATAGCTTTGAATATATCTTCATGATCTCTCCGTTAATCTCATCAGATTTAGATACTCTTCCACGGATCTGCTTGCGAAGATCATCGGTTAGAGGAGGCCCAAGGTCTGAAGAGCCTTGAGTTCTCGGTTTCTTCTTCAAACTTAACGCTTTATTCGGATGGCGAGTTTACGCTAGCTCTAGCTTTTGGATCGTTTTAGTCAAGATCTTAGCATCGACCTTTAACTCTTTGATCTTCTCCATCCTTATTTCGCTCCTCTGAACCAAATCAGCGTTCATCTTGGCGATCTCCTCATATTGTGCTTTAGTTGACTTGATTCTTCATTGGATGTCTTCACATCTCCTTTGGCTTGGGCCAACTCCTTAGAAAGACCTTCATTTGTGTGAAGAAGCGCTCTCACGTTGAGTCCTTTCCCGAGCGGGCGAGACTTGAGATGGCATTCTCCTTTCTCATTGCCTCTTCTTGACTTGACTTGATAGACTTTGGATGCGAGCGTCCAAATCTGACGATCGCTTCTACGCATATTCGACATTATTTGACCAATTTCAAATGTATAAATATGAAGATAAATCTGAAAATTAAAGAAAACCACTTTACCTTTGCGGATATACTCATGCCCTTCCTTGGCGGATCCATGTTTGAACTATTACCAAATCGATGGTCATCGGTGTCACGCAGACGAAAGCGTCAAATAATTGGAAGGAAAGTTGGCATTAAATCGAGGCCACATGGTTGGAGAGGCCATAACATCATCTTTGAAATTGAGAGGTTGGTATCTTGGAGGAGAAGGCATGGGTGATTGCGAGTTGGTGGCGGATCCGTATATATATTTTTTCGGAGAGGAGATCGAGCGAGATTAGGTTAAATGGGTGGTGAGGAGCGGAGGATGAACACGGATGGCTATCGATGGTTGTTTCCTTTTTGAGATAAGATGGGGACATGATTCGACCCGGTTCATCATCGAGTAGCTTGAATTTACATTTGGGATTATTGGAGGAATGTCGATCGAAGGCGATGGAACTTCGAAGCTCATCGGCGATCGATGGGTAATCTTTGTCCTCGACTTCTTAACACGGAGGACCTTCGCTTGATCGTGTAGAGGTATGTCAAGTAGGCTTCTCTTAATGGAGCAGATTGGAAGGTCTGAACTAGGGTTGGATGAAGGGTTTGCTTGTGGAATTATTACGGAATTATTTAGGATCGCTTTCGAGGGTTGTTTAAATTTGAATGGACTTAGATTTTTTGGCGGCTCTTTTTCTTGACGAGGCCTAAGAGATTCTTCAACAACAATGGGTTCATCGGTTTGGGGTTCGTCATCCGAGAAAAAGCGATGGGTGGATCGGTAATGAGGGGATCGGCTCGGGGAGATTCTTGATCGGAGGCTCTTCACTTGCGTCCACGTAATCTTCCGCCCGAAATCTTCAACTCTTTTACTTAGAAGAAGTTGGTTTGATCGAAGACAACGCAAATAACCATGTATCAAAACCCATATCATTAATATATCTCAAAAAAGCGTATTCTGAAAGTTATTGAAACTTACATTTATGGTCGTATAACCGAGGCT
Organism: Panax ginseng; assembly: GCA_020205605.1. NCBI lineage: Eukaryota > Viridiplantae > Streptophyta > Magnoliopsida > Apiales > Araliaceae > Panax > Panax ginseng. The sequence continues at coordinate 34,876,372 of CM035137.1, forward strand.
TGCTTAGTCGAAAGTGCAAAACTCCATTCCTTGGAGGAATCTTCTTCAAAAAATCTGCCATTTCCTTCACTTTTCTTGAGGGATATCTCAAAGTCGTGAGAGATCCGATCGAGAGATAGTCAATCGGGAAGAAGAGATTTGGTCTGTAACAAAAACCATTTTTCGTACCAACCCTTGTTGCTTGAAGGGGTATCCATCGAGGTCTCTTCTCAAATCTGGCGTTGGGTCGAGGAAATTGTTTGCTCGACATTTTGAAACCTCGTTCTCGGGATCTCTGAAATTTGAAGAGGGTGAAGAAGATGTCGACGAGATGGAGGAATCCTAGTTAAGTGACGAAAGGCGATGAATGCGAGAATGTGGATATAGGAATTAGGAACCAAGCTGGGCAAATCCTCCTATAAACCTAGGAGGTAATGGCGAAGGCATGGAGGGTGGCGAAATTCCTTTTTGAGAAAAATGGCGGCATGGCGACCCACCATCCGGTCGATGGTACGTGCGTTCTTCGGGGCGAGGCCCTTATTGCGTACATATCCAGAATCGATAAGGCGAGTCAGGAGGATCGTATCTCGACTTAAATAACGATGGGGGGGTATTGGCATGAGAAGCTGTTCCCCATCCTTAAAGAAGTCGGTGGGTGGCGGAGAAGGTATCGGTGGATTCTTCCCCGTGGTTCTTTGTGGTTTGAGGGATTTGAACTTCGAACCCTCTTGATCGGGGTTTGGATTGGAAAAAGCGGTGTTAATGGGAGTCACTAGGAGAGAGAACTACGGTTGGTATTCGGGACCACCATTTTTGAGATTTAGCGAGAGAGAGGAAAAGAAGTTACGGAGAGAAGAAGAAAGCTCGAAGGTTGAAAGTTCAAATTGGCGAGTAAAAGCCGTCGAAAATTGGTAAAGTTTATCTTTTATCTTGTGATTTACCACGGTGTCTGGTAATGGCACATTAAATGTTAGTAATGATTTAGAATTTGAATGGGAAGCGTCGGTTCGGGGTCGAGATATTTATCGAGACGGGCCTTTTGATTTGGGCCTCGGTCTCTCTCTCATTTCATCTCATGAACCATAGCAAGGTACATTTTTCGATTACTTCTCATTATGGACCTTTAGTAAAATATCATGGACCATTTTTATAGTTTTCTATTAAACATTACATTCGACAAAAAACTAGGGGGCAATGTTGGGTCATGATATTTCCCTCTTTTAGGTAGAAATAAATTGAGCTTACTTATTTAATTAATCTATTGGGCCTTCATTATTGAACCTTGAAAGTCATTGGGCACAATCACCATATTACTTATTTTAACCTATTAACCCATGAAATCGGGTTGGGTTCATTGGACTAACCATTGGATCTTTTAATATCTATTACTTTGACTTGTAATGATGAAAAAAGCATGACGATTGACTAAGACACACTGCCATGCATTAATGTGGATGGAAATATATAGGTAGTACGGCATAAGCAGATACCCAAAAGGTAGTGGGTATACAACACTTTCGATCGGCGAATCCATCATGTCGATCGAGGGGTACATGTCGGAGGTAGTGTGGGTGTATGATGCCAAAGGCGAAAGAAAGTACAACCTATCATCAACTAAGTCACACACACTGAAATTATTATCATCTCTCTCTCGATACACTAGACATTACATCCTCCATTGTTAACCTTGTGAACATATATCTTGACTCTCACGCTTGAGCTATCCCCGTGAGTCCGGTCGAGCTTGTGGTGTTTATCGTGTTTCTTGTCTGCGAGGATCGAGGCGTCTTACGTGATTGGGGCGTTGGAAAAGATCTTGGCGTTAACAAACATTCACCTGCATTCATCCATAACCCTGCTAATATAAAAGTAATTACTAGCTATTACAGACATATTATTACATTCTCAGATTCTATGACCTTTAAATCTTCATAACATGATAATTTACATAATATCATTTCATCACTTCTAACTATTACAAACAATTCTTCATATCTTTTACTTGTTCATCTTGCCCTTCCCTTAGTCCTTAGCAGAAACTTCTACACGTTCGAGATTTGCTGAAAATATTGAACTTAAAGCAAAGATGAACATTTACATGCCCAGCAAATATAACAGTTGCATGAACAACAAAATCAAGAATTGTGATGTCATATTCTTAAACCTTCAACAACTGAACAATAGTCGTGAAGAAATCTTAAATAACATGAAATATCTTTTCCTTCTATTTTTAAACATTTTTGAAACAACATACTGATTTCATTGTTGAGTGGTCATAAGACCCAGAACTTTCATTTTCATTTGAAATGATTTAAACAATTATTTCACTGTCAACCGTTGTGACTTACGATCACGTTTGGTGATCTGCCATTTGTACCATGTATTGATCAATACTACATGGTGAACGACTGACTTTGCATTCGTTGTGGCCCCTCTTAGGTCTTGTCGGGTTAACCGACTAAAAATTGTTCTTCTCAGACTGGAGTCCAAGCCCCAAAACAATTTGGGTGGACATTTTTACTATTCCTAATAACATTTCAGAGAATCATATTCAAATCAATAAAACGTTTTACATGTGTCTAGCGAGAATAATTGGCATTGACATAACTTATAGGCAGTTCATAGATATCAAAACTAAAAGCTTGAACAATTCATGTCATAGCATAACTTGAACACTTATACAAATATCAGAGGTTTGCATAAGTACTGAATTCAAACAATAATGAGAGTATTGTATGAATTTAACTTTAAAACTTCTCATTCCATTCAATATAATAGATTAAATGGTGCATGCATAGCATAAGAATCTTGTATAAATATATAAACGATAAATATCCATTAAAGGGTATAATAGTCTTTGTGTAATAATTGAGTCGGTTAGTTATCGTAGTGTTCATTTTATTATTTTTCGTTAGTATAAAAGAAACTATATGTGTCGGTTTAGGGCATGAAATGAATTGTTCTTCCTCTTGAACTTCTCTCTACTTCTAAATACGAATTCTTTCTCTTCTCTCTAGTAAATCTCTTCTTAGTCACAAATCTCCATAAATTGAAATTGAACTTAAGCTCGATAAGGAATTTGATTATCAAATCCTTACAAGTGGTATCAAAGCTTACTACGATCGGTGGTTATGGCTCTAACAATCGAGAGATTAACGAATTTAGAAACGAACCTTCAGGATTTACAAATTCAATTGCAATCTTCAGTGGAGTCTCTGCAAAAAGGATTCGATGATAAGCTTGAGAAGCTAATGAAAGGAGTAGAAGCAATGTTGATAGCACAAGGTCAGAAGAAAGATAAGGGAAAGTCTGATAGTCACAATCAACAAACTCAACAAACTCCTCCAAATCCAAATCTAAATCTAAATCAACAAGGTTCTGGATCAATCCTTGGATCGTTTGAGGGAGGTAGTACACAGAACATTATAAATGAAGGTATATTCAGGAATATTAGATTTGAATTTCCTAAATTCCATGGATCTAACCCAAGGACCTGGATTAGGAAGTGCAATAAATTATTTTCTTATCATAATGTTGCTGAAAATCGGAAAATATACCTAGCAACTATGCATCTCGAAGGAGAAATTTGAGTTGTGTATTCTAGTTTTATTGAAAATGGTGTTGACGACTTGGAATGGTTTAATTGATGAATTGCTTGCTAGATTTAGCCTTGAGACTAAGATGAATCCTATAAATTTGAACTTAAAAAGTTGCAACAAACCCTGAATTGTAGATGAATATCGAACAAAGTTTGAAGAACTAAGAGGTTGGGCAGCGATAAAAATTTCAAAGTTGAATGAAGAATTTTTATTATTGATGCTTTGTTGGTGGATTGAGGAGGATATTGATTTAGGTATCCGGGAGTTAGGGGTTACTACTCTTAGGAGGCTATTCGATTGGCTAGAGTTGAAGAAGCTAAAGTGGAAGCATGGATCGGAAGAAGCAAAATTGTACTAAAATCTTATCATTAATAATTCCGGTGACGAGAATGTAGTAATGAATTCTAGCTTGCGAAAAAAGTGTAAACAATAATGGAATGGAATTCTCTAGACCTAATGTGGGGAAACTAAGGTTGCTTGAGTGCGGAAATGAAGCGAGGAAGAGTTCTACCCGTTAAGCATTTGACTAGAGATCAAATACTTGAGAAAAGGAGGAAGGGGCTATGTTTTTCTGTGATGAGCCATATGTTTTTGGTCATGTATGTAAAACAAACCTCATTTGTTCATGATAGTACCATCGAGGAGGAGAAATGTGCTTGGCCGAGGAGAACAGAAAAATTGTGTAATGAAGTAGAGATGCGGAAAAGCGAAAAGACCATTATTGGAGGATCAAAAGGATGATGTCTGAAATAACATTGCATGCTTTATCTGGACATAATGCTAACAATACCATCAGTACAAGAGGGCGATTAGAGGCGGATCGGTTAGCATATTAATTGTGATGGTAGCACTAGAAATTTCTTAGATCCTCACAGCTTCTTTAGAAATTGAGGGTTAAGTAACAAATACTCCACGATGGCGTCTCGATTGCGAGATGGTTTTAAGGTGCAAAGTGAACAAGTGTGTTCGAGTTCGATGGCGGTCTGGTAGAGATTACACTACTGATGATGAGATTACGCCCTTGGGTGGTGTTGATGTTATTACAGGGTTCGATGGTTGAGGGCGATAAGTCACAGTAACTTTTGACTTCAATAAACTGCGGCTCAATTTGTGCGAAATGGGGAGGCAGTGTTGATGAAAGGGAAGACATTAATGTCACTCCAACAATACAATTAATGGAATCTAGTGAGTTCGAAACACATTGCGAACAACATCTCATGGTTTTTTGGATGTTTATATGGAATCTTGGAATGTAAAGGCATCCACCCTCGAACCTACTGTCCAAAACTTAAAGAGATTTTGAAATCATTCTCGAGATGTCTTTGAAGAACCTAAAAGGTATGCCACACAAAGATCTCATGACCATCATGTTAATTTGCGGGAAGGTAGCAAACCTATGAATTTGAGACCTATAGATATCCATATATGCAAATCTAAAATTGAGAAAATAGTGGCGAGTTCTTTGAATAGTGGGGTTATTGAATAATAACGATCCTTTTTGCTTTTCGATTTTGTTAGTAAAGAAACATGATAATACGTGGAGAATGTGTATTGATTATAGAGCACTCAATGATCTTCTTATTAAAGATAAATTTCCTATACACATAATAGATGAGTTGTTGGATGAACTGAATGGTTCAAGTTGGTTTTCAAAGTTGGATCTCAGGTCTGGTTATCATCAAATAAGAGTACACCCACCTGACATACCTAAGATAGCTTTTAGGACTCATTCAGGGCATTATGAGTTTAAGGTTATGCCTTTTGGGCTAACCAATGCTCCAGCTACTTTTTAGAGCTTAATGAACACTATTTTTGCCCCTTATTTGAGGAAGTTCATCTTAGTTTTTTTTGATGATATCCTAGTTTACAGTCCCACATATGAAACTCATTTACAGCATTTGGAAATGACATTACAGTTGCTGAGGCAACATCAGTTGTATGCCAAATTGTCCAAATGTATTTTTTCTACACAACAAGTTTAGTATCTTGGTCATATCATTACACCTGAGGGAGTCTCTAATGATCCTGCAAAGATAAAGTGTATGGTGCGATGGCAAAGCCTAAGAACCTTAAGGGTTTGAGGGATTTACGGGTCTCACAGGCTATTACGGAAGTTCATTAGACAATATGGTTTAATAAGTAAACCAACGGTGATATCTTAAAAAGATCGGTTCCATTGGAGTGTTGAAATTGAAGAGGCTTTTGTTAAGCTCGAAAAGGAGTTATGGTTTCTTCTCACGGTGTTGGCTTTGCCTAATTTTAGTATTCCATTTGTATTAAAAGCGATGCTAGTCTTTCTTTGGAATTGGAAGCGATATTAATGCAAAATGGCGAGGCCTATCGCTTTTCTTAAGTAAAATTATTGCTTCAAAACATTTAGGCTTATCGACTTATGAGAAGGAGTTGATGGTTGTCATTTATTCGGTGCGAAATGGAGCATTACTTAATGGGCAACAAGTTTATTATTAAAGCAGATCACCAAAGTCTCAAATATATATTGGATCGGAGAATAACTACTACTTAATCAGCAAAGTGGATCCTGAGGTTAATGGGAATTTGGACTATGAAATCTATTACTGAGAAAGGAAAGGAAAGGAAAATTTAGCGGTGATGGGTTGTCTAAGCGGACTTCATCATGTGTCTCGGGAAGGTATCAACAATGTCTCCCATTGTTTGGCTATTACTTGATTACTCTACTTGGATTCAAGAGCTAGCTTCGGACTTGGGAAATTGATCACGAATTTGACGGTGATAGCTCGACTTGCATTAGATCTACTTCCTTTTGCAGATTTTTTTTTTGTTAATGGCGGACTTAAATCTGAGGACAGATTAGTTGTTGGTCATGTTCAATTTGTGAAAACTAAGCTTTTACGAATTTCATACTTCTCTGTGGGAGGTCACTTTCGGGAAGAAGAGGGACTTTTGAAAGGATTTCAAAGTTTTTCTCTTGGCCATCTTTGAGGAAGGATGTAATCGGTTTTGTTAAGAATGTGACATCATCATCATTGAGCAACACATGAAAAGCTAACTTGTGGTGCGAGTACATTGTGCAACCACTTCCTATTCTGATATTCCTTGGAAGGATATTGCTATGGACTTCATTGAAGGTTTACACGCTTCTCATGGTTCTGAATTCCATCTTGGTAGTTATAGATAGACTCACTAAATATGCACATTTTACGGTTTTAAAGCACCCTTTTCTTTGCCCACGATGTTGCTTTACTTGTTCCTCGATCATATTAATAAGTTGCATGGGCTACCTAATTCTATAGTCTCGAGATAGGAATAAAATTTTCATAGGACATTTACGCGCATCCTATTCAAATTCTTGGGTACTAAACTTCAACTTAGTACAACTATCACCCACAAAGTGATGGTCAATCTGAAAGACTTAATCGATTGCTTGGAGGCTTATCTAAGATGTATGTGCGATCGGAGACCTAAATCATGGAGTGAATGGCTATCACTTTGCTTGAGTGGTGGTATAATACTCATTACCACGATGGAACACGAGTTGACTCCTTTCCAAGCCTTGTATGGGTATCACGACTCCACATGTTTCTTATCATCGATATGGTACTATTTACGATCCTACTGACTAGATTATTTTGCGGTCTAAAACCGGTTATTACAACTTAAAAACCTGATCTCTCCCAAGCTTCGATGTCGTATGAAGAATTATGTTGATGCCATAGGCGGAAAAAGGGTCTTGATGTGGGAGATTTGGTTTATTTGAAGGTTCGACCTTATAAGCGACATTACATGACCAATCTAAATATTCAAGTTGGACTCCAAATACTATGGTCCCTTTCCGGTCTTTGGACAAAATAGGCTCTTGTTCTTTAAATTATTCTTGCCATCTCTTTGTTAAAATACACCCGATGTTTCATGTGTCTCAATTGAAGAAGAAACTTGGTGTTTACTGCTCAAGTTTCCCCGATTCGCCTCCGATTGATGTTCATGGCGGTTTGTTATTGAACCTCTTGTCGTCTTTGGATCGGAGAATGGTTAAGAAACACAATCATTTGAGGTTGAAGTTTTGGTTCAATGGGCTAACACTCTACCTTGAGAGGCAACTTGGGAATTGTGGTGCGCTTTGCATGCTAAATTTCTGATTTTATTCCTTGAGGACAAGTGATTTTTTAAGGGGATGGATTGTAAGAACCCATTTTATAATAGCTTTACACTCGATCTTTTATTTTACTATCTACGATCGGCTAAACTCTTCGATAAATATCCATTAAGGGTATAATAGTCTTTGTGTAATTGATTAATAATTGAGTCAAATTTCTTTGGTTGAGTTATCGTAGTGTTCATTTTATTATGTATATAAAGAAACTATCTATGTCAGTTAGGCATGAAATGAATTGTTCTTCTTACGAACTTCTCTCTCTACTTCCTCACTAAACTTCTTCTCTTAATTATCTATCTCTAAATCTCTTCTTAGTCATCAAAATCTCCATAAATTGAGATGCAAACTTAAGCTCGGTATTATTAGTTATTTGAAATTTGATTATCAAAATCCTTACGTACTTAATGAATTTAATTCTTTTGTTTTGCATAAGAATATAACAAGATTATTGAATTGAATATTTTTATTTGATCATTGGGAAAGGGCTTATAAATAATCATGAATTTCTGTTAACAACTATAAGGAATTTAATAATTGGATAATTTGGATAATTGATTTATATTACATAATTGGGGATATTGTAGTCTTAAGCTTTAAACATTTGCATTTCAACATTTGTGCTAGATTTTAATCTTAATTTTCGTTAAATTATTTTTAATCATTATTCTCAAAATTGCGATTGTTTAAATAAAAATGAATTGATAAAAAAATTAGTAGTTAGGATATATTAGGCATAGATTACCATGGGTTTGACACTCTTATTTACTCTATATTAGTTGTTGATTTAACGACCCCAAAATCAGGACTATTTCTCTCCCCGATCTTGTGCGTTAATACTATCTTTTTCTAGTTTTAAAACAATATTTAATATTAAAATAACTAAAAATGTGGAATAAACTATTTTTTTTCTTTTATTCCATTCATTCGTTCCTTGAATCTCCACCTTTACGATTCTCTTTTATAATGAAATTACATTATTTAATGACTTTTCTTATCAAAGTTATATATATAAATATACAACTCAATACTCAATATAAATTCTTTCTTATATAGTAATGTTACTATATCACTTTATTTTTATAAAATATTTATTATAATACATCCAGAGTAAATATTCTTTATTGAATATTTTAACTATACATATCTGTTAGTTACATATATCGGAACTATACATCATAGCTCTACTCAATTTCTAACTCAAGAAAATGTATCCATTCTCGCACTTCGTTCAACCTTCATCATCCGGATAGCAAGTAACATTGCATGACATCATTAACCTGCAAAATATTTGTGCTAACAAGATTGAGCTCGACAACCCAACAAATTTAACAATCTATCATGTTTCACATAGCATACAACTCTATATTCACCACATGCAACATTTTCCTTTATTATTCATATTCTACATGCATTAATAATTCTTCTACTAGGCATATCATTTATGCAATATAATTTCATGCAATACATTTATACATGCCTTTTACATCTCCCATTCTCATACAACACATGATGACATATATATAGAAATTGAGTTCCATAACCCAATTGACTCAGTTATATTTTGACTAACAATTCAATAAACATGGTATGTAACTCACCATATAATCACATACAATCCACAAACATAACAGAACTGAAAAACTTGCTTTGATTGGAGATTATCGCAAAAATTAAATATAGCGCTACTCCAAAATTCCTACACAAGTATTTTTATATGCACACACATATTAGATAATTAAATATGTCATAAAACAAGCATGTTTATTTATTATTATTAATTATTAGTTTATAAAAACTAATATTATTAATTCATAACTCAAAACGAATATTAGTTTATTTAGAAACTTAATTCGTTTTAACCTTCTTATGCCAAATAAAGGTATCTCATATTATAAAAATGTAAATATCTTACATCTTGAAACTTAAATCATTTATATTTCATTTTAGCAACATCTTTTGCCTTTATTTGCGAATTCAGGTTCCAAACAACTAATATATAACTTTTATAGTAAAAACTTAGTTTACTATATTATTTCTTTAATATAAATAATTTATATATTACTTTGCATGCCCATGAGTCAACTTGGACCATCACCTCATACATAAACATTTTATCTCGCTTGCACATTAGCTTCATTTTTCGTTTTACAAATATTCGCATTTTTGCTTCATATATATACATTAAATATATATATTATTCGTTACATAAATCTCAGCTAAAAAATCTCATTTTGAACCCCGAAAAACTCAAAATATCATTTTTATGATTAATGAAATTTTTTAAGGTTTCTCGCCCTTCGTTGCAACACAAAATAATTTTATAGGCAACCTTAGGTTTTCTTTCGCTTAAATATGTAAATTTATATTTATTACATATTTTTATTGCTTTATTTATGCCTAAAAGGAAGTTTCTCGGCATAAAATATCACTTATAGTCAAATCTCGACCCGTAGGACTTTATTAGATTTATTATGACTTATTATTTCACCGAAACGCGATTTGGAATGTCGAACGTCAAAATCGCTCGACGCGTCGACGCTCGGCGTCGTCCAAATCTTATTTCTGACATGTCTATTCACCTATTTTTAACTTTCAAAGCATAAGTCCTATAACAGTAAATTTTTGGACATGTTATAGACCTCATGTCATAGTATTTAACCGCGAAAATGAGTCACGGAAGTTGAGCAAAACAAGACGACGTCAAAAGCGCACTGGGCAAATGCCAAAGATCGCTAGGTGCGGCCAGAAAAGTGCCAATGGCGCGGTATTTGCAGCCTTTACTCGCCTGCTCTTCAGCGGCGTATTCTTTACAATTTACTTTGCGATTCTCTCACGCTTTGCTCACTTATCGGAAAATTCTCAATTTTCAGTATGTTTTTCGCATCATATGAGATTATTTTTAAAAAATTTGAAACTCCCATTTCGGATTCGTTTGGCAGCTCAAACAGTGCGTCAAAAGTGTACGTTCGTAACAGTTTTTAACTTCTTGACAGCTTTACCCTCTCTCGCTAAAACAGTCATAAGTTTTTCGTTTCAAAACATTTTTGAGCGATTCTTGAGCCCACGCGAAGCTAACTTCCGGGACTACAACTTTTACCTACTGACGGTTTCCAAATTCCGAACACATCAGTCCAGAAATCTCGTGCAAGGGGACTGCACCTAATTTCTTGGACAGTTTCGACGCGGCTACTTTAAAATGTCATAACTCCTTGCTCCGAAGTCGGAATTAGTCCGTTCTGGAGTCTACGGAAAGCTTATTCAGTGTAATACAACATACCAAAAGCCCAGAAATTTTAGAGTATTCTAACTAATCTCGAAATTTTCTTTTAGGGGCAGCAGTCCACTAACTTTCAATTTTTTTCAATTTTTTTGTTTTTAACAACTAAAACTCGCCTCGACTCGATTTCTTATTGGTTTGTTTGCGGTTTTTCCATAACTCTCATTCTTATATCACTGCACAACCAACCTAGCCACCAAGTCTCTAAATCCATGATTTAATACCCAATTCAAGCATAAAACCAAACTAAAATAATTTTTAGTAAACTAAAGCTTACTAATAAAACTCATTTTGATTAAAAATCAATTCCAACTCCATATTTCATATACATAAATCACAAATTGATTTACTACAAAAAAATTCCATTAAGAATTACATCACAACCTACTAAACTTTCAAAATTCCAAGTTTAGAAATAGAAATTATATAATCATATAACTTTGATAAAATTCAAAATTACATAAGGAATTATACTGTTAGAATCAGAGTTTAGTAGAGTCAAAATTGTTGTTGAAGACATGACACGAGTGATCCATGTCCTTAACGTCTTTATCGCCCCCCCCCCCCAACAATCGGTTTGCTAAGAGTTACAGACGATATACCTCCAGGATATATGTCAAGCCTTAGTGAATTATCTGTGATAGCAATTCATAGAAAATTCCAATAGAACACTACTTTGTAGTAGTTATTTGTTTGTCAGAAGAATATGAGAAGATAGAATAAAGAGAAAAATACATGTGCAAAATCATATATGTAAATTTATGTCTTACATATGCATATATCTAAACTTATGTATATATATCAACATATATATATATATATATATATATATATATATATATATATATATATACACACACATACATATATAGATACATATATGTAAGTTACATAATATACTATTTAATTCTATATTTAACCATACTTATTAATACTAAATATGTAAGTTACATACTAGTTAGTATTAATGTAGTGGTTAATTAGAATTTAAATAGCACTCAATATTTTCCTTTTGTTCCAAAAATAAAATAAAATAGGCTTCTATTAAATGGAACTAAGGAAAAATAGTTTTTATCAAACAATTTTGCACCTTATTAAATGTCTCACTATAGACACTAATCAAATGATTTCTACACAAATCAAATAATATTCTCTTTTATTCTCCACGTAGAGGACATTAATTTACACCTTTTATACTTACTTAAATTATGTCCACAAATGAGTTTTATCAAACTCAAATATGACAAATCATAACAATCCCCCACTTGTTTGGAAAAACTATTTTTCATCCAAACAATTTCCTATCAAACAACTCTAAGGCATGTGTGCATAAAAGAGGGTATGACGAACATTGAACCTTCCCTTAGTGTAAACAACTTAAAGTCACATCGAAGTTGAAGGTATACGTAGATTGAACCTCTACTTCTATATGATATGACCGGAATTGTCACACACACAAAATCCTCCTACCACGGTGAGTATTCTCAATTGCTTTGCTCTAATATGGCCATGCGCAATACCCTATTTCATGAACCTCTAAGAGAATAAACCACAACCCTCTATAAGAAGCGGCGCCACTTCTAGTTCATATAGGCAAAGTGTTTCACATGTGTTTTTGTTGCTAAGAACACAACAACTTTGTTAAGAGTATAACTCAGCCTCGGTCGTGCAACAAACGTCACTATCTTAAACTATATATGGAACCACATCGATAGTAACACAGTCAACAACTGTGACTTGTTTTCCCATTGAACCTATAAACTAGGGGTAACCTAGGAATAGCTAGGTTGGGTTCCCATCACCCCTGACTCAAGGTGGTTTAAGTTCCATATCACAAGTAGTTAAACTTATTAAGATCTCGTCTAAGTCTTAGTAAAAAGATAAGTCAAGTCGTCACTTGACTTCCTCGTAGATAAATATTATAATACCTTCTTATATCAATTATCTAACAAAAATTATGTCTATGACCAACATTTCAAGACTTACCATTAAAAGTAATCTCATATGCTCTATACAAAATAATTTCATTATAACATCATAATGAACTAAGCAATGGAAGTGGCCACAATTTGATGTTTTAACAACAAATTTCAATTCCATTTGATTTCTCCATCATATAAAGCAATAGTATTACTTACTCCAAGTAAATTATTCCCTCATTAAGGGTAATAATATATCCACCTACTTATAAAAATATAATTATATATTCACCTACTTGTGAATATTTTAATATATTCCCTCACTAAGGGTAATAATATATCCATTTGCTTTCATTTTGTTTCTTACTCATCTAAGAAACAAAACCCAAGATTGAGTGAAAATTCACCTACTTGTAAATTTATAATTTTCCTCACTAAAATATAAGTGACACTTTTGTGATTTATTAAAACATTGAGAGATCTAACAAAAATCAATATAAATCATTAGTATACTAAGTTTAAAACTGTATGTAATATCTGATCTCGTGCATTGCATATCAAACACAAGGCTCTCACTAGCAAATGTGTACTTCAGCTTTACAATAGCTATATCAGAATTAACTTTTAGTGTACCACTACTATTAAAGAATTATTAAATTCTTCAATCTCAAGGTATATCAAACTTAGTTTAGTATACTCTCTCAATACAATTTAATTGGTTTAGTTGGAATCATCACTATGTTTTCACATGATAATAAGATAAAATCTATTTTACAAGTCTTTCAAGATAAAGACAAAAATAGATATTTCTTAAACTCGTTAATAGATATTTCAACATAATGATCAACATATCATTAATATACACAAAAACTATCACATTATAGTTTATACAATTATATTGTTAGTGTAAACATATAAATAATTCTATATCCGATAGAATCTCAAGGTTAATATACACATATTATCACCTAATATGTATCCACTTGAATATTGATAACTTAGTTTCAATCTCACTATTGAACTAAATCACAATAAATATTTTGGATCATATTTAGGCTAATAAAATAGGTATTTTATTTACCAAATTATTTTATTGATTTCCTTCACCAAATCAATATTGCTCTTTCTAGGTTCAGTTTATAACTTTGTAGAACCTTAGATAATTAATTAAGTGAAATAAGTTCACACATCAATATTATTCAAAAGTTTGTGTTTCAAAGACTTTCATTTCGTAGGACTACAAAATCAAATTGAATTTCGCAACAAGAAATCTAGCCTTACTATTTCTTACATAAATAAAATTATGCTCTAAATAGTTCAAAGGCCAAATTTAGTCTATATATAAAAATCTTAAAGAATCACCCCACTTTTAAAAAATTGAAATCTCATTGAAAAATTTCACTTCACAATATTATGCTGATCACCACTTAAAATAAATTTTAGATTAATTGACATTTTATGTGACAGTGTTCCTATAAATATTACTTTCACATGAGAATATTAAGGAACACTTCTCAAAATAAAAATAAGTTCTTGTATATTTTATGTATTAGTTATTCATATACAGATTGCTTCAACATAAGAATCTTTTAGAATACCCCCACAAGAAAACAAGCTCTTATTTTATGAATTAAATAAAATCTCAAATCCAAAAATTATTTAACATGAGAACTTAAAATTATACATGTAAAATTTTCAAGTATACCAACACGTAACACTTGACTCTATGTAAGTAGTATAAAATTCATTATATACAAATTATAGCACAACTCATCATAATGCACAAATTTATTTGTATATAAATAATAAAATATAAAAATTTATATTTACCTTTTAAGAAATTAATTTATCACAAACAAAATTAATTTATGTAGAAAACAAAAAAAAATTTACACACATGATGAATTAGTATATCCTCAAGTGTTTTCTTTTCCCAACTTAGACACGAAATACCATAAACATTATATCTTTTGAAAATTATAAATATAGAATTCAAGATAATTATCATAATAATATGAAATACTTGAACTTCACTATATTTATAAAAAGTCAAAAAATTAAATATTTACCTCAATTAGAATATACAAAATTCATATAATCACATTAAAATTTACTACTTCTTGGACAAGAAGTACACAAAAAAATAAATCAACATATACCAATTATGATTATCTCAAAAACACTACGAATATCATTTCTAAGTGTTTTCTCAACATCAAAATTATATTGTATACAAGATTTACTCAACCAAATCTACTTCTACAATACCTCTTCTAACTATTAGTTGCTAATTAATTTATTATCCACAAAAAAGTAATTTATCTCAAAATTCATGCATACAAACACCAAATAATATTACACACTAAATATTATCTCAAACTTTCTATGCATAATTTTGTTCAAGAAGAACATAAATTTACTATATTCTCAAAATAAATTAATTTACAACTAATTTGTTATACATAGAAACAAGTAAACTTCTCAAATTTTACTACAACTTTCTCATAATAAATTAATCTCAATTAGTGTATAAGAAAGTAATTGTCTCAAATTTCATACATACATATACACATCACATATTTTATCTACTCATAAAATATTATAAAAAAAATATATATATAAAAAAATTAAATTTATTCCATCATGAACAAAAATTTAATTACTTTTCTTATCCCACAAAACTAATTAATTTATTTATTACAACAAAATCTAGATAAAATAATATTCAAACATACAATATCATCTACACATGATATAATACACAAAACATATAGTTTCTAGTGTATACACATACAAAATGACACAATTATCATTTATAAAAATAAAGGCTAATGTTAAAAAACACACATTTTGGAATTAAATCTGAAGAACACCACAATCTCTTTAGAAAAAAATTTAGGCATCAAAATTTGGAGTTTTCCATGATGACTCTTCATCTTCTCCATATCAATTTACAAACTTGTAAATTGCAAATCTTTTTACTTTCATTTTTCTCCACAATCCATCTTCTAACAAGAATTATCAATAAAAATAATTAGCTTAATATCTTAATATATTACTAATTATCATAAAAATTCCATTGAAAAAATAGATACAAGAAAAATGACACTTATCTTTGAAAATCGTGTTGTCTTCCATCTCACCAAAATCATGACTCTAACAAATACGATAAAGACCTTAAGATTGTTAGAATCGTAGTTTAGTAGAGTCAAAATTGTTGTTGAAGACATAACATGAGTGTCCCTGTCTTTAAGGTCTTTATCGCCCCCACCACGATCGATTTGCTAAGAGATACAGACGATATACCTCCAGGATATATGTCAAACCTTGGTGAATTATATATGATAGCAATTTACAAAAAATTTCAATAGAACACTACTTTGTAGTAGTTATTTGTTTGTCAGAAGAATAGGAGAAGATAGAATAAAGAGAAAAATACATGTGCAAAATTATAGATGTAAATTTATGTCTTACATATGCATATATCTAAACTTATGTATATATATCAACATACATATATATATATATATATATATATATATATATATATATATATATATATATATCCATCGTCAAGTGAGGGTTCTTTATTTTATGAAACTATAATTTTTTCATAATACATGTTTTTATGCGTGATTTGGATACCTATACTAAAAAATGTATGTACAGTCTGCACAGCATCGTACATACCTGCTTATTATACGATCCAAATCACATCCAAAACATCAGATATGAAAAATTTCGATTCCATAAAATATTAAATTTTTTTAGTTGTTTTAAAAAAAAAACCAAAAAAAAAAATTAAGATTTTAACAAAGTAAGGAGCCCTTACAGAACTGGATCAGATATATATATATATATATATATATATATATATATATATATGTAAGTTACATAATATACTATTTAATTCTATATTTAACCATACTTATTAATACTAAATATGTAAGTTACATACTAGTTAGTATTAATGTAGTGGTTAATTAGAATTTAAATAGCACTCAATATTTTCTTTTTGTTCCAAAAATAAAATAAAATAGACTTCTATTAAATAGAACTGAGGAATAATAGTTTTTATCAAACAATTTTTGAACTAAGGAAAAAATGTCTCACTATAGACATTAATCAAATGATTTCTACACATCAAATAATATTCTCTTTTATTCTTCACGTAGAGAACATTAATTTACACCTTTTATACTTGCTTAAATTATGTCCACAAATGAGTTTTATCAAACTCAAATATGACATATTATAAGTCACAAAAATATAAAATAAGGTGCAATATATAACATATACCTTATGCTCCTTATCTTCTCTTATTCCAAGTTTTGATATCTCCCAATTATCTTAATCGTTGATCCCAATTTTGCTAAGCTCTCTCAAAACTCATGGTTCCTTCACTTTTCCGTACTTACAAAATTTTAAAAATCCAAGCAATTAGGGAGAGGAAAAGCTTCGGATATGAGGAAGGAATGGAGAAGGAGACTTCTACTAATTTTTAGTCAACCTACTTGGAGCCCAAGCACAAAATTGGTGTACCTCTCACACTTCTTCCTAAATTTGGCAAATGTATTCGTCAAAACGTAATGGGGTTTTAAGGCTAAAAAGGCCTACGTTGATTTATGCCTAATTTTTGCCATTTTTTGGGCCTAGCCCAATCGGACCAGGCTTCTGACGGGCCGGGCCAAAATGGCCCGATTTTTTGTGGGTTGAAAAAATGAGGCCCAAAGCCCGCTTTTTGACGGACGAACTGGCCCGACCCACGGGCTTGGACCAATTTTACCAGGTCTACTTCTTCCCCTCCTCTCTTACACGGCAAAGGAAAGAAAATGACCAAGCTTGGAAAATAAGCTAGTAATAGTAAGTTGAGTAAACAAGAAATTAACTCATTTGCTTCTTTAATTAAAACACCCAATTATTACTTTAATGATTTTGTTAAATAATTTAATTACCCAACCTTAGTAACTTAATTTAATTAAATAAGTTACTACATATACCTCCTTAAAATGTTTTACCCTCTTGAAGACATATAATTTATATAACTCATATTTTATATATAAATTATATTCCCAAAATAAAATATAACATATCTTATCTACATAATTATTTTATAATTACAAAATAAATATGCTACACATTATTTGCCGACTTAAGATATTATAACAAACATAATACCCTTGCCTCATTGACATAAATTCATTTAAGAATTTATTCTAATATCCTTAGGTAAAGTATATATAAATATTATATACTTAAACCACATCCTTCATTCCTTATTCAAATTGTTCATCATAATTTTATTTCTTCACATACAAAATAACTATATATATATTTATCACCTTGCAAAAATTTCATGTAATGCTCCCACATCACAAAAAGAAAATAAATAATAATTTATTCACTCACATTATAAATTGTTTATAAAATTTATTTACATATAGTAAATATAACTTAATATATTTACCCTATTACATAAGCATACACCTTACCTCATACAAAACCATACATATAATATAATATTATAATTAAAATAATATTATATCTCTATTAAAATAATTCAATACTAGAATTCATTTTAATATCCTTTATTTAAAGTATACCATAATTTTGTATACTTAAACTGCTTTATTTCTTTTCCCTTCTATAAATTGTTTTCAACAATTTAATCAGTAATAAATATAATAATATGCTCACTACATTAAAAACATATCTATATTACACCCAATTATGTAATATATGATTTCTTAAATAAAATTATGGTTATACACTAAGTATAGTTAATACCACCAATATACCACATTAAAATAATTTGATATAATAAATTATTTTGATTTTACTCATCTCATTTCCTTTAATAAATTGCTCCTACAATTTATTTACATATAATAAATATATAATAATAATATATTTATTATGCTCAACACCATATATTGCATAACATATATTCACTTATGCAATATAATAACACACAACATATCCTTTAATAAGATTTTTCTTTATTTAATTCTTATTTTAATAATTCCCAAAAATCTGGGTTATTACAGTTGATCGTGTATACTTGCACGTAATTGTCTCTATCTGAAATCGGACAACAAGTTTTTAGCGCCGTTGTCGGGGAACTGTGTTTAGTAATTATTTCCATGTTAGTCACAATCAATTCAGTCTTAATTTAAACATTTTAATTTTCTATTTTATTTCGTCTTTGTAGGTTTTCTTATCTGTGTATGCACACTTGGTCAAAGAGTAAGGAGGAACGTTTGCCGTACATAGACGATATCGAAAAGAAGTTCTGAAAATTGAAATTATCTAGTGAAGAAACACACATGGAATAAACACAAACAGAGGAAACAAAAACGCAAGAAACTATGGCTACAGAAGAGCAAAAATCATTTAGAGATTATGCCATGCCATTACTGAATGATATTTAAACCAGTAATCAGAGGCCTGCCACTAATGCGAACAGTTTCGAGATCAACCCGGGGACCATTTAGATGTTACATAATTCAGTGCAGTTTGGGGGTGGTTCGAATGATTCAAATGAACATCTCATCAGCTTCCTGAACATATGCGACACGTTCATGTTTAATGGAGTTACGGAGGAGGCACTAAGATTGAGACTTTTCCCTTTTACTCTCCACGATAAGGCAAAAAGTTTATTGCACTCTTTGTCGTCGGGTTCAATCACCATATGGGCAGATTTGGAACATAAATTTTTAGCTAAGTTCTTCCCACCTGTGAAAACGACAAAAATGAGGAACGACATTACGCCATTCAACCAATTTGATTCAGAGACGTTGTATGAGGCATGAGAAAGGTTTAAGGACTTACTCCACAAGTGTCCACATCATGGGATCCCGAAATGGTTGCACGTATAGGCGTTCTATAATGGGTTGCATGGTCCCATGAGGACAAGTATTGATGCAGCACCTGAGGGTGCTATTATGGAAAATAATTTTGATGAAGCCTACCAATTATTAAAAACAATGGCAGCTAACAACTATCAGTGGCCTACGGTAAGGGCCAATCCGCCAAAAATAGCAGGGAAGTTGGAATTGGATGCAGTTACAGCTTTATCTACTTATGTATCTGAGTTGACCAAAAAGATAAAATCATGGGGACCACAAGTAACTCCACAGTTAGTGGTGGTTTGTGAATTATGGATGAGAAATTATGCTAGGGAACAATGTGCCATCAGTGTTGAGTCGGTACAGTTTTTAGGAAGTCAGAATAAATAGCAGCAACCATATCAGAATGCCTATAACCCTGAGTAGAGGAATCATCTAGGCTTTTCTTGGATTAATAAATCAGGGTCTATTTGACTCTTCTAATGGTTTGCTCATTCCGCTGCAGTTGTTTGTTGAAAACTTATGTTGCCTATCATTTTTCTAAATATCTGATTTTGAAGGTTAAAGATAACTTATTCTTCGTTATCTAAGTCATGATATTCGTTACTGGGCTAACAATTATTTCATAATTCCTTTCATGATATTCTAATGGTTTTCTCATTCCTCTGCAGTTGTTTGTTGAAAAATTATGTTGTCTATCATTTTCTAAATCTCTGATTTTGAAGGTTAAGGATAACTTATTTTTCATTATCTTAGTCATGATATTCTTCGTTATTTTGAAGGTTAAGTTCACCTTTTTATTTCATAATTTCTTTCAGAAAATGAGAGTGTAGTTGAGGCTAATGGGAGAATAGGGGAATGAAATGATGGTCCGAGTTAGTAGTTGTAGTAGTTCTCACCAAGTTGTAAAATAATGTGACAATAATTTACTAAGGATTTAGTGTGTGTGTGTGTGTGTGTGTGTTATCTTATTATACACGACATTGTAATAATTATAAATAGAAGAATTTATGTATGTTTTTTTGTATTTTTGCGACTCAAATTGGATGGTGTAGACCCGAATTTGGGAGTGTCAAACACATTTATAATGTTAAGATTCCTTATTATGAATTTCAAAAGTAAGCTATTTTTAAAATATAGTCGTTGGAGGAAAACTGTCATCTAATCTCGCACACATTATAAATGTGTCACATTTCTACAAAGGTTAAGCTAAAAATTAGCCCAACAATTATAAAAATGTTGAGATTCTTTATTATCAATTTCAAAAGTAAGTTATTTCTAACGTATAGTTGTTGGAGAAAAATTGTTATCTAATGTTTCACATGCACACATTATAAATGTGTCACATGACTATAAAGGTCATGTTAAAAACGTGTCCAACAATTATAAAAATGTTAAGATTCTTTAATATGAATTTCAAAAGTAAGTTATTTCTAATATATAGTTGTTGGAGGAAAACTTTCATCTAATCTCGTGCATGCACACATTATAAATGTGATACTCTTAAATCTGGGTACTTTAATTTCACAGATTTGGTGTTCACGGTCCAACACAATCACATCTAACTACCCATAACAAAGGATAATAATAAACTTAATAAACCATCATCCCATTTAAGGGTTACATAAATAAAATTCAAAGTCATCTAACCTTTATTATATCATTTGCGGAATAAAAAATAATAATAAATAAGTCTGATTACATAATCTTTCCAACATAATATAAACTTAAACTTCATTATTTGTTCATCTTGCCCTTGCTTGTAGATGGTTCCTCAGGCTTCTCGATCTTAGTTGGAATGTTTTTATGCAAGAGTGAGCAAAACAATTGCTCACTAAGATAATAATAAATAATAACAATATATAAATCATCAATGAACAAGATTTAACTGAATAGAATAACTCATTCTGACAACAGTCGATGATAATCAATAACTGTAAGCTCAATGGAAAACTTGGCTTTTGAATCAACAATAGAAATCAAGATCAACAATATAACTGAGGGTCACAAAACCACGACTATATCCTAGGTTAACAACTATCTCTATTGTAACCTTTAACAGTCTTATAGACTATATGGACCGTCCATCTCGTACACCGAGGGATCAGCCCTTCGTACAATGTATTGTGCACAAATATTTTAATGTTATTGCGTAATATAATCCCCTATTCTAGCATTGTTCAACTCGGCTTTGACATTAGAGTCTGCACCAAAGAAAGTTTGGTTTGGATTAGCTTCAAGGGAAATTTGGATCTTTAAAACGTTCATCAACTAAGGATTAGTTGAATCATAAAGAATTTGATAATATTCAGGAGTTCGATAATAACACAATATTGTAAAGGGGTACTTTAGCAATGATAGGATAACAATGCATCATAATTGAATAAACATCATCTATCGAAGTCATGCTTTCAAAAAGAATTAAAAAGCTTAATCAAAACATAATACTATAAGAACCTTGCTTAAACAATAAAAAGCCAAGGTTAGAAAACTTTCTCAATAAAAAAGTAGTTAAAAAACTTGCATAATTATAAACAAGTTAGGGATAAGGAACTTGCCTCGTGCGTTAGCTACACAATTAACTCACGTTCTCCAAGTATCCTACACATATCATTTAGGATCATCACAATACCAATTAGTTACTTAATACTAACCTTGTTGGTTTACTTCTCATTTTATTTAACTTTATAACTTTTAGCTCTAGATCTGATTATATCAACTACATAGCATGAATCTGAAATCCTTACTAGCATAAAACGTAAGGCTTACCATTCCAATTCTTACGAAAAACATATTCAAGACTTCCATAACTTATAAATTCTCAACTTATAAACATCATCTATGGAATTACGATCTGCTATCTCAACTTATGACACGTGTTAAGCTTTAGTATAATCATTAGAATAGGTTAAAATTACATTTACAGGACTATATAATCAAAAACTCATTTAAGGTCCGACCGACAATCAAGCGGCGCGCTCCATACGCCCATTTGTTCATCATGCTAGGCACGCAGTGAACTGTAACCTGTATTTACTCGAGTTCGCGACAAAGCTCTGCACCAACACAAAAATTCCCAATTTCTTCACCCAAACAATAATTTAACTAAACCCAAATGTTATAAACTTCATAGAATCAAAACCCAACATGTATATAACCACTCTAACAACATTAAAAACCCATTTTAGAAACTCAAATTTTCATGATCATGCCAATTTTACATAATTTAACATCTTTAGCGTAATCAATCGCTACAAATTCGTTAATCAACCAAATTGATCAATTTAACTTTCGTTGTTTTTCGTATTTACAGAACTCAAGAAAACTCAAACTAAAGCATAAGGTTAGATTAAATTAGACTAAATTAGATGATTAAATTAGACTAAATAACCCTCCTTCTTCCTCTTGATTTTCAGGACTTGGCTCTCAAATTTACAAAGAATTCTCAATTCTCTCTATTCCTCTCCTCTTCTCTAGCTCTCACTCTATTTTCTCAAAAGTGAGCGTAAGGGAAATAGTTGAATACTTAACGTGGGTTTTTCATCAGTTAAACAAACCAATAGTCTTTAGCAGTTTTAGAAAAACAAAGGTCACAAGACCTTATTTGGCTAAACTCCCTAAAACCCTTTTTTAAATTATTTTGATATTTCTCCTTATCATATAGTTCACAAATGTCACACCCACTAACCTAATCTTATTATTTCATATTAAATTAAATTAGGTTAATTAATAAACTTAATTTATTCATAAATCAAATTAATCCTTATCCATGAAATTATAGATTTATTTAGCAAATATAATTACAATTTTATTTAACAAATCATTAATTCTCTAATTTAATTATTCAATTAAATTAGAACATCATCAACACATTAGCGTAATAAAATACACACTAATTATAAAAAATTATTTAACATAATTTAATTAATATTACCACCCTTAAATAAATTATTCTATAATAATTTCCATCAAATATTTATTTTATTTAATAAATATATTTAATTATTTACAAAAATCACTTCGTTACAATAAATGTGTTGCATGTCTACAAAGGAGATGTTAAAAATATGCCCAACAATTATATAAATGTTGAGATTCTTTATTATAAATTCCAAGAGTAAGTTATTTCTAATATATAGTTGTCGGGGGAAAACTGTCATCTAATCTCGCACACGCACGCATTATAAATGTGTCACATATATACAAATGTCATGCCAAAAATGTACCCAACAATTATAGAAATGTGCCGAACAATATATATTCTAGAATGACATTTGCAATTTAACTCTATCTTATAAAAATTAAATATATTAAAAACTTGATTAATTCTATAATTTCATATTGTTGAAATATGTTAGGAATGAATTTTTGTTGCATAATTAATCCACATGCTACGGTGTGCATAGTCTAAAAAAGAAGCTCAAATTGTATGCAAAAGTAATTACGAAACTGTAGGAAAATTTATATGCATGTTATTACATGTTTACACATAACAGGAGAACCAAAGATATACCTCTTGTAGCGTGAAAGTCTTTGGTGCGAAAAACCTCATGCAATTGATTGTCCTCTGCAACCCAACGATGTCTCTGAACTACAATGCGAGAACGGAGCCCAAATTCACGATTCGTAACAATTAGGGTTTGGTCTATATTGGGAAAGCTTTCTGATAAAAGTTTAAAGGTTTTTGGTTAACTGATCGATATCATAATTAATTGAGAAGAGGAGACGTGGGTTTTTAATCCTGAAGTAGTTGACCCACTTCCCAGCTTTTCTTCACACCCAGTCAAGCCACGTTAAAAAAGGACTCTTTGACTTTGTCAATTGGTAAAGTTGATAATTAAACCAAATGGTTCAGACCCTCCATGGGTGCCCCATTTGGATACCCAAAATCCAACATCTCTCATTTGCCTATGGTGGGGACGACGTAATCCTCATATCTGCCAAAAATAGCTCAAACCAAACATGTAAACCTCTAACTGCCGAACCGTGCGACCGCTGATTTCACCTATAATGCAGGAACTCTTTCAAATGTAATAACAATGATCATACTAATCAATTGTCTTTCTTTACCCTACGGTCCAAAGATATTCAACCATAAAACCAATGGTTATGATCATGCCAATTAATTGTTTGTCAGTGCACTACGGCCAAAGACATTCAACTGTAAAACCAATAGTCATGATCATGTCAAACAATAGTTTATCTTTGCATTACAGGCCAAAGATATTTATTTGTATTATCAGTGTTCATGATCATGTCATACACCTTTCCATCTTTGCACTACGAGCCAAAGCTATCAATCAACAGTTCATCTTTGCACTACGGCAAAAAATTATCAATCAACAGTTCTTCTTTGCACTACAAGCCAAAGAGAACTTTCATCACAAGTCTTTATCTGTAACATTAAAGGTCATGATTATACCAATACACAGTTCCTGGTCATAATCATACCAATTAACAGTTCATCTTTGCACTACGGGCCAAAGATGACTTTCAGTACAATATAAGCATGAGGATGATGACAATGATATAAAGAATCAATCAAGTGAGATCAAGGATAAATATTAGAGATTTATAATTTAATTTATCCAGAGTTCAATAATGTTCAAATTGTCAATATGAAGATCAAAACATGGATTCAATTTCAAGAATAAGATTCATAAAAGATAATTTGGACAAAGAAAAAAAATTAAATTTCATTGTGAATAGTACTCATGAATAGTACCGTATAAATAGTACTGTATGAATAGTACATCGTCATGCAAAGTACCCCAAATGAATAACACCCCAAATGAATAGTACCTCGTTATACAAAGTACCCCGAATGAATAGTACTCTGATATGAATAGTACCCATAAATGGAGAATACGAAAGAAAATGATATCCCTTGACGAGTACAAGAGAAATGATATCTCATACAAGTATGAAAGAATATACAAAACTGTAAATGGATTTTCACCTGTCATGCGGTAATCCGCGTAGACAGAACATTTTCGCAATTTAATAAAGAATGAATATGAAGGGTTATTCACCATGCATGCGGTAATCTGTGTAGACAGGTTACTTTCGCAGATTAATAAAGAATGAATACGAAGAGTTATTCACCATGCATGCAGTAATCCGCATAGACAGGTTACTCCCGAAGATTAATAAAGAATGAATACGAAGGGTCATTCAACATGCATGCGGTAAGCCGCGTAGACAGGTTACTCCCGCAGATTAATAAAGAATGAATACGAAGGGTTATTGTAATAACCCGAGATTTCCTATATAAAGTAAATAAGAAATTTTGCGTATAAATTTTTTTTATTTATTTAATGATGAGAATAAGTGTCTAGTAATGTGAACGATAAATGCGATATAATTATTTCTTGAAAAATTAGAAATAATTTTGGAATTATTAATTACTACAAATTATATTTTTATGGTAATTAATTTCTGTAAGCAGAAATGTTTTTATTAATTATTTTCCATGAAAACATGATTGGAAATAATATATGAAGTTATAATTAGATTTATATAATAAATATTTTATTATATGAATTGTTCAGAATATTTAAGTTAATTATTTTAACTTGATTATTGATGCTGTGTACGAAGAATAAGTCAGATATGAGATCCAAACCCTGGATTGGGATTGTGATCAAGAGATGAGAATAATAATGTAATATTATTTATATTGTGAGTTTTCAGTACTATAATTATGTACTGTGTATGTGCGGACAGATAATATTGTGCAATGACGGTCAATTAGGTCATAACATATTACCGTGCTGTGAAACCCTAATTATTAAAGTCAGTTATGAGATATGACTGAGTAGTGACTATGTTATATGAAGTTACTGTGTATAAGAATGTCGGTAATTAGAAGAAACCCTAATTACTATTTTTACGCCGATAATTAGGACAAACCATAATTATTATAACCCTAATCGGTTGAAGTTAGAAATCGTAATGACTGTGTTAGAACACACATAGATAATTATCATCTAGTGATTAAATATTACATTTAATTGCTATGTGCAAAAATGCCCTTAAAATTTTATGCGAAATTACCAAAATACTCTTTTTGTCATTTTAGTGTATTATTAGTAGCATTGTTGATGGAATCTTCAATTATGCTAGCTAATCAATGGCTTCTAGGATTCCCTCATGTTACTATACCATTACACCTCAATTATACCAACCAATTTAGCATCCAAGGCAATTAATTTGGCTTATAAATAGATTGGAAAGTTAACATTATTTTGTACACTAACATTTTTCCTAACTCTCATCCTAGACTCTCTCAACCTCTTAGCTCCCAAAAACACTTGCCCATACACTCCTAACCATAGCCCCACGATCACAAGCATCAAAAACAGAAGATCAAAGTCAGAAATCAAGAAATCAAAGTGAGAAAAGGTATTAAACTACATTTAGTTAGTTATTCTTGTTGTTTTAAATCAAAACATGGAGTTATGTTCTTGATCTTCAAAACTCTAGATCTACATGATTTAGAGTGTTTTATAAGTAGATCTAACCATTTTTGGTAGTGAAAAGCTTAAGTAAGGAAGAGAAAGAAAACTAATTTTCTAAAGTGTGAAAACTAGTAAACTGCTGACCTAAAAAGAAATTTTCGGTGTTAGCTAGCTTGCTCTAAAAATTCTGGGCTTTTGGTATGTTATAGTACACTCAATAAGATTTCCATAGACTCCGAAACGGACTAAATCCGACATCGGAGGAGAGAGTTATGAAATTTCTTCCAAACTACTCAAATGTAAGAAAAACTGTTAGAGCAACAGTTTTTAGCAGCCCCTTCCGGGATAATTTCCGGGAGCTTAACATGTCCAAATATGGATTATGATAGATGAAAACTTTAGTTCGGAAAGATAGGAATCCAACAAAATTTACGGATCATTAATCGGAGTTATAGATTTCATTTTATATAAGTTTTGGTAAAGGACTCCAAAACTGCCAAAGTACAAAAAGTAAGCTGCTAATATTTTGCAAGGGCTGTTTTGTCAACTTTTCTTGTGAGAAAAATTCCGGGCTTTTGGAAAATGAAAATATATGGTATTATGTAGCTCGTGTCCAAAAATGAGCTAATTCCGAGTTAAAACGACTAAGTTATGACCATTTCAATTTTTGTGATTTTCCGACGAAAATCGCTATAACCGGAGTTCTACAACTCCGATTGCCACGAAATTTAAACTGGAGTGTCACGTTAACATGTGTAAGATTGTGTCAGAAGATGGGAATTTCTGGAGTTAAGCACAAGGTAGCTATTTTCTTAAGAATTTAACTAGAAATGATTTTTTGAAAAATACTTAATAAATTCCGAAAAATTATTTTAAATTCTGAAAAATAGTTTTTAACTATTTTGAGTATATTTCAAAAATATTTATATTTTTAGAATATAAAAGGTATTTATTTATTTAATTATAATATTAAATAAATTATTTAAAAATAGTTTTAATTCATGAAAAATCATGAAAAATTATATTATGGTATAAGAAAATATATTTTAAGTTATTTTCCATGACTTTTAATATTTTGTGATGAATTTCATTAATTAATTAATATTAATGATATTAAAGTTATTTATTGATTATATTAAATAATTAGTTTAAAAATGATTTTAATATTTGAAAAATTATTTTAAATGAAAATAAAGTATTTAAAAATATTTTGAGTTATAAAATATAACTTTTAATATTTAAAAGATAATTTCATTAATAATTATATATTAATGATATTTAGTTAATGATTTGTGATATTTAGTTTATTTAATAATTATTATTAAATAAATAGTTTAAAATGGTTTTATTTATTTAAAATCATTTAAAGAGGATATTAAGGATTTAAAAATATTTGAAGTTATAATTAATGACTTTTAATATTTGATAAATAGTACATTAATATTTAAATATTAATGGTAATTATTTAAAAATGATTTTAATTGTTTTAAAAATTATTTAAGGGTAATATAAATGTTTTAAAAATAGTTTGAGTTATTATAAATAACTTTTATATTTTGAAAATGGTTTCATTAATAGTTTAATATTAATTAGTTATTAATGATAATGGAATTGTTTAATGTTTAAATCATTTAATTATGATTCCGATGTTTGAAAGTTATAGCAGTCAAACTAGCTGACTTGAGAACTGGTTATGAAGTTTAGGATTTAATGAAGAACACCTATAGCAACAGTTATATCACTATAGGCCCTTTAGTGACAGATTTGAATTATTTTAAAATTTTCAATTTCTGAAAAATTTCGAAAATGATTAAAAATAAAATGTCTGATATTTACAGATGTTGAAGTACAAAATAAGAGTCTTAGACTCAAGATTTACTGAGATAAAGTTGTTTGCATAATCAACAATTGTCAGAAATTGATCCGAACTTAGATATTTGAATGTGTTTATGATTGTTTAGGACGTAATGACTGTTAGATATATGTGATGACGTGATTAGACTAAGTGCTGACTATAATAGACAGTACTATATGTTATGATAAATTGTTCTAATCGAACGAATGATCTGATTATTGATAGGTTGTGATAAAGAGATAGAATCTAAATCGAGATTTGTAATCAGCAAATCAGGCAAGTATCCTACCTTTGCATTTTCTTTATGCAATGGACATGAGTGAGAGAGTTTCAGAATTATTCTATTCCTGTACAAATTATGTACGCTTTGATTATCAACATGTTAGCTCAGATATATATTCTGTTAAGTTGATTTCTAAATGCTTATACAAGTGTCCCCACTTGGATAATCATGGCATTTATTCACATGTTGATATACCTTTTTCAATTACCCGTATATATATATATGTTGAACTACATATTATTGTTGAGTAAGATTAAAAACCTTCGGGTTTAGAACCACGCATGTATGAACATATCCCTATATGGGAAAATTTTTGCTCCCGAGGCGGATAGAATAAAACAATGAATTTCGTTCAGGTTATGTAGTATTGATCAATATAGGTACAATCTGGTCGATCACCCTCCGCATTTGCAGACGCTAGAACTATTTCTTGGATGAATTTCGCCAAACCTTTTCAAAAATGAAAACAATGTTCATAGTGTGTTTCTTAAACCCTATTCATGGTAGAGCCAGAGCCAAATTTAAAGAATTTGGAAGAGAATTGTTATCTTAATTTTTATCAAGATGATTACTTCACAACTTTTGATTCGCTTTGTAGAAGTGTTATATAAAGAGAATACTTATATTCTTTCAAATTTATATATATAATTGCTATTACTTATTGGGCACTCAAATGCTCATCCTTGCTTAAACTAAATGTTTTCGGCCCGCATTTATCAACCTTGAAGGCTTGAAGCACGAAACAAGGGAAAAGAAAAGCTGTTCGAATGAGATTTAGTATGAAATGTAATAACCCGAGATTTTCTATATAAAATAAATAAGAAATTTTGCGTATAAATTTTTTTTTTATTTATTTAATGACGAGAATAAATGTCTAGTAATGTGAACGATAGATGCGAATATATTTATTACTTGAAAAATTAGAAATAATTTTGGAATTATTAATTACTACAAATTATATTGTTATGACAATTAATTTCTGTAAGCAGAAATATTTTTATTAATTATTTTTCATGAAAACATGGTTGGAAATAATATATGAAGTGGTAATTAGAATTATATAATAAATATTTTATTATATGATTTGTTTAGAATATTTAAGTTAATTATTTTAACTTGATTATTGATGTCGTAATGAAGAATAAGTTAGATATGAGATCCAAACCCTGGATTGGGATTATGATCAAGAGATGAGAATAATAATGCTATGTACGAAGAATAAGTTAGATATGAGATTCAAACCCTGAATTGGGATTGTGATCAAGAGATGAGAATAATAATGTCGTATGCGAAGAATAAGTTAGATATGAGATCCAAACCCCGGATTGGGATTGTGATCAAGAGATGAGAATAATAATATTATATTATTGATATTATGATTTTACAATACCCTATTTATATATCGTGTGTATGCGACATGACAGATAATATCGAAAGAAATGACTACCAATTAGGTCATAACATATTACCGTGCTGTGAACCCCTAATTATTAAACTCAGTTATGAGAAATGACTGAGTAGTGAATGTATTATATGAAGTTACTGTGTATAAGAATGCTCTGTAATTGTAAGAAACCCTAATTATTATTTTTACGCTACGATAATTGTGACAAACCCAATTATTATAACCCTAATTCCATTGAAGATAGAAATTGTAATGACTGTGTTAGTAATATACACATGTATAATTAGAGAACCCTAATGGTCAATTAGAAACCCTAATTGATGGCGTTAAAAAACCCCTAATTAGAAAACCCTAATTTTCTATAAGAAAACCCTAATTTAAAATTATCAGGTTTAATTACGATGTTAATGTACAAGTGTTTTAATTTACCAAAGATAGAAAGTAATTGGTAAATGATAAGAATTACCATCTAGTGATTAAATACTACATTTAATTGCTATATACAAAATGCCCTTGAAATTTTATGCGAAATTACCAAAATACCCTTTTAAGTGTATTATTAGTTAATTATTGTGTACTATTGGTCACATTGTTGGTGGAATCTTCACAAATAATGCTAGCCAACATGTCTACCCTAATCGATTTAACATTTATGCAACACATTTATCAACTATTACAAACACATGTTATCAATTACATGATAGAATAGAGAAAGTGTACATTTTTGGCCTATATATTCACCCACACTTGGCCATATTTTTCCAAGCTCAAACCTATGAATTTCTCTTACCCATAAGCTCATAATCAAAGCCCACCATCACAAATAACAAATCGTAAGCATCAAGAAGTCGTAAATCAAAAATCAAAGCAAAAAGAGGTAAAACCCTAAATTCTAGAAATCCTTCGATTCGATGTTAATTGATGCAATTGATTGTTTAAAGTTGTGTAATAGGAGTCTATTAATGTTCGGGGTTGATAAATCATGAACCCATAACATCAAAGTGCACTAATTTGAAGATTTAAGCAAGTTGGAAAACCAAATTTCGTGATTTTTCAAAGAAATGTCGTATTTATAAATATTTTCTCGATCATGATTTTTGTGGTTTAAAAGTTGTTATGTGTAGCTTGTTATGTGTTATTTAACCTCAAAAAAGAATCAGTCCATATCTATTGTGGATAAAAAGTTATTTAAGGTCAAAATGGGTCAATCGACATCGATCGGTCGTTTTTTAAAACCCAAAAATATTCTAAGTGTCCGTAAAATATTTTTGGCAAATGTCCTACTTTATATCTCTAAGATCTTTAATGTGTTTAGTGTTTTGAAAGTTGATATGTGTAGTCCGTTATGTAGTCTTTAATCTCAAAGAAGAATCAGTCCATATCTAATATGGATCAAACGTTATTTAAGGTCAAAGTCCAGAATTTTCTAAGTGTTGTTTTTCGGACAAGGTTTGACCATAATTTAGTCGCTTGATTTCTTGTTGTTATGATGATGTTAAGTATTATAGTTGTAGTCCTACATGTTTTATACACAATCGGTTGATAGATCACATAAACGCTATACACGATCATCAAGTTATAGAGGTCCAAAGTAGGCACCTCGAATCGCTTCTTCGTGAAAGAACATCTTTGAGAGCTACTTTGATGGACAATATCTCCTAGATCTGATGTTGGATAGCCATGCTATTTATTGGATCTTGTATTCTGGTAATTCTTCTACAAGATCCAAGTCATAAATTTCCAAATTCATTAAGAGATTTAGAGTTATTCACTAACAAAAGTAGGCGACTTTTGCAGATCGACTTTTAAAATCTGGGCTTGGTGAAGAATACCTAAGGCGATTAGATTGCCGCTAAAGCCCTTTAATGACGGATTTTATTTATTTTATTTTCTGTAATTTCCGAAAATAATTTAAAAATTAGAAAAAATAGATTTTAATTATTAAAAATACCAAATAAATTCTCAAAAAATTATTTAAAGTCCTAAAAATAGTTTTTAATTATTTTGAGTATATTTCATAAATATTTAATATTTTTGAATATAAAGGTATTTATTTATTTAATTATAATATTAAATAAATTATTTAAAAATAGTTTTAATTCATGAAAAATTATATTATGGTATAAGAAAATATTTTAAGTTATTTTCCATGACTTTTAATATTTTGTGATGAATTTCATTAATTAATTATATATTAATGATATTAAATTTATTTATTGATTATATTAAATAATTAGTTTAAAAATGATTTTAATATTTTAAAATCATTTTAAATAAAAATAAAGTATTTAAAGATATTTTGAGTTATAAAATATAACTTTTAATATTTAGAAGATAATTTAATTAATAATTATATATTAATGATATTTAGTTAATGATTTGTGATATTAAGTTTATTTAATATTTATATTAAATAAATAGTTTAAAAATTGTTTTATTTATTTAAAAATCATTTAAAGAGGATATTAAGGATTTAAAAATATTTTAAGTTATAATTAATGACTTTTAATATTTGATAAATAGTACATTAATATTTAAATATTAATGATAATTATTTAAAAGTGATTTTAATTGTTTTAAAAATCATTTAAGGGTAATATAAATGTTTTAAAAATAGTTTGAGTTATTATAAATAACTTTTATATTTTGGCAATGGTTTTATTAATAATTTAATATAAATTAATTATTAATGATAATGGAATTGTTTAATGTTTAAATCATTTAATTATGATTCTGATGTTCGAAAGTTATACCATGGGTCAAACTAGTCAATTTGACTCGAGAACCTAAGTTATGAAGTTTAGGATTTGATGAAGATCACCTATAGCAATAGCTAGGTCACTATAGGCCCTTTTATGATAGATTTGAATTATTTTAAAATTTTCAATTTCAAGAAAATTCAGAAAAATGATTAAAAATAAAATGTCTGATATTTACGATGTCAAGTATAGTAATAAGAGTCTTAGACTCAAGATTTACCCGATAAGGTCAGCTTGGCACCAATAATTGCTCGAAATTGACCCAAACTTAGATATTCGACCGCGTTAATGATTGTTTAGACGAATGATCGTTAGAGATATGTGATGACGGATTAGACTACGTAATGTCAATTATAATGTATAAAGATTATGTGTTATGATATATTATTCTAATCGAACGAATGATCCGATTATTAATAGGTTGTGATAAAAGAGATAGAATCTAAGTTGAGATTTGTAATCAAAGAAATCAAAAAGATCCTACCTTTGCATTTTCTTTACGCAATGGACATGAGTAAGAGAGTTTCGTAATTATTCTATTCTCAGCATGTATTATGTACGCTTTGATTATCAACATGTTAGCTCGTATATATAAGTTGATTTCTAAATGGTTATACAAGTGTCCCCACTGGATAATCATGGCATTTATTCACATGTTGATACACTTTTTCAATTACCCGAATATATATATGCTGAACTACATATTATTGTTGAAAGAAGATTAAAACCTTCTAAGTTTAGAACCACACACGTATGAACATCCCTATATGGGAAAATTTTTTGTGCCCAAGGCTAATGTAATAAAACTTAAAATAAAACGATGAATTTCGCTCAGTTATGTAGTATTGATCAATACAGGTATTACGGGTCGATCACCCTCTGCATTGTAAAGTTTCAGAGCGATTTATGGATGGATTTTGCCAAACCTTTTCAAAAATGAAAACAATGTTCATACTATGTTTCTTAAACCCTATTCATGGTAGAGCCAGAGCCAAATTTAAATAATTTGGAAGAGAGTTGTTATGTGAATTTTATCAAGATTCAAATTACTTCACAACTTTCGATTCGTTGTAGAAGTGTTATATAAAGAGAATACTTATATTCCTTCAAATTTATATATATATAATTGCTATTATTATCTTGTCAAGGTACCAAATGCTCATCCTCGCTTAAATTAAATGTTTTCGATTACGTACGAATGAGCAACCTCAAGGTTCGTATACGCATAAAGGGAAAGAAAAGTCGCTCGAATGAGAATTAGTATGAGTTAATGGTTATAGTTAGTAAAGACAATGGAATCTATTGTCGTATCAGAAGGAATGTATTTTGAAGGTCACGTGCACCAAAGTAAACTTTGATGTATGTAAATTAAGTTCAATTATATTATCATTTAGTATTATTCAAATTTTAAAGAAATGGTATCGTAGAGAACCGAAGTTCGGCCGCAAGTACCCTTGATTTGGGGTCGCCATGTTGGTATCAAAGTCGAGGTTATAAACGTTAGAATGCAAACCTAGGTTATAACTTTAGTAGAATGGAGAACAAAAGTTAAGATAGACATTCAAAGGAACCAAGAGACGAAGTACTCGTGAAGAATTATAGGATATGTTAGATAGATGATGAGTCGAGAAGATTCATCAAGTGGTACTAAATAAAATATTCCTTCATTTTATCGATGAATATATTTTATTTCTAACTAATGTTGTCTCGCTAATTGTGGTCATAGGATGGATGACGAAAGTCAAGATAGTAATTCCTTGACCCAAGAGACTATGGACTCTAATGAGGAGTACACGAGATAGTGAGATGATAAGAGATTTGATAGTTAGGAACGACGACTTAAGGGTTAGAGTCGAGCAAAGGTGAGGTACGTAATCGTATTATCCAGATTTCGTAATAAGAAGACAAGGACGCTCACCACCCAACACGATGGAGTTAGCAGAGTTACGAGGAGGTCGAACAGAGGGAGATCTGAGATAGATAAATGAAGGTTGAGATAGAAGCCAAAGACACCGTGATATATACCTTGGAGCAGTTTTAGACATCGCCTTTATGCGATTCGACACAAAGTGGATGGAGCGCCTTTCTAAGTAGAGAGATAGGCGTTGATGAGAATCAATAAATTTATCGTCAAACAAAATAAGAGACAACGATATAGAACTCTTGATTGTCGTGGTATATATACTATATGCTAATCGTGTAACTTATGTATGTAGATGTCCGTGGAAAAAGATATGTGGAATAAGAAGGATCGATCCATACCCCCGAGCTAATATCGAAGCCAATAGCGAAAATAGAAGCTCAAAAGGAGAAAATGATAGATAGTGATTCAGACACTAAAGTTGAAGCTGTTCAAGCATCAACGGAGGTGCAGGACTTGGAGAACAAGGTTTCTTCACTGGAAAGGTTGTGGGAGATAAAAAAGCTGCTACGTCAGGCATTAATAGAAATAATGGAAGAACATGAGAAGCTTAAGATCCAAATTGATCAGATGGGAGCCTCAAGCAACACTTCGTGTGCAGCTCCGAGAGATAAGGGAAAAAGAAAGATAGGAGACTATGAATTAGAAAGACCCATTAATAAGAAAAGGAAAATGAAATGTTATGTTTGCGGACGTGAGGGACATACCTCTCATTATTGTCCTTATTTAGAACCAGGTTCATGTTTTGTTTGTAGGAGGAAAGGCCATCAAGCGAAAAGATGTCTAAGAAAAAGCTTTAGGTTATGTTGAGTAGGTATGTTTAATATAGGTGTTCTTGAGCCTTCCCAGAAATCCTATGGCAGAACCGAGTGGCCTACTTTGACCGTGTGTAGTTTTGTGTGTGTTGCGATTCTGGCAATTTTCTTGGTCAGCTATTGTAGAGGAAATACAAGACTACAAGATCCAACAAACATCATGGCTATCTAACATCTAATCTGGGAGAAATCGTACCTCAAAGTAGCTGTCGAAGCTGTTCTTCACGAAGAACAGTTTGAGGTACCTACTTTGGACCTCTATAACTTGATGATCGTGCAATGTTTACGTGATCTATCAATTCCAGTGTGTAGACAACATGTAGGAATACAACTTAAAAGCTCCATAACATTAAAACATCAAAACACCAGCGAGATCAAGTCGGTCAAACTTGAACACGGACAGCGTTCAAGAACATTTCAGGGTTCGCAATTTTCACAGATTCGGTCAACCATGTTTGACCGTTTATATCTCCCAATCTACAACTGATCTAGACTTTATTCTTTTTGCATAATAAATACCATATAACAAGCTACACATAATATCTTACAAACAACAAAAAAAGTAAATAATCACAGAGATATAAGGCTTGACATTTTCCCAAAAATCACAGAATTCGATTTTTTCCAACTTGCTTAAATCTTTGATTTTGAGCACTTTGATGTTATGGGTCTGTGTTTTTACAACCCAGAACATTAATAGACTTCTTATTACATAACTTTAAACAATCAATTGCATCAATTAACATCGAATCGAAGGATTTCTAGAATTTAAGGTTTCCTACCTTTTCAAGCTTGATTTTTGATTTTTGACTTCTTGATGCTTCTGATTTGTTGTTTGTGATGGCTGGGCTTTGATTATGAGCTTATGGGCAAGACAATTTCGGAGGTTTGGGGTTGAGAGAAAATAGCTAAGTGTTTGTGAGCAATTTTAGTGTAAATGTGCATTCCCTCTCTCTTTAATCCATATAAATAATGTATGAAATGATTGTAATGGTTGATTGATGGTAATACTACAGTCCATAGGTGATTTCTAGATTGAATGGCTGGATTTGTGGTGATTGGTAACACAATAATGCACAAATAATTCACCAATAATGCACTAAAATGGACAAAAAATAGTCATTTCCACCCTAATAATTGGTTCCTTCCTTTAATAATGCTAAGGGTAGTTTAGACTTCTCATGTCTACCATGAAGGGCATTAAAGACATTACCCATAACCATTAGGGTTTATCACTTTAGATTTTAAAATTCCATAAATAATATAACTAATAATACACTAAAAGGGTATTTTGGTAATTTCACATATAATTTCATGGGCATTTTGTACATAGCCAATTAAATGTAGTATTTAATCACTAGATGGTAATTCTTATCATTTACCAATTACTTTCTATCTTTGGTAAATTAAAACACTTGTACATTAACATCGTAATTAAACCTGATAATTTAAAATTAGGGTTTTTGATTGAAAAATTAGGGTTTCTTAACGCCATCAATTAGGGTTTCTAATTGACCATTAGGGTTCTCTTATTATCTGTGTATATTCTAACACAGTCATTACGATCTCTAACTTCAACTGATTAGGGTTATAATAATTAGGGTTTGTCCTAATTATCGGCGTAAAAATAGTAATTAAGGTTTTCTTCTAATTACCGACATCTTATACATAGTAACCTTCATATAACACATTCGCTACTCAGTTATATCTCATAACTGAGTTTAATAATTAGGGTTTCACAGCACAGTAGTATGCTATGACCTAATTGACCGTCATTGCACAATATTATCTCATCATACATACACAAGACATATTTATGGTAATCAGAAAAATTATTATAACAATAATATAATATTATTATTCTCATCTCTTGATCACAATCCCAATCCGAGGTTTGGATCTCATATCCTGACTTATTCTTCAGACACAAAGATCAATAATCAAGTTAAAATAATTAACTTAAATATTCTCAACAAATCATATAATAAAATATTTATTATATAATTCTAATTATCACTTCATATATTATTTCCAATCATGTTTTTATGAAAATAATTAATAAAACATTTCGCCTTTATAGGAATTAATTACCATAAAATATAATTTGTAGTAATTAATTATTCCAAAATTATTTCTAATTTTTCAAGTAATAAATATATTCGCATTTATCATTCACAAGATCTTGTAAACTTATTCTCGTTATTAAATAAATAAATAAAAATTTATACGCAAAATTTCTTATTTATTTTATATAGAAAATCTCAGGTTATTACATTCACCTCCTTATAAGGATTCCGTCCCTAATCACCGCTTTAAAAACTCATATGCAGGCGGTACATAGCATATAATCATCAGACGTAGATCTCAATCATACTTGATCGAATCGATCTTTAATTATTCCTCATAACACTCATCTATCCGATTAAGCGAAAATTTGATTTCTAAAAGAACTCAAATTCCTTCCTCAAAATTTCTTTAAATAAAGTAATCTACTATATATGCAGGAAAATCATATAAGACACATAATTTATTCAAATAAGACTGGAGTTCTGCTTCCCAACCGCCACCGTATCCCTTGTAATCCGTATTGTAGACCCTCATGATTGGGTTGTTTGTTGAAATTGGTTTCGTTTGTCGCCTATATCTTGCTGTCATTTCTCGTATTCGCATTCCTTATCTCACTTCTCCTTCTTGAATAATCTTTCACCTTATACTCCATTGATTCACAAATAAAACATTCGCTATACATTCTTGAATTGGGACAATTGGAAGAGATATGTCTCTTTTGCCCACAAACTTTCTCTTTATCTCATTTCCCTTTATTCGTATAGGTGGTAAAAGTTATCTTTTGCCCTACCAATTGAGCATCCAATACTCAATTATTCACACTCAATCAACCATTGCTTAGCATCCAATGCATTTGAAATGATCTATAAATAGAGATTGAGGGAGAAAATCATCATTTTACACTAACATTTTTCCAAAGTCTCTAGCTACACTCTCTCTAGACCAAACCTCTGAAATTATCTTGCCCATAAACTCATAATCAAAGCCCAGCCATTACAAAAAACAAATCAGAAGCATCAAAGCCAAAAAAATCGTAAATCGAAGCTGTAAAAGGTATGAAATTCCCTAATTTTCAAATCTTTCGATTCTATGTTAATTGATGCAATTGATTGTTTAAAGTAGTGTAATAGGAGTCTATTAATGTTCTGGTTGTAAAAACACAGACCCATAACATCAAAGTGCACGAATTTGAAGATTTAAGCAAGTTGGAAAAAACCGGATTCTGTGATTTTTCATCAAATGTCAAGGCTTATAACTCTTTGGTCGATCATGAGTTTTGTTGTTTAAAAGTTGTTATATGTAGCCTGACATGTGGTCTTTAATATGAAAAATGAATCAAGTTCATAGATATTGTAGATCGGGATTTATAACCGGTCAAAATGGGTTGACCGGTATTGACCGGCTGTTCTTCAAACCCAGAAAATATTCTAAGTGTCCAGAAAATATTTTTTTGGAAAATGTCAGGCCTTATATCTCAGTTATCTTTAATGTGTTTTGTGTTTTGAAAGTTGATATGTGTAGTCATTATGTGGTCTCATAACGTAAAGAAAGAATCGTGTCCATATCTATTATGGATTAAGAGTTATTCATGGTCAAAGTCGTTGAATGAAAAACGCAATGAAGAACACGAACCCGCATTTTTGAAGAACAAATTCATGGTTAACTTTGACCAAAGCTAGCTCTTGCTCATGTTATGATGTTTTAATGTTATGAAGCTTTTAATTTGTAGTCCTACATGTTGTCTACACACTGGAATTGATATATCACACAAAGCATACATAGATTTCAAGTTATAAGGATCCAAAGTAGGCACCTCATTTGTTCATCGGTTTAAGAAACGGTCTTGTCGATTTTTGATGGCTAATAACTCTTACATCCGATGTTGTTTAGTCATGATGTTTGTTGGTAAGTGTAGTATTACATAAGTACTACAAGATCCAAGTATTAGATTGCCCGAAACGTAATGGATTGAGAATTATTCATGGTCAAACTAGGCACCTTGAAATCGCCTTGCTACGGTGTTCTTGAGACTCAAGAACACCTAAGTGCGACAGATTTACATCGCTAAAGCCTTTAATGACAGATTCTATTTATTTTTAATTTACGTAATTTCCGAAAATGATTTAAAATTAGAAAATTAGATTTTAATTATTAAAAATACTTATTAAATTCTAAAAATTATTTTAAATTCAAAAATAATATTTAATTATTTTGAGTATATTTCATAAATATTTAATATTTTTGGAATACAAAAGGTATTTTTTATTTAATTATAATATTAAATAAATGATTTAAAAATAGTTTTAATTCATGAAAATCATGAAAAATTATTTTATGGTATAAGAAAATATTTTAAGTTATTTCCCATGACTTTTAATATTTTGTGATGAATTTCATTAATTAATTAATATTAATGATATTAAATTTATTTAATGATAATATTAAATGATTTAGTTTAAAAATATTTTTAATATTATAAAAATCATTTTAAATGAAATTAAGGTATTTAAAAATATTTTAAGTTATAAAATATAACTTTTAATATTTAAAGGATAATTTCATTAATAATTTAATATTAATGATATTAAGATAATATTAATGATATTTAGTTATTTAATAATTATTATTAAATAAATAGTTTAAAAATGGTTTTATTTATTTAAAATCATTTAAAGAGGATATTAAGGATTTAAAAATATCTTAAGTTATAATTAATGACTTTTAATATTTGGATAAATAGTACATTAATATTTAAATATTAATGGTAATTATTTAAAATGATTTTAACTATTTTAAAAATCATTTAAGGGTAATATAAATGTTTTAAAAATAGTTTGAGTTATTATAAATAACTTTTATATTTTAGCAATGGTTTCATTAATAGTTTAATATAAATTAATTATTAATGATAATGGAATTATTTAATGTTTAAATCATTTAATTATGATTCAATGTTTGAAAGTGATAAATTACCAAACTAGTCGACTTGAGAACCGATTATGAAGTTCGAATTTGAAGAAGAACACTTATAATAATGATTATATCACTATAAGCCCGTTAATGATGATTTGAATTATTTTAAATTTTTAATTTAAAAATTTCAAAATGATTAAAAATAAAATGTCCGATATTTACTGAGATGTTGAAGTGCGTAGAATAAGAGTCTTAGACTCAATAATTGCAAATAAAAAAGTTTGCCGATGCACGTCGAAAAAATGTCGAACCTTATAAAAAGAAAGAAAAGGCTCTTTGTAAAAATATGGATGAGATATTTGAAAATGTATAAAAATATTTCAAATACGAATATGAACTAAAAAGTATGATCATTTGCGATTATGTGATGACGTGATTAGACTATGTCTTTGTTGTAATAGATAAAAGACTATGTGTTATGATATATTATTCTAATCGAACGAATGATCTGATTATTGATAGGTTGTGATAAAGAGATAAAACCTAAGTTGAGATTTGTAATCAGCAAATCAGGCAAGTATCTTACCTTTGCATTTTCTTTATGCAATGGACATGAATAAGAAGTTTCAGAATTATTCTATTCCTGTACAGATTATGTACGCTTTGATTATCAACATGTTAACTCAGATATATATTTTGTTAAGTTAATTTCTAAATGGTTATACAAGTGTCCCCACTTTGATAATCATGGCATTTATTCACATGTTGATACACTTTTGTCAATTACCCGTATATATATATATATATGTTGAATTACATATTATTGTTGAGCAAGATTAAAAACCTTCGGGTTTGGAACCAGGCATGTATGAACATCCCTATATGGGAAGATTTTTGCGCCCAAGGCGGATAGAGTGAGCGATGAATTTCGTTCAAGTTATGTTGTATTGATCAATACAGGGTACAACGGGTGATCACCCTCCGTACTCGTAGTAAGAAATTTGCATGATGGATTTCTGCCAAACCTTTTCGAAAATGAAAAACAATCATAATATGTTTCTTAAACCCTATTTTAAAAATCATTTTTAATAAAAATAAAGTATTTAAAGATATTTTGAGTTATAAAATATAACTTTTAATATTTACAAGATAATTGAATTAATAATTATATATTAATGGTATTTAGTTAAGGATTTGTTATATTAAGTTTATTTAATATTTATATTAAATAAATAGTTTAAAAATGGTTTTATTTATTTAAAAATCATTTAAAGAGGATATTAAGGATTTAAAAATATTTTAAGTTATAATTAATGACTTTTAATATTTGGATAAATAGTACATTAATATTTAAATATTAATAGTAATTATTTAAAAATGATTTTAATTATTTTAAAAATCATTTAAGGGTAATATAAATGTTTTAAAAATAGTTTGAATTATTATAAATAACTTTTATATTTTGGCAATGGTTTCATTAATAATTTAATATTAATTAATTATTAATGATAATAGAATTATTTGATGTTTAAATCATTTAATTATGATTACGACGTTTGAAAGTTATAGCCGGTCAAACTAGCTGACTTGTGATCCTGATAATAACCAAGGCAAAAGTAACCGAATAAAAAGGTGTGTAAAATGTAACAAGAAACATGAAGGCGTGTGCAGAAAAGGGATAAATAATTGCTACAATTGCGGACATATGGGACATTTCTCTCCTCATTGTCCCAATCCGAGGCAGCATGTCTGTTTTTTTTGTGGAAAGAAAGATCATCAGGCAAAAAGCTGTCCAAGAAAGAAGGCTTAGTAAATAGGTAGTATGGTTTATGCTGTGTTATGTAATGTGTGTGATAAGTAATGAACTATTTTCAACTTTTATGTTGGTCAAGATTTTAAATCCCAACTATCGTAGTCACAAAGGGATAGCTGATGTTTAAAGCAATATGTGCTATGGTATGTTAAGTGCTATGAATATGAGTCTATGTTGGATTAATGAAGTAAGTTGTTATAAAGATAAAGCGTACATTTATCCTAATATTGGTTAATATAGTAAACCAAGTTTCAAAATTTAATATTTTGAATACATGATTATTTGAGTAGAAAATTTTATGTTATATGTCGAACGATAATCGATGAGGCTTAGAATCTAAGGAAATGAAGAATAATTTATGATTATGTCACCGAGACGAAAAAATGAAAACCAAATTAGCGGAAGATCAACCAGATAATCGAACGTCCGAACGCTAAAGACTTTAAGGCAATCCTATTGCTAGGGTATAGAGGATTAAGTGACTCAGTAGAAGCGTTTATGATAGGTAGGATAACGAAAAGGGCAAAAGATAACTTTTATCACCTATACGATAAAAGGGAAATGAGATAAAGAGAAAGTTTATGGGCAAAAGAGACATATCTCTTCCAATTGTCCCAATTCAAGAATGTATAGCGTAATGTTTTATTTGTGAATCAATGGAGTATAAGGTGAAAGATTATTCAAGAAGGAGAAGTGAGATAAGGAATGCGAATACGAGAAATGACAAGAAGATATAAAGCGACAACGAAACCAATTTCAACAAACAACCCAATCATGCGGGTCTACAACACGACTCATAGACAGGATACGGTGGCACCGGAAATGTAACTCCAAAAAGCTATTTGAATAAATTATGTGTCTTATATGATTTTCCTGCATATATAGTAGATTACTTTATTTAAAGAAATTTTGAGGAAGGAATTTGAGTTCTTTTAGAAATCAAATTTCGCTTAATCGAGATAGACGAGTGTTATGAGGAATAATTAAAGA
The DNA here is from genome assembly GCA_020205605.1 of Panax ginseng. Lineage (NCBI taxonomy): Eukaryota > Viridiplantae > Streptophyta > Magnoliopsida > Apiales > Araliaceae > Panax > Panax ginseng. The sequence goes on from CM035137.1 coordinate 34,920,407, forward strand.
TCGGCCGATCAAGTATGATTGAGATCTACGTCTGATGATTATATACTATGTACCCTTCGCATATATGAGTTTTAAAGCGGTGATTCCGGGGACTAATCCTTATAAGGAGGTGAATGTAATAACTTTGAGATTTTCTATATAAAATAAATAAGAAATTTTATGATAAATTTTTTATTTATTTATTTAATGACGAGAATAAGTGTCTAAAAAATCGTGAATGATAAATGCGAATATATTTATTACTTGAAAAATTAGAAATAATTTTGGAATAATTAATGACTACAAATTATATTTTTATGGTAATTAATTCTATAAGACGAAATGTTTTATTAATTATTTTCATAAAAACATGATTGGAAATAATATATGAAGTGATAATTAGAATTATATAATAAATATTTTATTATATGATTTGTTCGTAATATTTAAGTTAATTATTTTAACTTGATTATTGATCGCCGTATGTACGAAGAATAAGTCGATATGAGATCCAAACCTCGGATTGGGATTGTGATCAAGAGATGAGAATAATAATATTATATTATTGTTATAATAATTTTACAGCACTATAAATATGTAATCGTGTATGTGTGATGACATATAATATTGTGCAATGACGGCCAATTAGGTCATAAAAGATACCACTGTCTTTGTGAAACCCTAATTATTAAACTCGCTTATGAGATATAACCGAGTAAATAATGTGTTCTATGAAGGTTACTATGTATAAGATGCCTGTAATTAAAGAAAACCCCTAATTACTATTTTTTTTACTTGATAATTGGGACAAACCCTAATTATTATAACCTTAATTAGTTGAAGTTAGAGATCGTAATGACTGTGTTAGAACATACACATATAATAAGAGAACCCTAATGGTCAATTAGAAACCCTAATTGATGGCGTTAAGAAACCCTAATTAGAAAACCCTAATTTTTTAATCAAAAACCCTAATTTAAAATTATTGGGTTTAATTACGATGTTAATGTACAAGTGTTTTAATTTACCAAAGATAGAAAGTAATTGTTAAATGATAAGAATTACCATCTAGTGATTAAATACTACATTTAATTGCTATGTACAAAAATGTCCATGAAATTATATGTGAAATTACCAAAATACCCTTTTAGTGTATTATTAGTTATATTATTTATGGAATTTTAAAATCTAAAGTGATAAACCCTAATGGTTATGGGTAATGTCTTTAATGCCCTTCATGGTAGACATGAGAAGTCTAAACTACCCTTGCGCATTATTAAAGGAAGGAACCAATTATTAAGGTGGAAATGACTATTTTTTGTCCATTTAGTGCATTATTGGTGAATTATTTGTGCATTATTGTGTTACCAATCACCACAAATCCGGCTATTCAATCTAGAAATCACCTATGGACTGTATTATTACCATCAATCAACCATTACAATCATTTCATACATTATTTATATGGATTAAAGAGAGAGGGAATGCACATTTACACTAAAATTGCTCACAAACACTTAGCTATTTTCTCTCAACCCCAAACCTCCGAAATTGTCTTGCCCATAAGCTCATAATCAAAGCCCAGCCATCACAAACAACAAATCAGAAGCATCAAGAAGTCAGAAATCAAAAATCAAGCTTGAAAAGGTAGGAAACCTTAAATTCTAGAAATCCTTCGATTCGATGTTAATTGATGCAATTGATTGTTTAAAGTTGTGTAATAAGGATTCTATTAATGTTCTGGGTTGTAAAAACACAGACCCATAACATCAAAGTGCTCAAAATCAAAGATTTAAGCAAGTTGGAAAAAATCGAATTCTGTGATTTTTGGGAAAATGTTAAGCCTTATATCTCTGTGATTATTTACTTTTTTTGTTGTTTGTAAGATGTTATGTGTAGCTTGTTATATGGTATTTAATATGAAAAAGAATAAAGTCTAGATCATTTGTAGATTGGGAGATATAAACGGTCAAACATGGTCGATCAATCAGTGAAAATCGCGAACCCGAAAATTTTCTTGAACGTCATTTGTCCCGTTTCATGTTCGACCGACTTGATCTCACCGGGTGTTTTGATGTTTTAATGTTATGGAGCTTTTAAGTTGTATTCCTACATGTTGTCTACATTAATCGAATTGATAGATCACGTAAACATTGCATTTATCATCAAGTTATAGAGGTCAGTAGGTACCTCGAACCGTTTCTTCGTGAAGAAACGACTTGAAACTACTTTGAGGTACGATTCTCCCAGATTAGATGTTAGATAGCCATGATGTTTGTTGGATCTTGTAGTCTTGTATTTCCTCTACAATAATGACCAAAAAAATTGCGAATCGCAACACACACAAAAACTACACACTACACAAAAGTAGCACCTCGATTACGCAATAGGATTTCAAAGGTGCTCAAGAACACCTATAATAATGGTTACATCACGCTATAGGGCCTTTAATGACAGTTATTATTATTATTTTCCGAAATTAATTTAAAAAATTAGAAAGATTAGATTTTAATTATTAAAAATACCAAATAAATTACAAAAAATTATTTTAAAGTCCTAAAATAGTTTTAATTATTTTGAGTATATTTCATAAATATTTAATATTTTTGAATATAAAAGTATTTAATTATTTAATTATAATATTAAATAAATTATTTAAAATAGTTTTAATTCATGAAAAATCATGAAAAATTATATTATGGTATAAGAAAATATTTTAAGTTATTTTCCATGACTTTTAATATTTTGTGATGAATTTCATTAATTAATTAATATTAATGATATTAAAGTTATTTATTGATTATATTAAATAATTAGTTTAAAAAAATGATTTTAATATTTTAAAAATCATTTTAAATAAAAATAAAGTATTTAAAGATATTTTGAGTTATAAAATATAACTTTTAATTTTAGTCGATAAATTCATTAATAATTATATATTAATGGTATTTAGTTAATGATTTGTGATATTAAGTTTATTTAATATTTATATTAAATAAATAGTTTACAAATAGTTTTATTTATTTAAAAATCATTTAAAGAGGATATTAATGATTTAAAAATATTTTAAGTTATAATTAATGACTTTTAATATTTGGATAAATAGTACATTAATATTTAAATATTAATGGTAATTATTTAAAATGATTTTAATTATTTTTTAAAAATCATTTAAGGGTAATATAAATGTTTTAAAAATAGTTTGAGTTATTATAAATAACTTTTATATTTTGGCAATGATTTCATTAATAGTTTAATATAAATTAATTATTCATGATAATGGAATTGTTTAATGTTTAAATCATTTAATTATGATTCCGATGTTTGAAAGTGATAAATGGCCAAACTAGTACGACTTTAGAGAACCGATTATGAAGTTCGAATTTGAAGAAGAACACCTATAATAATGATTATATCACTATAAGCCTTTAGTTAGTAATGATTTGAATTATTTTAAATTTTCAATTTACGGAAATTTCGAAAATGATTAAAAATAAAATATCCGATATTTACAGATGTTGAAGTGCAGAATAAGAGTCTTAGACTCAGTAATTACCCGATAAAGCTGTCGCTTCAAGACGCATAGGAAAATGTCAGACCTTATAAAAGAAAAAAAAGGCTACTGTAAAAACATGGATGAGATATTTGAAAAAATGTATAAAAATATTTCAAATACGTAATATGAACTAAAAGTATGATCACCGCGATTATGTGATGACGTGATTAGACTATGTCTTGTTCGTAATAGATGAAGATTATGTGTTATGATATATTGTTCTAATCGAACGAATGATCCGATTATTGATAGGTTGTGATAAAGAGATAAAACCTAAGTTGAGATTTGTAATCAACCGTCGGTGAAGATCTTACCTTTGCATTTTCTTTATGCAATGGACATGAGTAAGAAGTTTCGTAATTATTCTATTCCTCTGCATGACATTATATACGCTTTGATTATCAACATGTTAACTCGGATATATATTCATTAAGTTGATTTCTAAATGGTTATACAAGTGTCCCCACTGGATAATCATAGCATTTATTCACATGTTGATACACTTTTGTCAATTACCCGTATATATATATGTTGAATTACATATTATTGTTGAGCAAGATTAAAACCTTCTGGGTTTGGAACCAGACGTATATGAACATCCCTATATGGAAATTTTTTGCTCGAGGCTAATGTAATAAAACGATGAATTTCGTTCGAAAGTTATGTAGTATTGATCAATACAGGTACAACGTGGTCGATCACCCTCCGCATTCGTAAGCTTTAGAAACAGTTTGCGGATGGATTTCGCCAAACCTTTTCTAAAATGAAAAACAATGTTCATAATATGTTTCTTAAACCCTATTCATGGGTAGCCGAGAGCCAAATTTAAATAATTTAGAAGAGAGTTGTTATGTGAATTTTTTATCAGTACATATTACTTCACAACTCTCGATTCGTTGTAGAAGTGTTATGTAAAGAGAATACTTATATTCTTTCAGCTTATATATATAATTGCTATTACTTACATGGGCACTCAAATGCTCATCCTTGCTTAAATTAAATGTTTTCAGTTTTGTATGAGCAACCTGAAGGCTCAGGCACGAACAAGGGGAAAGAAAAGCTGTTCGAATGAGTTTATATTATGAGTTAATGGTTATAGTTGTATTGGTATCTATTCAAGTATTGTAAGGAATGTATTTGAAGGTCTCGTACCTGGGAAATAAACTTTGATGTATGTAAAATTAAGTTCGAATGTATTATTATTTAGTATTATTCAGCTTAAAGAAATGGTATCGTGGAGAACCGAGTTCGGGTTTCAAGTACCCGGATTTGGGGTCGCCACAGGTTGGTATCAAAGCTGTAGGTTATAAACATTAGGAATGTGAAGCCTAGGTTATAACCTTAGTAGAATGGAGGACAAAAGTTAAAATAGATATTCAGTGAACCAAGAGACGAAGTACTCTGGTGAGAAGTTATAGGATATGATGAGTCGAAGAGATTCATCAAGTGGTACTAAATAAAATATTTCTTCATTTTATCGATGAATATATTTTATTTCGGTACTAATGTTGTCTCGATTATTGTGGTCATAGGATGAATGACGAAAGTCAAGAAAGTAATTCCTTGACCTAAGAGACGATGGACTCTAGCGAGGAGTACATGCACGGTGAGATGATAAGAGATTTGTTAGTTAGAACGATGACTTAAAGGTTAGAGTTTGAAATGCAAGCGAGAGGCACAAAATCGTACTCTCCGGATTTCTAACAACAAGATACAAGGACGATGCTCACCGAAACACGTATGGAGTTAAGCAGGAATTACGAGAGGAGGTTGGAAGCAGAGAGAGATACATATAGGACAAATTGAAGGTTGAGATAGAAGCCAAAGACACCAAGATATATACCTTGAAGCGTGCTTTAGACATCACCTTTATGCGATTCGACACGAAGTGGATGGGTACCTTTTCTAGAGAGAGAGATAGGCGTTGATGAGAATTGAATAAATTTATCGTCAAACAAAATAAGAGACAACGATATAAAACTCTTGATTCTTTGTATATATACTATATGCTAATCGGGGTAACTTATGTATGTAGATGTCTGGTGAGAAAGATATGTGGAATAAGAAGGATCGATCCATACCCCAGAGCTAATATCGAGGCCAACAAATTGAAATAGAAGCTCACCAGAACCCAAATCGGACGAGGTGGCTATCGTGGAAAACGAAAGCATCGGATCCGTAAATTGTGGATTTGACAGATAGTGATTCGACACTAAAGTTGAAGCCGCTCAAGCATCAGCGGTGAGCGAGATCATCTGGAGAACAAGGTTTCTACCGGGAAAGGCCATGGGAGATAGAGACGTTGCTAATATTCAATCACTACGTCAAGCATTGCTAGAAACAATGGAAGAAGCGAGATAAGCTCAAAATCAAAATTGACCAGATGGGAGCCTCAAGCAACACATCGTGTTCACTCCGAGAGGTAAGGGAAAATAAAGGTAGAAGATCCCGACTTAGGAAAACTCGATAAGAAGAAAGGAAGAAGATATGTTATATTTGCGGTAGTGAGGGACATACCTCTCCTCGTTGCCCCGACTATAAGAAATGTGGATGCTTTAATTACGGGATGGAAGGACATCGATCGAATGAATGTCCGAGAAAAAGGCTTGGTAAATAAGTGATAATGCCGCCAAGACGTCAAACTCGAAACCAAAGGGTAGAAGAATCTACTAATCTTTGAGAACGACAACCCGAATCGATGCAAAACTTTGCAAACATGGTAGCTCAGCGATGCATCGTGGAATACCAATTTGAGGAACCAAACCAGGACAATCGCTTGGCAAATTTCAAAGACTTCAAAGCCAGTAGACAACCCGTAATTGAGGAGGATCACCGACCCTATAGAAGCCCGCACATGGGTGAACGAAATAGAAAAGGCGTTCATAATTGCTAGAGTAGATGAGGGGCAAAAGACCGCTTTTGCCACTTACATGATGAAAGGGGAAGTTAACTTTTGGTGGGAGGCAAATAAAACTCGGGCAGGAGAAGAAGAAATTACTTGGGATAGATTTAAGAATTTATTTTTCAAAACTACCTCTCTGTTGGTATGCGATCTAGAATGGAGGTGAAATTCTGGAGTTAAAACAGAGAACATGATCGCTAAGAGTATGCCGCAAAGTTTAATGAGTTAGCTAGGTTTGCTCCACATCAAGTGAGTCTGTAAGCTAGAAAGGCAAGGAGATTTGAGTTGGGCTTAAAACTCTGGCTCTATAATAAGGTGTCGATCTGCAAATCAATACTTTTGCAGCACTCATGGAAAAGGCTATCATAGTGAGCAGGAGCGAGGCCATGAGCCTCTACCACAAGAGAAAGAAGAACAAAAGCAAGTCGAGGAGCAATGAAGATGGAAAAGTAGTAGCGAGAATAGGGGTGAGAAGAGAATGAGGAATTTTTCAGGGAATGTTTAAGTGAAATAGGAAGGTACAAAGAAGCACGTGAATGCAAAGGCAAGAATCTATGGAAAGAATCACTCTGGCGAGTGTCTAAAGGGTAAGTTCAGTGTATGCTATAAGTCTATGCAAGAGGGTCATATCTCTCCCCACTCGCCTCAAGGAAAGATCGATGGATGCTTATATGCGGATCGATCGAGCATCGGTGAGGAACCTGTCCCAAAGAGGGAATGGAGGCAGAAACGTAACCACGGGGAGAAGCGGTGAGGCGTTAGCAATTTCGTGACCAAACTCAACCAAGACCCCAACGAAAGCAACTCAGGGTCTACAACATGACGGTCCAAGATACAGTGGCAGCTGGAAATAGAACTCTAGGTACTATGTGAATCACTTATATATATGTTTTCCCACATATATATATATATAGATGATTTTATAAAGAAATTTTGAGTTCTTTTAGAAATCAAATTTCTGCTTAATCAGAGTGTTGTGAAGAATAATTAAAGATCGGGCTCGATCAAGTATGATCGAGGTCTACGCAAAAGATTATATGTCTTTATGAACCCTTATGCTTATGAGTTTTAAAAGCAATGATTCCGGGCGGAATCCTTATAAGGAGGGTGAATGTAATAACTTGAGATTTCCTATATAAAATAAATAAGAAATTTTGCATATAATTTTTTTTTTATTTAATGACGAGAATAAATGTCTAGTAATGTGAACGATAGATACAAATATATTTATTACTTGAAAAATTAGAAATAATTTTGGAGTAATTAATTACTACAAATTATATTGTTATGGTAATTAATTCTCGTAGTAAGTAAAATGTTTTTATTAATTATTTTTCATGAAAACATGATTGAAATAATATATGAAGTGATAATTAGAATTATATAATAAATATTTTATTATATGATTTGTTCGTAATATTTAAGTTAATTATTTTAACTTGATTATTGATGTTGTGTAAGAAAGAGAAGTCGATATGAGATCCAAACCCGAATTGGGATTGTGATCAAGAGGTGAGAATAATAATATTATATTATTGTTATAATAATTTTACAAAGACAATAATTATATCTTTGTGCATGTATATGTGACAGATAATATTGAAAGAATGACGGTTGATTAGGTAGCAAGACAAGATATTGTCTTTGTGAAACCCTAATTATTAAACTCGCTTATGAGAAATGACCGAGTGGTGACCGTGTATATGAAGTTATTGTGTATAAGATGTCCGTAATTAGAACAAAACCTAATTATTGTTTGTATGTCGATAATTAGACAAAACCCAATTATTACAACCCTAATCTACCAAGTTAGAGATCGTAATGACCGTGTTAGAACATACACGAGATAATTGAGAACCCTAATGATTAATTAGAAACCCTAATTGATGGCGTTAAGAAACCCTAATTATAGAACCCTAATTTTTCAATCAAAAACCCTAATTTTAAATTACCGGGTTTAATTACTATGTTAATGTACATGTGTTTTAATTTACCAAAGATAGAAAGTAATTGGTAAATGATAAGAATTACCATCTAGTGATTAAATACTACATTTAATTGCTATGTACAAAAATGCCCTTGAAATTATATGCGAAATTACCAAAATGCCCTTTTGGCTTATTAGTGTATTATTAGTGTATTATTGGAGGAATCTTGCTAGCAAAGCATGGAAAACATGATTACCCTACCAATTGAGCATCCAATACTCAATTATGCACACTCAATCAACCATTGCTTAGCATCCAATGCATTTGAAATGATCTATAAATAGAGATTGAGGGAGAAAATCCTCATTTTCCACTAACATTTTTCCAAAGTCTCTAGCTACACTCTCTCTAGACCAAACCTCCGAAATTATCTTGCCCATAACCTCATAATCAAAGCCCAGCCATTACAAACAACAAATCAGAAGCATCAAAGCCAAAAAAATCAGAAATCGAAGTTAGAAAAGGTATGAAATTCCCTAATTTTGAAATCTTTCGATTCTTTGTTAATTGATGCAATTGATTGTTTAAAGTAGTGTAATAGGGAGTCTATTAATGTTCTGGGTTGTAAAAACACAGACCCATAACATCAAAGTGCACGAATTTGAAGATTTAAGCAAGTTGAAAAAAACCGGATTCTGTGATTTTTCATCAAATGTCAGGGCTTATAACTCTTTGGTCGATCATGAGTTTTGTTGTTTAAAAGTCGTTATATGTAGCCTGACATGTGGTCTTTAATATGAAAAACGAATCAAGTTCATAGATATTGTAGATCGGGATTTATAAGCGGTCAAAATGGGTTGACCGGCATTGACCGACTGTTCTTCAAACCCCGAAAATATTCTAAGTGTCCAGAAAATATTTTTTTGGAAAATGTCAGGCCTTATATCTCAGTTATCTTTAATGTGTTTTGTGTTTTGAAAGTTGATATGTGTAGTCATTATGTGGTCTCATAACGTAAAGAAAGAATCAGGTCCATATCTATTATGGATTAAGAGTTATTCATGGTCAAAGTACGTTGACCGAAAACGCTGAAGAACACGAACCCAGATTTTTGAAGAACAAATTATGTGGTCAACTTTGACCGGCTAGCTCTTGCTCATGTTATGATGTTTTAATGTTATGAAGCTTTTAATTTGTAGTCCTACATGTTGTCTACACACTGGAATTGATATATCACACAAAGCATACATAGATTTCAAGTTATAAGGATCCAAAGTAGGCACCTCGATTGTTCATCGGTTTAAGAACAGTCTTGTCAGACTTTTTGATGGCTAATAACTCTTACATCTAATGTTGTTTAGTCATGATGTTTGTTGGTAAGTGTAGTATTACATAAGTACTACAAGATCCAAGTATTAGATTGCCCAGAAACGTAATGGATTGAGAATTATTCATGGTCAAACTAGGCACCTTGAAACTGCCTTGTCAGTGTTCTTGAGACTCAAGAACACCTAAGGCGACAGATTTCTGTCGCTAAAGCCTTTAGCGATGGATTCTATTTATTTTTAATTCCTGTAATTTCTGAAAATGATTTAAAAATTAGAAAAATTAGATTTTAATTATTAAAAATAATTATTAAATTCTAAAAAATTATTTTAAATTCCGAAAAAATAATATTTAATTATTTTGAGTATATTTCATAAATATTTAATATTTTTGGAATACAAAAGGTATTTATTTATTTAATTATAATATTAAATAAATGATTTAAAAATAGTTTTAATTCATGAAAAATTATGAAAAATTATTTTATGGTATAAGAAAATATTTTAAGTTATTTCCCATGACTTTTAATATTTTGTGATGAATTTCATTAATTAATTAATATTAATGATATTAAAGTTATTTAATGATAATATTAAATAATTTAGTTTAAAAATATTTTAATATTATAAAAATCATTTTAAATGAAATTAAGGTATTTAAAATATTTTAAGTTATAAAATATAACTTTTAATATTTAAAGGATAATTTCATTAATAATTTAATATTAATGATATTAAGATAATATTAATGATATTTAGTTATTTAATAATTATTATTAAGTAAATAGTTTAAAATGGTTTTATTTATTTAAAAAATCATTTAAAGAGGATATTAAGGATTTAAAAATATCTTAAGTTATAATTAATGACTTTTAATATTTAGATAAATAGTACATTAATATTTAAATATTAATGGTAATTATTTAAAATGATTTTAATTATTTTAAAAATTATTTAAGGTAATATAAATGTTTTAAAAATAGTTTGAGTTATTATAAATAACTTTTATATTTTGGCAATGGTTTCATTAATAGTTTAATATAAATTAATTATTAATGATAATGGAATTGTTTAATGTTTAAATCATTTAATTATGATTCCGATGTTTGAAAGTGATAGCCAGCCAAACTAGCTGACTTGAGAACCGATTATGAAGTTCTGAATTTGAAGAAGAACACCTATAGTAACAGTTATATCACTATAAGCCCGTTAGTGACAAATTTGAATTATTTTAAATTTTTTAATTTTTGGAAATTTTGAAAATGATTAAAAATAAAATGTCTGATATTTACAGATGTTGAAGTGCAGAATAAGAGTCTTAGACTCAGAATTACAAATAAAGTCATTTTAAGATGCGACAAATGTCAGACCTTATAAAAGAAAGAAAAGGCTACTGTAAAAACATGGATGAGATATTTGAAAAATGTATAAAAATATTTCAAATACAGAATATGAACTAAAAGTATGATCACTGCGATTATGTGATGACGTGATTAGACTATGTCTTTGTTCGTAATAAATGATACTTATGTGTTATGATATATTGTTCTAATCGAACGAATGATTATAGTTGTATTATGAGTTAATGGTTATAGTTGTATTGATATCTATTCAAGTATTGTAAGGAATGTATTTGAAGGTCTCGTACCTGGGAAATAAACTTTAATGTATGTAAAATTAAGTTCGAATGTATTATTATTTAGTATTATTCAGCTTAAAGAAATGGTATCGTGGAGAACCGAGTTCGGGTTTCAAGTACCCGGATTTGGGGTCGCCACTCGGTTCTCCACGATACCATTTCTTTAAGCTGAATACTACTAAATGATAATATAATTCGAACTTAATTTACATATATCAAAGTTTACTTCCCCAGGTACGTGACCTTCAAAATACATTCCTTACAATACCTGACAATAGATTCCATTTTCTTACTAAACTATAACCATTAACTCATAATAATTCTCATTCAACAACTTTTCTTTCCCTTTATTTGTGCTCGAACCTTGAGTTGCTCATACGTGAATCGAAAACATTTAATTTAAGCAAGGATGAGCATTTGAGTGCCCATCAGAAGTAATAGCATATATATATATATATAATTTAAAATAATATAAGTATTCTCGTTATATAACACTTCTACAACGAATCGAAAGTTGTGAAGTAATCATCTTGATAAAAAAATTCACATAACAACTCTATTTTAATTTCTTGAAATTTGGCTCCTCTACCATGAATAGGGTTTAAGAAACATACTATGAACATTGTTTTTTCATTTTTGAAAAGGTTTAGCGAAATCCATCCATAAAAATGTTTCTAACTTACGATGCGGAGGTGATCAAATCCCGTTGTACCTGTATTGATCATCATACTACATAACTCGAACGAAATTCATCGTTTTATTCATCTACCTTAAAAGCAAAAAATTTTCCCCATATAGGGATGTTCATACATACACAGTTCCAAACTCGAAGGTTTTTAATCTTGCTCAACAATAATATATAATTCAACATATATGTATATATATAATTGAATATATATATATATCAACATGTGAATAAATGCCATGATTATCCAAGTGGGGACACTTGTATAACCATTTAGAAATCAACTTAATGAATATATATCCGAGCTAACATGTTGATAATCAAAGCGTATATAATCATGCGAGAATAGAAAAAATTAAAAACTCTCTTACTCATGTCCATTGCATAAAGGAGATGCAAAGGTAAGATACTTGCCTGATTCGCTGATTACAAATCTCAACTTAGGTTTTATCTCTTTATCACAACCTATCAATAATCAGATCATTCGTTCGATTAGAACAATATTTCATAACACATATATAATCGCTCTATTACAACAAAGACATAGTCTAATCACGTCATCACATAATCGCAGTGATCATACTTTTAGTTCATATTCTATACTTGAAATATTTTTATACATTTTTTTCAAATATCTCATCCATGTTCTTACAGTAGCCTTTTCTTTTTTTTATAAGGTCAGACATTTGTCGGCGTACCGACAGCTTTATCGGGTAATTACTGAGTCTAAGATTCTTTTTCTGTACCTCAACATCTGTGAGTATCAGTCATTTTATTTTTAAATGACTTAAAATAATTTTAAAGCATTTATAATAATTTATCATGCATTTTCAGACATCGAATCATAATTAAATGATTTAAACATCAAACAATTCTTTTATCATTAATAATTAATTAATATTAAATTATTAATGAAACCATTACTAAAATATAAAAGTTATTTATAATAACTCAAACTATTTTTAAAACATTTATATTACCTTTAAATGATTTTTAAAATAATTAAAATCATTTTTAAATAATTACCATTAATATTTAAATATTAATGTACTATTTATCCAAATATTAAAAGTCATTAAGTATAACTTAAAATATTTTTATATCCTTAATATCCTCTTTAAATGATTTTTAAATAAATAAAACTATTTTTAAACTATTTATTTAATATAAATATTAAATAAACTTAATATCACAAATCATTAACTAAATATCATTAATATATAATTATTAATGAAATTATCTTCTAAATATTAAAAGTTATATTTATAACTCAAAATATCTTTAAATACTTTATTTTCATCTAAAATGATTTTTAAATAAAAATCATTTTTAATATAATTAATATTAATTAATTAATTAATGAAATTCATCACAAAATATTAAAAGTCATCACAAATAACTTAAAATATTTTCTTATACCATAAAATAATTTTTCATGATTTTTCATGAATTAAAACTATTTTTAAATCATTTATTTAATATTATAATTAAATAAATAAATACCTTTATATTCCAAAAATATTAAATATTTATGAAATATACTCAAAATAATTAAATATTATTTTTCGGACTTTAAAATAATTTTTCAAAATTTAAAATCTAATTTTTCTAATTTTTAAATCATTTTCTAATTTCGGAAATTGAAAATTTTAAAATAATTCAAATCTGTCGCCAAAGGGGCCTATAGCGACATAACTGTCGCTATAGCTGTTCTTCCTCAAGCCCAGAAAACACAAGGCAGTTACCGAGGGACCATGTTTGACCGTGAATAATTCTTAACCTATTGTGTTTCTGGACTAGATTAAAGATCAATCGTGTATTAGAAGTGTAAGACTACACTAACAAACAATTTTCAGATCCAAGAAACAACACATCACGAAGATATTAGCCTTCAAAATTACGACAACTTTGTTCTTCAATCAAGAACAATGAGGTGCCTACTTTGACCCTTATAACTTGAAATCATGCATTGTTTGTGTGATCTATCAAGCTGCGGTGTGTAGAAAACATGTAGAACTACAATTAAAAAGCATCATAACTCTAAAAAAGCATAGAATCAAGAAAATCTCGAAATTCAAACTTGAACACGGACAACCTCGTTAAGAAATTCGGGTTCGCGAAATGGCGGGACTTCGGTCATGGGGTTTTTGATAAAATTATATCTTTTGATCTAGAATTGATCTGTCCTTGAATCTTTTTGCAGATTCAAGATCACATAACAAGATACACATAACAACTTTTAAACAACAAAAATCATGATCGAAAAAAGAGTTATAAGCCCCGACATTTGATGAAAAATCACAGAATCCGTTTTTTTTTTCAACTTGCTTAAATCTTCAAATTCGTGCACTTTGATGTTATGGGTCTGTGTTTTTACAACCCAGAACATTAATAGACTCCCTATTACACAACTTTAAACAATCAATTGCATCAATTAACATCAAATCGAAGGATTTCTAATTTTTGGAATTTTATACCTTTTCAAGCTTTGATTTCTGATTTTTTTTTGGCTTTGATGCTTCTGATTTGGTTTTTGTGATGGTTGGGCTTTGATTATGAGCTTATGAGCAAGGCAAATTCGTTGGCTAGAGCTTGAGAGAGTGTGTCTAGGGATTTTAGAAAATGTTAGTGTGCATTTGCATTATTTCTCCCTCAATCTCTATATATAGACCATGTCAAGTGCCTTGGATGCTCAATAGGGTTGGTATAATTGAGGTGTAATGGTATAGTAGCATGAGGGAATTCTAGAAGCCATTGATTAGCTAGCATAATTGAAGATTCCATCAACAATGCTACTAATAATACACTAAAATGGACAAAAAGGGTATTTTGGTAATTTCCCATATAATTTCATGGGCATTCTTGTACATGGCAATTAAATGTAATATTTAATCACTAGATGGTAATATTTATTATTTACCAATTACTTTTCATCCTTTGGTAAATTAAAACATTTATACATTAACATCGTAATTAAACCCAATAATTTAAAATTAGGGTTTTCGATTTAAAATTTAGGGTTCTATAATTAGGGTTTCTTAACGCCATCAATTAGGGTTTCTAATTGACCATTAGGGTTCTCTAATTATATGTGTATGTTACTAACACAGTCATTACGATCTCTAACTTCAACCGGTTAGGGTTATAATAATTTGGGTTTGTCCTAATTATCGACGTACAATAGTAATTAGGGTTTTCTTCTAATAACATTCTTGTACACGAAGAACTTCATATACACTCACCACTCATCATTTCTCATAACTGAGTTTAATAATTAGGGTTTCACAACACGGTAATATGCTATGACCTAATTGACCGTCATTGCTCAATATTATCTGTCCGCATATACACAGTACATAATTATGGTACTGTAAAATCATAATATCAATAATATAATATTATTATTCTCATCTCTTGATCACAATCCCAATCCAGGGTTTTGAATCCCATATCTGAATTCTCTTTCTTACACAACATCAATAATCAAGTTAAAATAATTAACTTAAATATTCTGAACAATTCATATAATAAAATATTTATTATATAAATCTAATTGTCACTTCATATATTATTTCCAATCATGTTTTCATGAAAATAATTAATAAAAAACATTTCTAAACTTACGAGAAATTAATTACCATAAGAATATAATTTGTGGTAATTAATAATTCTAAAATTATTTCTAATTTTTCAAGTAATAAATATATTTGCATTTATCGCTCACATCACTTGACACTTATTCTCGTCATTAAATAAATAAAAAAAAAAATATATAAGCAAATTTCTTATTTATTTTATATAGAAAATCTCGGGTTATTACATTCACCTCCTCTTATAAGGATTCCGTCCCTAATCACCGCTTTAAAAACTCATATGCGTATGGGTACATAGCATATAATCATTGTATGCGTAGATCTCAATCATACTTGATCGAACCGATCTTTAACTATTCTTCATAACACTCGATTAAGCGAAATTTGATTTATAAAAGAACTCAAAATTTCTTTATAAAATCATCTACTATATATATATATATATATAGGAAAACATATAAGATATATAAGTGATTCACATAAGCACTTTGGAGTTCTGCTTCCATTTGCCAACGTATCCTGGATCGTCGTATGTTGTAAACCCTCTGATTTGCTTTTGTTGGAGTCTCTTGGTTGAGTTTGGTCCTGAAATTGCTAAAGTCCCACTACTTCTCCCGTGGTAGTTACGTTTCTGCGCCTCCATTGCCCTCTTTGGATAGTTCTCACCGATGTTCAACGATCCGCATATGAAGCATCCATCGATCTTCTTTGAGTTGGGCGATTGGGAGAGGTATGACCCTCTTGCCTGCACTTATAGAGCACAAACTTACCCTTTAGACACTCGCCAGAGATTCTTCCCCCCTTCTTACCGCACCTACCCGCTTCTTTGCACCTTCCTGCTTCACTTGAACGTTCCTGAAAAATTTCTCATTCTCTTCTCACCCCTATTCTCGCTACTACTTTACATCTTCATTGCTCCTCCTGACTTGCTTTTGTTCTTCTTCTCCTTGTGGTAGAGGCTCATGGCCTCACTCCCCTGTTCAGCTATGATAGCCTTTTCCATGAGTCTTTGCAAAAAGTATTGATTTGCAAAGATCTTGACACTTTATTATAGAGCTGGGGTTTTAAGCCCACTCAAATCTCCTTGCCTTTCTAGCTTCATGATTCACTTGATGTGGAGCAAACCTAGCCAACCCATTAAACTTTGCGGCATACTCCGCAACAGTCATGTTCTCCTATTTTAACTCCAGGAATTTTACCTCCATTCTAGACTGCATACTAACAGAGAGATAGTTTTTGAAAAATAAATTATTAAATCTATCCCAAGTAATTTCTTCTTCTCCTGCCCGAGTCTTATTTGCCTCCCACCAGAAGTTAGCTTCCCTTTCAACATATAAGTGGCAAAAGCGGTCTTTTGTCCCTCATCTACTCTAGCAATTATGAACGCCATTTCTATTTCGTTCACCCATGTACAGGCTTCAGTAGGTTACCGATCCTCTCAACTTCGGGGTCCTCTGACTTTGAAGTCTTTGAAACTTGCCAAGTGATTTCTGGTTTGGTTCCTCACATTTGGTATTCCTCGTTGCATAGCTTTGAGCCATCATGTCTGCAAAGTTTTGCATCAGTTCTGGCTGTCGTTCCCAGCATTAGTAAATTCTTCTACCCTTTCTTCTTATCAGGTTTTCCTAAGTCAGGATCTTCTATCTTTTTTTTTGCCTTACCTCTCGGAGCTGCACACGAAGTGTTGCTTGAGGCTCCCATCTGATCAATTTGGATCTTAAGCTTATCCTGCTTTTCCATTATTTCTATTAATGCTTCACGCAACAACTTTTAAGCAACGCCTCTATCTCCCACAACCTTTCCAGGAGAGAAACCTTGTTCTCCGGATCTCGCACCTCTGTTGATGCTTGAGCGGCTTCAACTTGTTTGAATCACTATCCAAATCCACCATTTATCCGATCTATTTTCTCCTTTAGCCACCTCGAGCTTGGGTTCACTTCTATTTCACTATGTGGCCTTGATATTAGCTCTGGGGTATGGATCCGATCCTTCTTATTCCACATATCTTTTCCACCGGACATCTACATACATAAGTTACCACGATTAGCATATAGTATATATACAAGAATCGAGAGTTTTATATACGTTGTCTCTTATTTTGTTTGACGATGAATTTATTCAATTCTCATCAACTCCTATCTCTCTCTCGAAAAGGCGCTTTCATCCACTCTGCGATCGAATCGCATGAAGGCGATGTCGTAAAAAGCCCTGCTCCAAGGTATATATCCTGGTGTCTTTGGCTTCTATCTCAACCTCAACCGTCCTATCTCAGATCTCTCTCTGCTCCAACCTCCTCGTAACTCTGCTAACTCCATCTCACGTTTTATGAGCGAAGGTCTTTGTCTTCTTTGTTCAAAAATCTGAAAGTACGATTTTGTGCCTCCGCTTTCTTTCGACTCTAACCTTTAATTCATCGTTCCTAACTATCAAATCTCTTATCATCTCATTATCTCGTGTACTCCTCGCTAGAGTCCATCGTCTCTTGGGTCAAGGAATTACTATTTTGACTTTCGTCATTCATCCTATGACCACAATAAACGAGACAACATTAAGCCGAGAAATAAAATATATTCATCGATAAAATAAAATATTTTATTTAGTACCACTTGATGAATCTCTTCGACTCATCATCTATCTATATATCCTATAATTCTTCACCGTAGTACTTCGTCTCATGGTTCACTAAATATCTATCTTAACTTTCGTTCCTCCATTCTACTAAGGTTATAACCCAGGTTTCTCATTCCTAACGTTTATAACCTACGACTTTGATACCAACCTGTGGCGCCCCCAAATCCGGGTACTTGAAACCCGAACTCGGTTCTCCACGATACCATTTCTTTAAAATTTGAATAATACTAAAGTAATAATACATTCAACTTAATTTACATACATCAAAGTTTAATTCCCAGTGCACGAGACCTTCAAATACATTCCTTACGATACCGATAATAGATTCCATTGTCTTACTAACTATAACCATTAACTCATAATATAAACTCATTCAATAACTTTCCTTTCCCTTTGTTCGTGCTCGAGCCTTCAAAGTTGCTCATACATAACTTGAAAACATTTAATTTAAGCAAGGATGAGCATTTGAGTGCCCAACAAGTAATAACAATTATATATATAAGTTTGAAAAGAATATAAGTATTCTCTTTACATAACACTTCTACAACGAATCAAAAGTTGTGAAGTAATCAGACTAATAAAAATTCACATAACAACTCTCTTTCAATTTCTTGAAATTAGGCTCCACCCATGAATAGGGTTTAAGAAACATACTATGAACATTCTTTTCATTTTTGAAAGGTTTAGCGAAATCCATCCATAAACCGTTTAAACTTTACAGAGACGCAGTGATCGATCACAGATGTACCTCAGATTGATCAATACTACATAACTCGAATCGAAATTCATCGCTTTTATTCTCTGTCATTCGGTAAAAATTTTCCCATATAGGGATGTTCATACATGCCCGGTTCCAAACCCAAGGTTTTAATCTTGCTCAACAATAATATGTAATTCAATATATATATATATATATATATATATATATATATATATATATATATATATATATCTGAATAAAGGTGTATCAACATGTGAATAAATACTATGATTATCCAAGTGGGGACACTTGTATAACCATTTAGAAATCAACTTAATGTAATATATATCCGAGCTAACATGTTGATAATCAAAGCGTATATAATCATACGAGGAATAGAAAAAATTACAAACTTCTTACTCATGTCCATTGCATAAAGAAAATGCAAAGGTAAGATACTCACTTCGATTCACCGATTACAAATCTCAACTTAGGTTTTATCTCTTTATCACAACCTATCAATAATCGATCATTCGCTTCGATTAGAACAATATATCATAACACATAGTCTCGTCTATTACAATTGAGACATAGTCTAATCACGTCATCACATAATCGCAGTGATCATACTTTTAGTTCATATTCTATACTTGAAATATTTTTATACATTTTTTTCAAATATCTCATCCATGTTCTTACAGTAGCCTTTTCTTTCTTTTATAAGGTCTGACATTTGTCGGCGTACCGACAGCTTTATCGGGTAATTACTGAGTCTAAGACTCTTTTTCTGTACCTCAACATCTGTGAGTATCAGTCATTTTATTTTTAAATGACTTAAAATAATTTTAAAGCATTTATAATAATTTATCATGCATTTTCAGACATCGAAATCATAATTAAATGATTTAAACATCAAACAATTCTTTTATCATTAATAATTAATTAATATTAAATTATTAATGAAACCATTGCCAAAATATAAAAGTTATTTATAATAACTCAAACTATTTTTAAAACATTTATATTACCTTTAAATGATTTTTAAAATAATTAAAATCATTTTAAATAATTACCATTAATATTTAAATATTAATGTACTATTTATCCAAATATTAAAAGTCATTAAGTATAACTTAAAATATTTTTAAATCCTTAATATCCTCTTTAAATGATTTTTAAATAAATAAAACTATTTTAAACTATTTATTTAATATAAATATTAAATAAACTTAATATCACAAATCATTAATTAAATATCATTAATATATAATTATTAATGAAATTATCTTCTAAATATTAAAAGTTATATTTTATAACTCAAAATATCTTTAAATACTTTATTTTCATCTAAAATGATTTTAAAATATTAAAATCATTTTAAACTAATAAATAACTTTAATATCATTAATATTAATTAATTAATAAAATTCATCACAAAATATTAAAAGTCATCACAAATAACTTCAAATATTTTCTTATACCATAAAATAATTTTTCATGATTTTTCATGAATTAAAACTATTTTTAAATCATTTATTTAATATTATAATTAAATAAATAAATACCTTTTATATTCCAAAAATATTAAATATTTATGAAATATACTCAAAATAATTAAATATTATTTTTGGACTTTAAAATAATTTTTCAAATTTAAAATCTAATTTTTCTAATTTTTAAATCATTTTCTAATTTCCGAAATTGAAAATTTAAAATAATTCAAATCTGTCATTAAAGGGCCTATATAATGACATAACTCGTCGCTATATAGTCGTTCTTCCTCAAGCCCGTAAAACCACAAGGCGCTTCTGAGGGACCATGTTTGACCGTGAATAATTCTTAACCTATTGTGTTTCTGAACCAGATTAAAGATCAATCGTGTATTAGAAGTGTAAGACTACACTAACAAACAATTTTCAGATCCAAGAAACAACACATCACGAAGATATTAGCCTTCAAAAATTCTGACAACGCTGTTCTTCAACTGAAGAACAGTCGAGGTGCCTACTTTGGACCCTTATAACTTGAAATCTGTGCATTGTTTGTGTGATCTATCAACTGCAGTGTGTAGAAAACATGTAGAACTACAATTAAAAAGCATCATAACTCTAAAAAAAGCATAGAATCAGCAAAATCTGAGCGGTCAAACTTGAACACGGACAACTGTTCTAAGAAATTCTGGGTTCGCGAAATGGCAGACTCGGTCAACGGGGTTTTGACCGCTTATATCTTTTGATCTAGAATTGATCTGTCCTTTAATCTTTTTGCAGATTCAAGATCACATAACAAGATACACATATCAACTTTTAAACAACAAAAATCATGATCGAAAAAAAAGAGTTATAAGCCCTGACATTTGATTAAAAATCACAGAATCCATTTTTTTTTCCAACTTGCTTAAATCTTCAAATTCGTGCACTTTGATGTTATGGGTCTGTGTTTTTACAACCCAGAACATTAATAGACTCCCTATTACACAACTTTAAACAATCAATTGCATCAATTAACATCAAATCAAGGATTTCTAATTTTGGGATTTTTATACCTTTTCAAGCTTTGATTTCTGATTTTTTTTTGGCTTTGATGCTTCTGATTTGGTTTTTGTGATGGTTGGGCTTTGATTATGAGCTTATGGGCAAGGCAAATTCGTTAGCTAGAGCTTGAGAGAGTGTGTCTAGGGATTTTAGAAAATGTTAGTGTGCATTTGCATTATTTCTCCCTCAATCTCTATATATAGACCATGTCAAGTGCCTTGGATGCTCAATAGGGTTGGTATAATTGAGGTGTAATGGTATAGTAGCATGAGGGAATTCTAGAAGCCATTGATTAGCTAGCATAATTGAAGATTCCATCAACAATGCTACTAATAATACACTAAAATGGACAAAAGGGTATTTTGGTAATTTCCCATATAATTTCATGGGCATTCTTGTAGATGGCAATTAAATGTAATATTTAATCACTAGATGGTAATTTTATTATTTACCAATTACTTTTCATCCTTTGGTAAATTAAAACATTTATACATTAACATCGTAATTAAACCCAATAATTTAAAATTAGGGTTTTCGATTTAAAATTTAGGGTTCTATAATTAGGGTTTCTTAACGCCATCAATTAGAGTTTCTAATTGACCATTAGGGTTCTCTAATTATATGTGTATGTTACTAACAACAGTCATTACGATCTCTAACTTCAACCTGTTAGGGTTATAATAATTAGGGTTTGTCTAATTATCGACGTACAATAATAATTAGGGTTTTCTTCTAGTTTCTGACATTCTTATACACAAACTTCATATACACATCTACCACTCGGTCATTTCTCATAACCGAGTTTAATAATTAGGGTTTCACACACGATAATATCTATGACCTAATCAATAAAAATCATTGCTCAATATTATCTCTGTCACATATACACAGATATATAATTATGGTAATCAGTAAAATTATTATAACAATAATATAATATTATTATTCTCATCTCTTGATCACAATCTCAATCCGGGTTTTGAATCTCATATCTCAATTCTCTTTCTTACATAACATCAATAATCAAGTTAAAATAATTAACTTAAATATTACGAACAATTCATATAATAAAATATTTATTATATAAATCTAATTATCACTTCATATATATTTCCAATCATGTTTTCATGGAAAATAATTAATAAAAATATTTTACTTACGAAATTAATTATCATAATAATATAATTTGTGGTAATTAATTATTCCAAAATTATTTCTAATTTTTCAAGTAATAAATATATTTGCATTTATCGTTCACATTACTTGACACTTATTCTCGTCATTAAATAAAAAAAAAAAAAAATTATATGCAAAATTTCTTATTTATTTTATATAGAAATTATCGGGTTATTACATTCAGAAAATATTTTAAGTTATTTTCCATGACTTTTAATATTTTGTGATGAATTTTATTAATTAATTAATATTAATGATATTAAAGTTATTTATTGATTATATTAAATAATTAGTTTAAAAATGATTTTAATATTTTAAAAATCATTTTAAAAAAAAAGTATTTAAAAATATTTTGAGTTATAAAATATAACTTTTAATATTTAAAAGATAATTTCATTAATAATTATATATTAATGATATTTAGTTAATGATTTGTGATATTTAGTTTATTTAATAATTATTATTAAATAAATAGTTTAAAATGGTTTTATTTATTTAAAAATCATTTAAAGAGGATATTAAGGATTTAAAAATATTTTAAGTTATAATTAATGACTTTTAATATTTGGATAAATAGTACATTAATATTTAAATATTAATGGTAATTATTTAAAATGATTTTAATTGTTTTAAAAATCATTTAAGGGTAATATAAATGTTTTAAAAATAGTTTGAGTTATTATAAATAACTTTTATATTTTGGAAATAGTTTCATTAATAGTTTATTATTAATTAGTTATTAATGATAATGGAATTGTTTAATGTTTAAATCATTTAATTATGATTCCGATGTTTGAAAGTTATAGCCAGTCAAACTAGCTGACTTGAGATCCGGTTATGAAGTTTAGGATTTGATGAAGAACACCTATAGCAACAGTTATATCACTATAGGCCCTTTAGTGACAGATTTGAATTATTTTAAAATTTTCAATTTCTGGAAAATTCCGAAAATGATTAAAAATAAAATGTCTCGATATTTACTGTATGTTGAAGTATACGTAATAAGAGTCTTAGACTCAAGATTTACAGATAGAGTTGTTTTGCACAATCGACAATTGTAAATAAATTGACCCTAACTTAGATATTTGAATGTGTTTATGATTGTTTAGGACGAATGGTTCGTTAGATATATGTGATGACGTGATTAGACTAAGTGCTGACTATAATAGACAGTACTATGTGTTATGATATATTGTTCTAATCGAACGAATGATCTGATTATTGATAGGTTGTGATAAAGAGATAGAATCTAAATTGAGATTTGTAATCGACCGTCGATGAGTATCCTACCTTTGCATTTTCTTTATGCAATGGACATGAGTGAGAGAGTTTCGTAATTATTCTATTCCCCGCATGATTATATGCGCTTTGATTATCAACATGTTAGCTTTATATATATTCATTAAGTTGATTTCTAAATGCTTTTACAAGTGTCCCCACTTGGATAATCATGGCATTTATTCACATGTTGATATACCTTTTTCAATTACCCGTATATATATATGTTGAACTACATATTATTGTTGAGTAAGATTAAAAACCTTCGGGTTTAGAACCACGCATGTATGAACATCCCTATATGGGAAAATTTTTGCGCCCGAGGCGGATAGAATAAAACGATGAATTTCGTTCAGGTTATGTAGTATTGATCAATACAGGGTACAACGGGGCTGATCACCCTCTGTACCCGTAAGCTAGAACGGTTTGCGGATGAATTTCTGCCAAACCTTTTCGAAAATGAAAAATAATGTTCATAGTATATTTCTTAAACCCTATTCATGGGTAGAGCCAGAGCCAAATTTAAATAATTTGGAAGAGAGTTGTTATGTGAATTTTTTATCAGTACAGATTACTTTACAACTTTCGATTCGTTGTAGAAGTGTTATATAAAGAGAATACTTATATTCCTTAGCTTATATATATATAATTGCTATCACTTGCTGGGCACTCAAATGCTCATCCTTGCTTACATTAAATGTTTTCGATTCATTATAAAAGCAACTCCAAGGTTCGAAACGCATAAAGGAAAGAAAAGTCGCTCGAATGAGAATTAGTATGAGTTAATGGTTATAGTTAGTAAGACAATGGAATCTATTGTCGTATATTGTAAGGAATGTATTTTGAAGGTCACGCACAGGGAAGTAAAATTTGATGTATGTAAATTAAGTTCGAATGTATTATTATTTAGTATTATTCAAATTTTAAAGAAATGGTATTGTGGAGAATCGAGTTCGGTCATAAGTACGGATTGGGGTCGCCACATTTATTCACTGAGCGTCTTGTAATCCGTAGATAGGTTATTCTCACATATTAATAAGAAAGAGAATGACAACCCTTATAAGTATGAAGAAAATAACATCTTTTATGAATACAAAAGAAATAATACCCCCTTACGAATACGAAAAATAATATCCCTTACAAATACAAAAAATAATATCCCTTACGAATGCGAAAAATAATATCCCTTACGGATGCAAAAAATAATATCCCTTACTAATACGAAAAATAATATCCCTTACGAATACGAAAAATAATATCTCTTACCTTAGTAGGAGATTGGATACTGCTATAGTGTAGTAGCAGAATATTCTTCTTCTTTCTCTCTTATTCTCTCTCTATAGTTTCTCTCACTATAACTTGTGATTATAACTTTGCTCTTCAAAATTGGTAGGAAATAATGAATGGATGGAGGAGTATTTATAGGCTATGAAGAGGTGGTAAATTACATGGTTAATTATACTTTAGTACCTTCATCTTTGCCTCCATTTTTAATTTACTCCCTCAAGTATTATCAATCTTGCATAAACTCCCCTAATAGTACTTGCATGTGAACCAATAGTTCTTTGCATGTGAACCAATAGTTCTTTGCATGTGAACTAAAAGCAATTAATTGCTCATTTATCCGATTAATTACTCGTTTGGTCAATTTAACATCCAGAAATCATTTATTATCGAAATACATGTCGATTTCCACTAACATTAATATTCCTAACACAATGGAAATATTTTTATCAACAATTTCATCTTAAAATTTTTGAAGTTTGACTATTTCTAAAAAAGTCAATTGTTTACTTTTTGACCAAAAAGTTAACCCCGTCAAATTTTGTGTTTATAGTCTATTTTGACGAATTTCATCGCCCCAAACTCAAATAATTTATTCGCGTCTCCAAATTCAACTCCAAACTCAAATTCGAGTTTTAATTTCATTTTCTTATGTTTTATACACACTTTTGCTTTCTGAGTTAGTTTAAACTATTTAATTAGTCTCGACTAACTATTAAATTAAATCTTATCACTTATTGCTAATAAATATATATAACACATTTTTAATCTTTCAACAATTATTCATTATTAATATTATAACTCACAATATTTACAATCAGATCGTTCCTAGGAAAGAGGGGGCTTTTCGATAAGAATTTCTCCATACTGGCGCGCAATTAAATAACCAAACCCCTTTCCTCGACAGGACTTTCTAGACATTGTCGATGATGCAAATAATAATATGAATAAATGTGTCGTCTCAATTATTGATTTAATAATATAAAATATTGTGCAGATGATACTTTGACAATAATGGAATCAATAATATGCGATACTATACAACAACTACTTTGGCAATTATTAAATAAAACTGAGTGACTTCTTACATAAGCATCAATAATCAAAGATATTGTACAATACCGTGTGCTACTTTTCAATACCGTGTACCACTGTAGAACAACGCGTATTATTGTACTTTTATTATCGTGTATTTTAACAGTTTAACGGTAAAAGTTTTACTATTATTTTCATAAAAAGGTTATTTCTATCGTTTTTTATATCCGATAGTTATTCCGTTGTGGGGTCCACCAATGATTGCGTCGTCGTACGAATATTCCCCGATAAAAAGGATATTCTCTGACCAAATGAATATTCCCCAACACAACGAATATTTTATAACAACTTGTTTACTTTGTAAAATTTTCATATATCACACTTAACTTTAACCTTTTATCAATTTAACCATTTACTGAATAGAATAATAATTATAAGAAAATTTGAATACTTTTATTTCATAAAATTCGAGGTCTTACAATCTCCCCTCCTTATGAAATTTCATCCCCGAAATTTACGTACCTGGTAGTTCGAAGAGGTGAGAATACCTTGCTTTCATTTCAGATTCTATCTTCCCCGTCATTTCCTCTGTATCATGATTTCTCCATTTCTCATTTCTTAGATACCATTCCAGGATACAACTTCAAAACAAAGGTTAATTGACATATCACAATTTGTTAACTTATTAAGTAAAAAAATTCAGCTTAGGTAGGGTACACCCTAGCGAAGGATATTAGTCGTCTCTCCCCTCCTAGTTCTAGTCTCAGATCTCCGCCAAAGACCATATCTCTAAGTTTTGATACCAACTGTGACGCCCCCAAAATAGGTCCACACAACCCATTCTGGGTCGCCAGATACACGGTACAGAATCCAAATACAAATCTTCCTATTTACAACTATTAAACTGTCGTGCAAAATTAGACAACACATAAGTTGTGAGTTTCAATACAAATATTGTACTGAATATAATACGACAATGTACAGACCCAAATTATTATAATGCCGTATAAAATACAGCAACAAATATTTCAAGTCTTCAAAGGAACACGAGAAGATTTATGTCCTCCTCATTCTAATGGGGTGTATTTTTGACGCTTCTAAATTTGAGTTCACCTCAACCTATTGTTGTTCACCAAAATTAACTATTAAATGAAGTATAAAATATGACACACATTTTAAGTCCTCAATAAAATCATATATTGTCATGCTATTTTATAATATATTGAGAAACTTCAACAGTCACAGACCATCACTCTACTCCCCTCTTATCCCCGCTCGACCCAGCTACACTCTTATTACCTGAAAGGAATTTTGAAGCAAAAGGGTGAGCACAAATAGCCAGTAAAGAGCATTATGACTAAAGATAATTAAATTATCAATAGCCTTCATCGATAATAAATCAAATATTTAGAACATATAGTAGATGATAAAAGTTTTCAACCATAATTGCAGCAGAATTAACAATTCATTAGAAGAGTCAAGTAGAACATAATGTCTACTATCTCCTCCAAATTAAAAGTCCATCATTAATATTTCATTCATGTAATATCCATCAATAGTTCTTTGTTGTACCCAAGACAGAGAGAACTTTCATCACCTGTCTTCACCTGAACCACCAAATATTATAGTTAAATTCACAATTCATGTTTACAATCATGTAAATCAAAAGTTTCTCCTTGTCACAAAGGCTTGATAGAACTTTCACTCAATATCCTTGCCCCAAAGGCTAAAGACATTCAAATGTAATAACAATGATCATACCAATCAATTGTCTACCTTAACCCTACGGGCCAAAGATATTCAACCATAAAACCAATGGTCATGATCATGCTAATCAATTGTTTGTCAGTACATTACGGCCAAAGACATTCAATTGAAAAACCAATGGTCATGATCATGTCAAACAATAGTTTATATTTGCACTACGGGCCAAAGATATTTATTTGTATCATTAGTGGTCATGATCATGTCATACACCTGTCCATCTTTGCACTACGGGCCAAAGCTATCAATTAACAGTTCATCTTTGCACTATGGCCAAAGATATCAATCAAAAGTTCTTTTTTGCACTACGGGCCAAAGAGAACTTTCATCACAAGTCTTTATCTGTAACATTAAAGTTCATGATTATAACAATACACAGTTCCTGGTCATAATCATACCAATTAACAATCCATCTTTGTGCTACGGGCCAAAGATGACTTTCAGCACAATATAAGCATGAGGATGATGACAAAGATATAAAGAATCAATCAAGTGAGATCAAGGATAAATATTAGAGATTTATAATTCAATTAATCTATAGTCCAATAATGTCCAAATTATCAACATGAAGATCAAAACATGGATTCAATTTCAAGAATAAGATTCATAAAAGATAACTTGGAGAAAGAAAATAAAATAAAATTTCATTATGAATAGTACTCATGAATAGTACCGTATGAATAGTACCCATGAATAGTACCGTATGAATAGTACCAAATTAATAGTATCCTATCATGCAAAGTACCCCGAGTAAATAGTACCCCGTCATGCAAAGTACCCCAAATGAATAGTACCCCGTCATACAAAGTACCCCAAATGAATAGTACTCTGGTATGAATGGTACCCATAAATGGAGAATACAAAAGAAAACGATATCCCTTGACGAGTACAAAAGAAATGATATCTCATACAAGTATGAAAGAATATACAAAACTAAAAATGGATTTTCACTCGTCATGCGGTTGTGACACCTCCAAAATAGGTTTACATCACTTATTTTGAGTCATCAAATACATGATACAGAATTCAAATAAAACTTAATTATACAACTGTCGTGTAAAATACGACAAAACATATTTGAGAGTTTTAACACGAATATTGTCTCGTAGACAAAATCTACACTCAAATAGAGTCCTTATTACAATTATTATTACACTATTTCATAGAATAGTGAGGACTACTAAAGCAACCATTTGGACCGTCACTCCATTCTCCGACTAGTCCCAGCTATATTCTCATTTCCTGAAGAGAACAATGAAAGCAAATGGTGAGCTCAACTAGCCCAGTAAAAGATATTATGACTAAGATATTGTAGAATAAATTATCGTTAGCCTTCAACAGTGTTAAATCGATAGAATATAATAGACAACAAGTTTAACTGCAATGGAACAAATAATCCATTAGAAGAGTCAAGTAGAGCATGATATCTACTATTTTCAATGATTTAAAAGTTTATCATCAATTTTATCGCCGAGACTCAGCTCAATAAATAATCCACATCACTGAATTATCCATGCACAACGGGCCAAGAATATTCATTATTATCACATTTACGAATCATACATGCACTACGGGTCAAGGATATTCGTTATTATCACCAATGGTCATGATCATGCCAGCAACTGTCCATCAATGCACTACGGGCCAATGAGGACTTTTACCACATCATTTGTAACATTACAGGTCATGATTATACCGATACATAGTCATAATCATACCAATCAACAGATGTACTACGGGCCAAAGATAAATTTTATCATAATATAAGCATGAGGATGATGATAATGATATAAGCATTAATCAAATGAAATCAAGGATAAATGTTAAAGATTTTTAATTTATCTAGAGTTTAAAAATGTCCAAATTATCAACATGACAACTGCTTTATGGAGTAAAATTCAAGAATAATATTCTGAAAATAATTTGGATAGAAAAGAAATCAATTTTTGTCATGAATAGTACCCCGGGTGAATAGTATCTAAGTGATTAGTACCCTATGAATAGTACTTTGTGAATAGTACCCCGTGAATAGTACCCCGACATAAAAAGATCAAAATTTAACAAGAATGTTCAAAAAAATATTCTTGTGAAATGATACTAGACGAAGCACAAATTTCAAGGATATTCTACTAATTTCAAGGAGTATAGAAGCAATACTTTAGCAAAATGAGTAGAATTCGAAATCTGAAACAAAATATTATTACTTACATACTACAGATTATGGAAGAAAATATTATTCCGTACGAATATTGAACAAAAATAATATCCCTTAACTTTAAAGGAGAGTATTTCTGACTGGTAAGGCGTGAATATTCTTGAAAAAAATTTATACTATTTTCTACGCTTAAAACTTCCTTAAACTCAAAAGAAATATGCTCAATATTATAGAAGAATAATTTTCTGATTCTGGTGTGATTTTCAATTCTAAACTAAGCATCCTATTTATAGGAGAAGGACAAGATACTATTTGAAAAGAAAAATCACAGACGCACAGTAATAGAAATTCACGGGCACTTCTTCGGCTGAAAAAATTTGATTTACTATGAAGCACTATGCAATAAAATATAATATATTCTATTTTTCATAAAAAAATAAAACTTATTATAATATATATATATATATATATATATATATATATAATAAACTCCTCTCCACCAAGTATCCCCCCCATTGTGAACTTTGAAATATATATATATATATATATATATATATATATATATATATATATATATATATATATATATATATATATATATATATAACAAAATTGAGATAACTTTCTACCGACAGTTTTGAAAAATGGGTAAGTGGGGGGTCCATATAATAAATAAAATTTACAACAAATACATTATAAAAATCCCCTCTATTTATCTCAATTCACTAGGCTTCACAAAACACATTTTTAATAACATTTATCATTAATATTATAACTCCCAATATTAACAACCAGATCATTCCCAAGAAAGAGGGGGCTTTCTGATAAGAATTTCTCCTTATTGGCGCGCAATTAGGTGACAAACCCCTTTCCTCGACAGAAATTTTTAGACATCGTCAATAATGCAAATAAAATATGGATAACTTTATCATCTCAATTATTGATTTAATAATATAAAATATTGTGACAATAATTGAATCAATAACGTGAGATACTATGCAACAATTACTGTGGCAATAATTAAATAAAACTGAGTGACTTCTCACGTAAGAATCAATAATCAAAGATACTGTACAATACCATGTGCTACTATGCAACCACGCCAGACATCTTGTATTTTTTATCAAAGGGTATTTCAACGATTAACGCTAATAAAAAACTTTCACCGTTATTTTTATAAAAAGATATTTCTGTCATTTTCTAACTCCGACAGTAATTTCGTTGTGGGGTCCACCAATGATTATGTCGTCTTACAAATATTCCCTGATAAAACGAATATTCCATGACCAAACGAATATTTTATAACAACTTGCTTATTTTGCAAAATTTATAAATATTACCGACAACTATAACATTATATCAAATCCACACCATAATATTCAAAATGATATTTAGAGAAAATTATTCTTTATTCATAAAAGTTGGGGTCTTACAACCTCCCCTTCTTATGAAATTTCATCCTCGAAATTGGTGTACATACGTGTTATATCGAAGAGGTGAGGATACCTTGATTTCATTTTAGATTCTAACTCCCAGGTTATTTTTTCAACATCGTGGTTTCTCCACAAAACTTTGACTTGAGGTATAACCTTTGAGCGTAGAATATGTTCCTTCTTATCCAAGATTTTAACAGGTACCTCTTTATACGTTAAATCTTCCGTTATCTCGTCTAGTTTTAATTCAATAATGTGGTTCGGTTTTCCACAAATTTTACGTATATAAAAATATAGAAAAACCGTTATGAACACGAGACAGACTTGGCGGTAAGGCGAGACTATAAGCCACAGTTTCTACTCGATCGAGGATTTTAAATGGGCCAATGAATCGAGGATTGAGCTTTCCTCTCTTTCTAAATCTTGTAACTCCTTTCCATGGAGCAACACGTAATAACACATGATCTCCAACATTAAATTCCACGTCCCTTCGATGAATATCAACATAACTCTTTTGTCAATCTTGTGAGGTTTTTGTACGTTGCCAGATTATTTGAATCTTTTCCGTAGTTATGCGTACCAATTTCGGTCCCAACAACGTTGTTTCACCACGTCATCCCAACATACTAGAGAACGATACTTTCGTCCATACAACGCCTCGAATGGAGCCATGCATATACTTGCTTGATAGTTGTTGTTGTAAGAGAACTCCACCAATGACAAGAACTTGTCCCAACTTCCTTTGAAGTCAAGGACACAGAGTCTTAATAGATCCTTAAGAGTTTAAATAGTCCTCTCTGACTGTCCGTCCGTTTGAGGATGATATGCCGAACTGAATCGTAAATCCGTGTCCATAGCTTTCTGCAAACTGACCCAAAATGGTGAAGTGAATCTTGGGTCTTGATCAAAAACTATGGATACTGGCATACCATACAGTCTTACAATCTCATTTATCTATATACTGTAAGACCCCAACTTTTATGAATAAAGATGAATTTTCTATAATTATCATTTTTTGAATATTATGGAATGAATTTGATATAATGTTATAGTTGTGGGTAATAGTTATAAATTTTGCAAAGTACGCAAGTTGTTATATAATATTCAATTGGTCGGGGAATATTCGTTTTAATAGGGAATATTCTTACGACGGCACAATCATTGATGGATCCCACAACGGAATTATTGTCAGAATGAGAAAATGACAAAAATATTTTATGAAAATAACGGCGGAAGTTTTATCGTTAACTGTTGAAACACAGGTGTTAAAAATGCGAGAATACGGCGTGGTTGCATAGTAACACACGGTATTGATTATTGATGCTTACGTGAGAAGTCACTCAATTTTGTTCAATTATTGCTTCAGTAATTGTTGCATAGTATCTCACGTTAATTGATTCAATTATTGTCGATATTTTATATATTATTAAATCAATAATTGAGATAAGAAAGTTGTTAATATTATTATTTGCATTATTAACGATGTCTAGAAGTTCTGCCAAGGAGAGGTTTGGTCACCTAATTGCGCGCCAATATGGAGAAATCCTTATTGGAAAGCCCCCTCTTTCCTGGGAACGACCTGGTCGATTAATATTGTGAATTATAATAATGATGATAAATGTTGTTAAAAATATTGGGGAAATTTTTATGAAGTGTTTGATGTAAATTTTGCTTATTTTATGAACCGCTATTTACCCATTTTTTTTCACAATAATCGGTAGAAAAGTTAAGTGGTGCCACATATGGGGGCCACATGTGGGGCCCACGTATGTTGAAATGGGGGGAGGGAAATGGAATGTCACGGGTGGAATTGGGGGAAAATAATTATCAGGAGGGTGTTTTATTATAATATACATATACATATATATTTGCATGTGTTATTTATATATATATATATTATATAAAAATTTATATATATATATATATATAGGTTTGTCTGGATGGAAAAAAGGGGGGGATTAGTTTTAACATATATATATATAGTTAGTGCACATTTTATACTAAGAAGGTCACATATTATATATATATATATATATATATATATATAACGTTATTTTATTTAAAAGATTTTGTTTTATTAGAATATTTTATTGTAAACCAATCTGGATGAATCTGCTTAAAAAGTAAATCAATCTGGATCATTCATGGATTGGTTACTTATTCAGATCCATTCTTCATAAATAGAAGCTCATTCCTTCATTATTTCTTACGAATTCACTAAAACTCTAGAGAGAGAAACTATAGAGAGAAAGAAGAAAAGTATTCTACTACTTCACTACTCCTATATCCAGTTTGTTCTAAGGTAAGGGGTATTATTTCTTTCATATTCATGAAGAGAACTTCTGTTATTCTATTTTTTTATTCATTGGAATAACTTTGATACACTGGCCTACCCTATACTTGGTGAAATTTTGTTTTGTTATTCCATTATTTATCATTATGTTGAATAACTTTATCTGCTCAAGCATCGCATATATGGTGAAATTCTTACATTATTCCATTCTTTATTATTCTAACTGGAACATCTTATGCATGCATTTACGCATGACCTAGTTTCGTTATTTATTATTTTGTTGGAACATCACATTCGGTGCGAATTTTGCGACGACTCGGTTCCGTTATTTATTATTCATTGGAATATCCTCATGCATGCGTTTACGCATGACTTCGGATTCATTATTTATTATTACATTGGAATAACTTTATATGCGTATTGGTCTATCGCATGCCCGGTGATTTCTTTTGTTATTCCATTCTTTATTATACTCGGTTGGTTAAAGTTTTGACTTCTATACTCCATGAAATTAGTGGAATATCCTTGATATTTGCGCTTCATCCAAAGATATCTTTTCATGGAAATATTTTTCGAGCATTCTTGAATTTTACTCTCTGAAAGAAGTATCATGTTGACAATTTGGACGTTATTAGTTCTGGATAAATTAATTCTTGAACTTGTTTAATTGAATTCTTATATCATTGTCATCATCCTCATGTTTATATTATGTTGAAAGTCATCTGTGGCCTGTAGTGCATAGATTGACTTGGTATGATTATGACCAGGGATTAATCGATATAATCATGATCGTAATGTTACAAATGATGTGGTAAAAGTCCTCATTGGCCCGTAGTGCATTGATGTACAGTTGTTGGCATGATCATGACCATTGATGAATACACGAATATCCTTGGCCCGTAGTGCATGGATAATTTGTGGTTGTGATACTAATGAATATCCTTGGCCGTAGTGCAGGGATGATGTGGATTATTTATTAAGCTAGAGTCTTAGCGATAAAAGTGATGAAAAATCTTTTTAAATCATAAAATATAGTAGATTTTATTCTCTTCTTGACTCTTTTAATGGATTGCTTGTTCCGCTGCAATTAAACGTGATGTTTGTTATATTGTATTAGTTTAACACTGTTGAAGGCTAACGATAATTTATTTTTTATTATCTTAGTCATAATATTTCTTACTGGGCTAGTTGAGCTCACCCTTTTACTTTTATTGTTCTCTTCAGGAAATGAGAACGTAGCAGGGACTAGTCGGGGAATGGAGTGATGGTCTAGATAATAGCATTAGTAGTCCTCATTATTCTGTTAAATAGTGTGATAATAAATGTAATGATGACTCAATTGAGTGTGGATATTGTCTAGATGAAAATATTTGTATTAAAACTCACAACATATGTTTTGTCGTATTTTACACGACTGTTGTATAATTAAGTTGTATTTGAATTTTGTACCATGTATTTGGCGACTCAAGATGGGTGATGTATACCTATTTTGGGGGCGTCACAGTTAGTATCAAAGCTTAGGATATGATCCTGCTAAGATGTCGACAAAGAACTAGGAGGGAGGCACGGGAATTCCTTCACTAGTATGACCTACCTAAGTTTATTTTGTATTTAATTGGTTCGATCGAGTATAGGGATAATATATGATATGTTAATTAACCCTTGTTTTGTGGGCGATTTTGAAAATGACATACGAGAATGTTGAGAACATCAATGGAGCACAGGAGACCGCCAGAGTCTCCACAGATCAATAATAAGGATAATGTGCATCAGGAAGGCAACAATCCTCAGGCAAACAACAACACTGACCAGATGATGAACAATGGAATGTTTGGAAGCTTTATGTAATTCATGCAACATCAGGCAAGAGCGGTTCCTATACAAAATGCAGGTGGAAACACTGACAACTCTCGACGCACATCGCTAGCGATTCAAGGAACTGGACCACCGGAGTTTTTGGAGAGCCAAAACCACTTAAGGCGGAGACGTGGATAAAGCAGATCTGCAAGATATTTGATGTCTTGGGATACTTCGAGGAGCAAAAGGTTCCCTTTGCCACCTTCATGTTACGTGCAGAGGCAGATTATTGGTGGGAATCTGTAAAACGTACTCAAAATGCCGCACTGAAGATGACTTGGGAGAAGTTCCAAGAATTGTTCAACGACAAGTACTTTCCCGAAAGTATTCGTCACATGAAAGAGGTAGATTTCATCAAGCTGGAGCAAAACAACATGACCGTGTCGCAGTACGAAGCCAAGTTTGCCGAGTTGTCCCGGTTTGCGTCCCATTTGGTTGATAATGAGGAGAGAATGACGCGAATATTTCTAAGAGGTTTGAAACCCGAGATACGTCAATATCTTATCTCTAATAAACTGTGTTTGTATTCAGATGTTGTTAATAGGGCTCAGTTATTGGAGCACGATAATGAGTCAACTCAACCAAAAGAGAGCAGCCAACAAAATGATAATACTAGTGATAGCAGTCATCGAAGCGGTGACAATAAGCGTGGAGGGAATCAACATGCCAGAAATGGTAACCACTTCGGTGGTAATCATGGCCAAAATAATAAGAATGGACATTTCAAGAAGAGGAGATTCAACAATGATGGAAAGACGTCAGCACCAACACCCGTTGTTAAGGAAGGAGAACGACCACCTATCATATGCTTCAAATGCGGAGGGGAGGGACACATCACCCAAATCTGCTGATGTCATCCCAAAAGCATGTTATAATTGTGGAAGAGAAGGTCACCTAGCCCGATTTTGTCGTTCACCGAAGACAAGTTCAGCTAGGATGGAGGCACCAAAGTACATCCCAGAAAAGTCAAAGCCAATAGTGCAAGGGAGAGCGTTTGTCTTGACCTCCCAAAAAGCAAGGAACTTGAACGAGGTCATCACGGGTAAGCTTATCATAAACTCTAGCGAAGTTTATACCTTATTTGATACCGGTTCTACCCATTCTTTTATTTCTCCTACTTGCGCTCAACGTTTAAATTTGACTCCGGAGAAATTAGACTTTGACTTATCTGTTGAAACTCCATTGGGAGAAACCTTCATTACATCCACTATTTATAAGTCTTGTTTGGTTCAAATCGGTACCCTCACATTACCTATTGATCTTATTTCATTGAAAATACTTGCATTTGACGTAATTCTAGGGATTGATTGGTTAACTACTCATCATGCAAAAATTGATTGTTTTCATAAGGTTGTTAGCTTTCATATTCCTAACCAACCTATTATGCTTAATTCAAGCAACCAAATCATTAAAATCAATCATCGCCATCTCAAGCCATAAAGCTATTCGTTTATTGAAAAGCGGATGTCAAGCTTTCTTAGCTCATGTCACGCGGATCTAAACAAAAATACGTCGGTTTTGAATGATATTTCTATTGTTAATGAATTTCACGATGTATTCCTCGAAGAATTTCTGGCCTACCCCCAGAACGTGAAATTGAATTTTGTATCGACCTTGAACCCGGTATAAAACCCATTTCCAAAGCCCCATATCGAATGGCTCCTATTAAACTTCAGGAGTTAAAGACCCAACTGCATGAATTGTTAGACATCGGTTTCATTCATCCTAAAGACGTCTCCTTGGGTGCTCTCTGCTCTATTCGTGAAGAAGAAAGATGGGAGTATGCGACTTTGTATTGATTATCGAGAGTTGAACCATGTCACTATCAAAAATAGATATTCATTGCCTCGCATTGATGACCTGTTTGACCGGTTACAAGGCGCCAATTTTTTTTCAAAAATTGATCTTCGTTCCGGATATCACCAATTGAAGATTAGAACCGATGACATTCCAAAGACGGCTTTCAGAACTCGGTACGGGCATTATGAATTCCTATTCATGTCTTTTGGATTGACTAATGCTCCTGCTGCCTTCATGAATATGATGAATCGAGTATTCAAGGAATATTTGGATCACTTTGTGGTCGTCTTTATTGATGACATCCATATCTATTCCAAAAGCCATGAAGATCATGAACAACACTTGAGGCTGATACTTCAAAAGCTTCGTGAATATAAGATTTATGCCAAGTTGATGAAATGCGAGTTCTGGCTTGAGGAAGTAGCATTCCTTGGGCACGTGGTATCAAGTCATGGAATATCTGTTGACCCAACAAAGATTGAAGCTATTCAAAGTTTGGGAGTAACCTAAATCGTTAATGACCGGCGTAGCTTTCTCGAACTAGCCGGTTATTATCGGAGATTAAATGAAGGATTTTCTCGAATCGCTACTCCTTAACTCACCGACTCGAAAAGATACAAAATTCGGTTGGAACGAGGAATGTGAGAAGAGTTTTCAAGAACTCAAGAGAAGACTCATTTCAGCACCTGTTCTGACAATTCCATCTGGCTCGGAGGGATTTGTCATCTACAGTGATGCTTCAGGTAAAGGGTTAGGATGTGTTCTCATGCAACATGGGAAAGTCATAGCCTATGCCTCTCGATAACTCAAAGAATATGAGAGGAATTATCCTACTCATGATCTAGAGTTGCCAGCTGTTGTCTTCGCACTTAAAATTTGGAGGCATTACTTGTATGTGAAGAAAGTGGAGATCTTTACGAATCATAAAAACCTCAAATATTTCTTCACTAAAAAGGAACTCAACATGCGACATCGATGGTGGCTTAAACTGTTGAAAGATTATGATCATACCATTCAATACCATCCTGAAAAAGCAAACATGATAGCTGACGCATTGAGTAGAAGATCATATGCAGGTACGAGTGCGATATTGTCAACGCAGAGGCCCATTTTGTATGACTTGCAAAGGATAGAGATAGAGATAAAGACTCCAGGGACCCACGTGATGATGGCGAATATACGAGTAGAACCGACTTTAATCGATAAAGTTAAAGCTGCTCAAGCTACAGACTTGGAGCTGATGCATATGAGGAAGAAAGTACAAGAAGGTGCTATGCCGGAAGCAAGAATCGATAAAGAAGGAATACTTCGAGTCAACTCCAGACTTTGTGTTCCTAACGATCCTGATTTAAAGTATAAAATCATGATGAAAGCACACAACACACCGTTTGCAATTCATCTTGGGAGTACCAAAATGTATCATGATCTTCGACATACATTTTGGTGGGGCAATATGAAGAGAGAGATAGCGCTGTTTATCTCAAGGTGTTTAACTTATCAACGAGTCAAGGCAGAGCATCAAGTACGAAAAGGTCCATTGCAACCACTTGAAATTCCAGAATGGAAGTGGGAGCACATTACCACGGATTTTGTTACTGGTCTTCCCAAGGTTTCTCAAGGCATAGATGCAATTTGGGTCATTGTTGATAGATTGACTAAGTCTGTTCATTTCTTACCAATACGAGAAACTTATACACTTGAACGTCTTGCTCGTATATACATAAACGAGATTGTAAGACTACATGGTATGTCAGTATCCATTGTTTTTGATTGAGACCCAATATTCACTTCACGATTTTGGGTTAGTTTGCAAAAAGCTATGGGCACGGATTTACGATTTAGTTCGGCATATCATCCTCAGACGGACGGACAATCAGAGAGGACTTTTCAAACTCTGAAAGATTTATTAAGACTCTGTGTCCTTGACTTCAAGGGAAGTTGGGATAAGTTCTTACCATTGGTGGAGTTTTCCTACAACAACAGCTTATCAAGCAAGTATTGGCATGGCTCCATTCGAGGCGTTGTATGGAAAGAAAGTGTCGCTTCTCCGGATCTTTGGGATGAGGTGGGTGAAGCAACGTTGTTGGGATCGGAGTTGGTATGTATGACTACGGAAAAGATTCAAGCGATCCGACAACGTATAAAGACCTCACAAGATCGACAAAAGAGTTATGCTGATCTTCATCGAAAGGACGTGGAATTCGATATAGGAGATCATGTGTTGTTACGTGTTGCTCCATGGAAAGGAGTTACGAGATTTGAAAAGAGAGGAAAGCTCAATCCTCGATTCATTGGCCCATTTTTAATCCTCGATCGAGTAGAAACTGTAGCCTATAAACTCGCTTTACCGCCAAGTATGTCTCGTGTTCATAACGTTTTTTACATATCCATGTTACGTAAATATGTGGAAGACCCGAACCACATTATTGAGTTAGAACCAGATGAAATAGCGAAAGATTTAACGTATGAAGAGGTTCTTGTTCAAATCTTGGATAAGAAGGAACATATTATACGCTCCAAGGTTATACCTCAAGTCAAAGTTTTATGGAGGAACCACGATGTTGAGGAAATGACCTGGGAGTTAGAATCTGAAATGAAATCAAGGTATCCTTACCTCTTTGACATACCAGGTACGTACCCTAATTTTGAGGACAAAATTTCATAAGAAGGGGAGATTGTATGACCCCAACTTTTATGAATAAAGATGAATTTTCTATAATTATCATTTTTTGAATATTATGGAATGAATTTGATATAATGTTATAGTTGTGGATAATAGTTATAAATTTTGCAAAGTACGCAAGTTGTTATATAATATTCGATTGGTCGGGGAATATTCGTTTTAACAGGGAATATTCGTACAACGGCACAATCATTAGTGGACCCCACAACGGAATTATTGTCGGATTGAGAAAACGACAAAAATATTTTATGAAAATAACGGCGGAAGTTTTATCGTTAACTGTTGAAACACCCGGTGTTAAAAATCTGAGAATACGCGTGGTTGCATAGTAACACCGCGTATTGATTATTGATGCTTACGTGAGAAGTCACTCAATTTTGTTCAATTATTGCTTGAATTGTTGCATAGTATCTCACGTTAAGCGATTCAATTATTGTCGATATTTTATATATTATTAAATCAATAATTGAGATAAGAAAGTTGTTAATATTATTATTTGCATTATTAACGATGTCTAGAAGTTACGCGCGAGGAGAGGTTTGGTCACCTAATTGCGGCGCCAATATGGAGAAATCCTTATTGAAAGCCCCTCTTTCTGAGGAGCGACACAGTCGATTAATATTGTGAATTATAATAATGATGATAAATGTTGTTAAAAATATTAGGAAAATTTTTATGAAGTATTTGATGTAAATTTTGCTTATTTTATGAACCTCCATTTACCCATTTTTTTCAAAATAATCGGTAGAAAAGTTAAGTGGTGCCACATGTGCGACCCACGTATGTTGAAATGGGGGGAGGGAAATGGAATGTCACGGGTGGAATTGGGGGGAAAAGAATTGTCAGGAGAGTGTTTTATTATAATATACATATATATATATATATAGGTTTGTGTGGATGGAAAAAAGGGGGGGTAATTAGTTTTTAACATATATATAGTTAGTGCCTGCCTTATACGACAGGTCACATACTATGTATGTGTATATATATATAACGTTATTTTATTTAAAAGATTTTATTTTATTAGAATATTTTTATTGTAAACCAATCTGGACCGTCCGTTTAAAAGTAAATTAATCTGGATCGTTCATGAATTGGTTACTATTCAGTCTATTCTTCTATAAATAGAAGCTCATTCCTTCATTATTTCTTATGAATTCACTGAAACTCTAGAGAGAGAAACTATAGAGAAAAA
The DNA here is from genome assembly GCA_020205605.1 of Panax ginseng. Classification (NCBI taxonomy): domain Eukaryota; kingdom Viridiplantae; phylum Streptophyta; class Magnoliopsida; order Apiales; family Araliaceae; genus Panax; species Panax ginseng. Next base: position 34,961,832 of record CM035137.1, read on the forward strand.
GAAAAAAAGTATTCTGCTACTTCACTACTCCTATATCCAGTTTGTTCTAAGGTAAGGGGTATTATTTCTTTCGTATTCATGAAGAGAACTTTTGTTATTCTATTTTTTTATTCTGTTGGAATAACCTGTATACGCGGTCTACCCTATACTTGGTGAAATTCTTCTGTTATTCCATTCTTTATCATTATGTTGGAATAACACGTCTATGCAAGGCCGCATACATGGTGAAATTCTTACATTATTCCATTCTTTATTATTCTGTTGGAACATCACATGCCCGTGCGTTTACGCATGACCTAGTTCTCATATTTATTATTACTCGTTAGAACATCCATCCAGCGGTCTTGAATTTACTTTGACACAGTTCCGTTATTTATTATTCTCGTTGGAATATTCTTTCTCGTGCGTTTAAGCACGACTGTTCCGTTATTTATTATTACATTGGAATAACTCATGTCATGCTTGATCTATCGCATGCCTGGTGATTTCTTTTGTTATTCCATTCTTTATTATACTCAGTTGGTTAAAGTTTTGACTTCTATACTCCATGAAATTAGTGGAATATCCTTGATATTTGCACTTCATCCAGTATTTTTTCATGAAAATATTCTTCTGAGCATTCTTGAATTTTACTCTACAAAGAAGTATCATATTGACAATTTGGACGTTATTAGTTCCTGGATAAATTAATTCTTGAACTTGTTTGATTGAATTCTTATATCATTGTCATCATCCTCATGTTTATATTATGTTGAAAGTCATCTGTGGCCTGTAGTGCATAGATGGACTTGGTATGATTATGATCAGGGATTAATCGGTATAATCATGATCGTAATGTTATAAATGATGTGGTAAAAGTCATCATTGGCCCGTAGTGCATTGATGGACAGTTGTTGCCATGATCATGACCATTGATGAATACACGAATATCCTTGGCTCGTAGTGCATGGACAATTTGTGGTTGTGATACTAATGAATATCCTTGGCCGTAGTGCAGGGATGATATGGATTATTTATTAAGGTGAGTCTCAACGATAAAAGTGATGAAAAATCTTTTTAAATCATAAAAGATAGTAGATTTTATTCTCTACTTGACTCTTTTAATGGATTGCTTGTTCCACTGCAGTTAAACTTGATGTTTGTTATATTGTATCGGTTTTAACATCTTGTTGAAGGCTAACGATAATTTATTTTGTATTATCTTAGTCATAATATTTCTTCTTGGGCTAGTTGAGCTCACCCTTTTACTTTCATTGTTCTTCTTGAGAAATGAGAACGTGGCGAGGGACTAGTCGAAGGGACGGAGGACGATCCAGGATAATAGCATTAGTAGTCCTCACTATTTTGTTAAATAGTGTGATAATAAATGTAATGAGGACTCAATTGAGTGTGAATATTGTCTAGATGACAATATTTGTATTAAAACTCACAACATATGTTTTGTCGTATTTTACACGACTGTTGTATAATTAAGTTGTATTTGGCGACTCAAGATGGGTGATGTATACCTATTTTGGGGGCGTCACATATACGAGCAAGAGTTCAAGTGAATAAGTTTCTTGTATATGTAAGAAATGAGTAGACTTGGTTAATCTATCAACAATGACCCAAATTGCATCTATGCCTTGAGAAACCTTGGGAAGACCATTAACGAAATCCATGGTAATGTGCTCCCACTTCCATTCTAGAATTTCAAGTGGTTGCAATGGACCTTTTGGCACTTGATGCTCCGCCTTGACACGTTGACAAGTTAAACACCTTAAGATAAACTCCGCTATCTCTCTCTTCATATTGTTCCACAAAAATGTATGTTAAAGATCATGATACATTTTGGTACTCCTAGGATGGATTGCAAACGGTGTGTTGTGCACCTCCATCAAGATTTTATACTTCAAATCAGAGTCGTTAGGAACACAAAGTCTGGAGTTGACTTGAAGTATTCCTTCTTCATCGATTCTTCCTTCCAGAATAACACCTTCTTTCACTTTCTTCATACGCATCAGCTCCAGGTCTGTAGCTTGAGCAACTTTAACTTTATCGATTAAAGTTGGTTCTACTCGTATATTTGACATCATCATGTGGGTCCCTAAAGTCTTTAACTCTATCTTCATCCTTTGTAAGTCATACAAAATGGGTGTTTGCGTTGACAATATCGCGCTCGTACCCACATATGATCTTCTACTCAATGCGTCAGCTACTACGTTCGCTTTTCCAGGATGGTATTGAATGGTATGATCGTAATCTTTCAACAGCTCGAGCCAACATCATTGCCGCATGTTGAGTTCCTTTTGGGTGAAATAATATTTGAGGCTTTTATGATCCGTATAGATCTCCACTTTCTACCCATACAGGTAATGCCTCCAGATTTTAAACGCGAAAACGACAGCTGCCAACTCTAAATCATGAGTAGGATAATTCTTCTCATATTCTTTGAGTTTTCGTGAGGCATAGGCTATGACTTTCCCATGTTGCATGAGAACACATTCTAAACCTTTGCCTGAAGCATCGCTGTATATGACAAATCCCTTCGAACCAGATGGTATTGTCAGAACAGTACTGAAATGAGTCTTCTCTTGATTTCTTAAAAACTCTTCTCACATTCCTTGCTCCAACCGAATTTTATATCTTTTCGAGTCAGCTGAGTTAATTGTGACGCCCCCAAAATAGGAATACATCACCTATTCCCGAGTGCAGCCAAATACATGGTATGTAATAAAAATACAATCTTAATTATACAACAAGAGAGTCATGAGTTTAAATACAAATATCATCTTCTGTACAATATCCACTCTCGAATAAGTCCTCATTACATTTATTGTAACACTATTTAATGTAATAGTGAGGACTACTAGCTAATACTATCATCCCGACCATCACTCCGCTTCTCCAACTCGTCCCAGCACGCTCTCATTTCACGAAGAAAGCAAAGGAAAGAAAGGGTGAGCTCAACTAGCCCAAGAAAAATATTATGACTAAGATAATGCAGAATAAATTATCATTAGTCTTCAACAATGTTAAACCGATAATATACAATAGACATCAAGTTTAATCTGCAATGATATGCAATCCATTAAAAGAGTCAAGTAGAGAACAAAATCTACTATCTTTTATGATTTAAAAGGTTTTTCATCACTTTTATCACCGAGACTCAAACTTATTCAATAATCCACATCATCCTCGCACTACTTCCCAAGGATATTCATCAAGGTCACGACCACAAATTATCCATGCACTACGCCAAGGATATTCGTGTATTCATCAATGGTCATGATCATGCCAACAATCGGCCCATCAATGCACTACGGGCCAATGAGGACTTTTATCACATCATTTGTAACATTATGGTCATGATTACAAGAATAATCCTCGGTCATAATCATACCAAGTCCATCTATGCACTCTGAAGCCACAAATGACTTTCAAAAAAAATATAAACATGAGGATGATGACAATGATATAAGAGTTCAATCAAACAAGTTCACAAATTAATTTATTCAGGAACTAATAACGTCCAAATTGTCAACATGATACTGCTTTGTAGAGTAAAATTCAAGAATACTCAGAAAAATATTTCCATGAAAAATACTGGATGAAGTGCAAATATCAAGGATATTCCACTAATTTCATGGAGTATAGAAGTCAAAATTTTAACCAACTGAGTATAATAACGAATGGAATAACAAAAGAAATCACCATGCATGCAAGATTGCATGCATAGGCAAAGTTATTCCAATGTAATAATAATAATTTGAACTGTGTCCGGTGAAATTCACACCGACAGGATGTCCCAACAGAATAATAAATGCGGAATAATAAATAATGGAACTGTGTCCCAAGTAAAACGCATGCATGTGGATATTCCAAAAAATAATAAATAAAGATTTTAACCAAGTCCCAGATAAAATATACGATGTGATATTCCAATGTAATTATAACAAAGACAGAAACCAGTCCTAAAAACACACACGCATGGATGTTCCAAATGTAATAATAAAGAGAGAATAATAGAAGAATGTCACCAAGTATAGGGTAGATCATGATACAAAAGTTATTCCAACAGAATAATAAGAAATGGAATAACAACAGCTTCTCTTCATGAATAAGAAAGAATAACACCTTCTACCGTAAAAAGAAACCGAATATAAGAGTAGGGAAGTAGCGAATACTTTTCTATAGTTTCTCTATAATTTCTCTCTCTGGAGTTTCAGTGAATTCGTAAGAAATAATGAAAGAATGAGCTTCTATTTATAGGAGAATGGAAGTGCACTGTTCATAAACGAAATTATTTTCTTCAATCACTTAATGCAATCAACTAACAATTAATGCAATTAATGCAATCAACTAACAATTAAATATAATATATATATATAAACACATTTTTTCTATCAATATAATATATACCACTAGATTTTTTTATCCCCCCATAACCAACATCAATCCCTCACCCACCCACCCAAAAATTAATTTCACTACACTTTTACACATCACTATCACACTACCACTTTTCCACCATTTTCCACTCACACACACTTCACACACCTATCACTTTCACATATTATTTTCTCCCACCATATACTCAATACATACATATACTACCATACGTATACTCTTCCATTTCCAAAATCATTTTTCCAACACAAATGAGCCCCACATGTGGGCCCCACTTTTATAAAAATTTCTACTGATTATTTTTGAAAAATGGGTAAAATAGAGGTCCATAAAATAAGTAAAACTTCATAAAAATCACTTTAATAATTTAAACAACATTTATCACCTTTATTATAATTCACAATATTAATCGACTGTGTCGCTCCCGGTGAAAGAGGGGGCTTTCAATAAGGATTTCTCCCTATCAAGCGCAATTAGGTGACCAAACCTCTCTCGGAAGAACTTCTGACATCGTTAATATTGCAATTTATAATATTAATAACTCGTCATTTCAATTATTGATTTAATAATATATAAAATATCGACAATAATTGAATCAAAATAACGTGAGATACTATGCAACAATTACTATAGCAATAATTGAACAAAAACGAGTGACTTCTCACGTAAGCATTAATAATCAATATCGTGTGCTACTATGAAACCACGCGTAGACATCGTACTTTTACTACCGAGTAGTTCAACAAATTAACGGTAAAACTTCCGCCGTTATTTTCAATAAAATATTTTTTGTGCGCTTTTCTCAATCCGAATAATAATTCCGTTATTAAGGTCCACTAATGATTGTGTCGTCGTATTTAATATTTTTCAACACAAAGAATATTCCCTGACCAATCGAATATAATATAACAACTTGCATACTTTGCAAAATTTATAAATATTACCCACAACTATAACATTATATCAAATCCACACCATAATATTAAAAAAATATTTCGAGAAAATTAAATATTTATTCATAAAATCTGGGGTCTCACATTAATGGAGTAACGATTCGAGAAACTCCTTCCACGAATCTCCGATAATAACCAGCTAAGTCCAGAAAGCTACGTACTTCGGTCACTGACTTAGGTTGCTCCCAACTTTGTATTGCTTCAATCTTCGCTGGGTTAACAGATATTTCGTGATTTGATATCACATGCCCAAGGAATACTACTTCCTCAAGCCAGAACTCGCATTTCTTCAACTTGGCATATAACTTGTTTTCACGAAGCTTTTGGAGTATCAACCTCAAGTGATGTTCATGATCTTCACGGCTTTTGGAGTATATGAGGATGTCATCAATAAAGACAACCACAAAATGATCCAAATATTTCTTGAATACTTGGTTCATCATGTCCATGAAGGCAGCAGGAGCATTAGTCAATCCAAAAGACATGACTAGGAATTCATAATGCTCGTACCGAGTTCTGAAAGCAGTCTTTGGAATGTCATCGATTTTAATCTTTAACTGAAGATATCTGGAACGAAGATCGATCTTTGAAAAGAATCTAGCACCTTGCAACTGGTCAAACAGGTCATCAATGCGAGGTAACGGGTACCTATTTTTGATGGTGACATAATTCAACTCCCGATAGTCAATACAAAGTGTCATACTTCCATCTTTCTTCTTTACAAATAGAACAGGAGCACCCCAAGGAGACGTACTATGACGAATGAAACAGATGTCTAATAATTCCTGCAGTTGGGTTTTTAAACTCCTAAAGTTCAATATGAGTCATTCGATATGGGGCTTTGGAAATGGGTTTTGTACCGGGTTCAAGGTCAATACAAAACTCAATTTCACGCTCTAGGGGTAGGCCAGGAAGTTCTTTGGGGAATACGTTAGGAAATTTATTAACAATAAAATATCGTTCAAACCTGACGTATTTTAGTTTAAATCCGTGACATGGGCTAAGAAAGTTTGACATCCGTTTTTTAATAAATGAATGGCTTTATGGCTTGATATGACAGTGATTGACTTTAGTGGTTTGGTTGCTTGAATTCGCATAATAGGTTGGTTAGGAATATGAAAGCTAACAACCTTACGAAAATAATCAATTTTAGCATGATGAGTAGTTAACCAATCAAACCCTAAAATCACATCAAATGCAAGTATTTTCAATGAGATAAGATCGATAGGTAAAGTGAGGGTGCAGATTTGAATCAAACAAGATTTATAAACAGTGGATGTAATAAAGGTTTCTCCCAACGGAGTTTCAAAAGATAAGTCAAAATCTAATTTCTTTGGAGTTAAATTTAAACGTTGAGCACAAGTAGGAGAAATAAAAGAAAGGGTAGAACCGGTATCAAATAAGGTATAGATTTCCCAAGAGTTTATGATTAGCTTACCTGTGATAACCTCGTTCGGGTTCCTCGCTTTTTGGGAGGTCACGACAAACACTCTCCCTTGAACTACTGGTTTTGACTTGTCTGGGACGGCCTTTGGTGCCTCCATCCCAGCTGAACTTTTCTTCACTACACGACAAAATTGGGCTAGGTGACCTTCTCTTCCGCAATTGTAACACGCTTTGAATTGATGTGTCCCTCCCCTCCGTATTTGTAACATACGACTGGTTGTCGTTCTCCTTCCTTGAATTCAGGTGCTGGTGCTACTGTCCTTCCATCATTATTGAACCTTCTCTTCTTGAAATTTCCACTTGACTCATTTCTTCTATTATCTTGGCCAAGGTTACCACTGAAGTGGTTACCATTTCTAGCATATTGATTTCCTCCATGTTTGTTGTCACCACTTCGATGACTACTACCACTAGTATTATCATTTTGTCGGCTGCTATCTCTTGGTTGGGTTGACTCATTAGAAACATTCGTGTCATACGCTCCTCATTATCTACCAAATGGGATGCAAATCGGGATAACTCCGCAAACTTAGCCTCGTACTGTGACACAGTCATATTGTTTTGCTCAAGCTTGATGAATTCCACCTCCTTCATGTGACGAATACTTTCGGAAAAGTACTTGTCATTGAACAATTCTTGGAACTTCTCCCAAGACATCTTCAGTGCGGCATGCTGAGTACGTTTTACAGATTCCCACTAATGATCTGCCTCTTCTCACAACATGAAGGTGGAAAAGGGAACCTTTTGCTCTTCGGATCATCCCAAGACATCAAATATCTTGGTGATCTGCTTAATATATGTCTTTGCCTTAAGTTGTTCTGGCTTTCCCAAAAACTCCAGTGGTCCTAGCTCCTTGAAATGCTTAGCGGTGACCATCCGAGAGTTGCTAGTGTTTCCACCTGCATTTTGAACAGGATTCTCTCTCGCTTGGTGTTACATGAATTGCAGAAAGCTCCTAAACACCCCGTCGTTCATCATTTGGTCGGTGTTGTTGTTTACATGAGGATTGTTGCCTTCCTGATGCACATTATCCTGGCTATTGATCTGTGGTGACTCAACGATCTCATGTGCTCTATTGCTTATCTCAACATTTTTAGATACCATTTTGAAATACTGCCACAAAATAAGGGTTGATTAAAATACCACATATTATCCCTATATTCCGATCGATTAATTAAATAACAAATAAACTTAGGTAGGTCATACTAGCGAAGGATTTACCCGTCTCTCCCCTCCTAGTTCTAGTCTAAAATCTCAGCCAGGGATCATATCCCTAAGCTTTGATACTAATTGTGATGCCCCCAAAAGAGGTATACATTACCCATTCTGAGTCGCCAAATACATGGTACAAAATTCAAATACAACTTAATTATACAACTGTCGTGTAAAATACGACAAAACATATTTGAGATTTTTAACACGAATATTGTCTCGTAGACAATATCCAAACTCAAATAGAGTCCTCATTACAATTATTATTACACCATTTCATAGAATAGTGAGGACTACTAAAGCAACCATCTAGACCGTCACTCTATTCCCCGAATAGTCCCAGCTATATTAATTCTCATTTTCTGAAGAGAACAATAAAAGCAAAGGGTGAGCTCAACTAGCCCATGAAAAGATATTATGACTAAGATATTGCAGAATAAATTATCGTTAGCCTTCAACAGTGTTAAACTAATAGAATACAATAAACAACAAGTTTAACTGCAGCGGAACAAACAATCCATTAGAAGAGTTAAGTAGAGCATGATATCTACTATCTTCTATGATTTAAAAGTTTATCATTAATTTTATCGCTGAGACTCAACTCAATAAATAATCCACATCACTAAATTATCCATGCACTACGGGCCAAGGATATTCATTATTATCACATCTACAAATCATCCATGCACTACGGGCCAATGATATTTGTTATTATCATCAATGGTCATTGTGACGCCCCCAAAATAGGTATACATCACCCATCTTGAGTCGCCAGATACATGGTACAGAAATCGAATACAAACTTCTTTAATACAACTGTCGTGTAAAAATACGACAAAACATAGCTGAGTTTTTATATGAGTATTGCCTTCTAGACAATATCCACACTCAATGAAGTCCTCATTGAAATTACTATCACACTATTTCACAGAATAGTGAGGACTACTAAAGCCATTTATCCTGGTCCATCACTCCATTCGCCGACTCGTCCCAACTATATTCTCATTTCCTGAAGAGAATAGTGAAAGACAAGGGTGAGCTCAACTAGCCCAGTAAGAAATATTATGATTAAGATAATGCAGAATAAATTATCCTTAGCCTTCAACAATATAACAACTGATAGAATATAATAGACAATAAGTTTTAGATCAACAACTACAGCGGAACAAGCAATCCATTAGAAGAGTCAAGTAGAGCATGATATCTACTATCTTCTATGATTTAAAAAGTTTTTCATCAAATTTATCATTTGAGACTCGACAATAAATAAACCACATCATTGAATCATCTTTTGCACTACTGGGCGAGGATAATCATGTAATCACCAATGGTCATGATTATATCGAATAATCCTAGTCATAATCATACCAACAACCGTCCATCAATGCACCACGGGCGAGGAGGACTTTTACCACATCATTTGTAAAATTACGGGTCATGATTATTATACTGAATGATCCTCAGTCATAATCATACCAATAAATGGTCCATCTATGCGTAAGCCAAAGATGACTTTTATCACAATATAAGCATGAGGATGATGACAATGATATAAGCATTAATCAAAGCGAAATCAAATCAAAGCGAAATCAAAGATAAATATTAAATACTTTAAATTTATCCAGAGTTTAAAAATATCCAAATTACTAACATGATCTTTGCTTTGTGCGAGAAAATTCAAGAATAATATTCATGTACCAAAAATAATTTGGACAGAAAAGAAATATATTTTTCGGGTAAATAGTATCCCGTGATTAGTACATTGTGAATAGTACCTCATGAATAGTACCCCGACATGAAAAGTACCCCAAATACCCGAGTGAATAATATTCAAATGAATAGTAATTAGGTGAATAGTAACTCAGTGAATAGTAACTCGTGAATAAAGACTATGGCATGAAAAGTGCCTAGAATACTAGAAAGTGAATAATATTTGAGTGAATAGTAACCAATGTGAATAGTAACCCATAAATAGTAACTCATGAATAGGATTTCGTCATGAAAAGATCAATAATTATCAAGAAAGCTCAGAATAATATTTCCATGAAAAGATACTGGATGAAGCGCAAATATCAAGGATATTCTACTAATTTCATGGAGTATAGAAGCCAAAACTTTAACAAAATGAGTATATAATTTAAAATCAAACGAAATAATATTACTTACATACTAGAAGTATGGAAGAAAATATTATTTCAAGCGAAATATTGAACAAAATAACATCCTTGAATCGAAAATAATATTTCAAATGAATATTTAACGAAGATAATATTCCTACGAATATTGAATCTAAGATAATATTTTTTATTAATATTGAACGAAAATAATATTCATACGAATACGAAAAATAATATCTCTTCAGAATATGAAATAAATAATACCCCTTACATCAGAAGAAGACTGGATACTGGAGTAGTGAAGTAGCAGACGACTCTTCTTCTTTCTCTCTATAGCTTCTATCTCTATAATTGCTCTTGTGAGACTTAGTGAATTGGTGAAAATGAAGGAAGAATGAGCTTCTATTTATAGGAAAATATATTTTCGATAATTGCACGTTTTGGGGCTCGAAATATTATAGTATAATACCTTCATCTTTTCTTTCATTTTTAATTTAGTCCTGCAAGTATTATCAAACTTGCACCACCTCCCCTAATAGTAAATCATGTGAATCAATAGTAAATCATGTGACTCAATAGTTCTAAACATGTGAAAAAATTAATTATAGTATAGTACCTTCAACTATACCTCCATTTTTAATTTTGTCATGCAAGTATTATCAATCTTGCACCAACTCCCCTAATGGTAAATCATGTGAATCAATAGTACACACATATGAACACATAGTTATAAGCATGTGAATTAATTGCAATTAATTACTCATTTATCCGGTTAATTACCCGATTGGTCAGTATAACTTCCAGACATCAATTATTATTGAAATAAATGTCGATTTCCACTAACACTAATAATCCCAACACAATGGCACTATCAATTTCTTCTTTAATCAACACGAACTTATTCATCATTAATATTATAAATCACAATATTTAACAACCAAAAGTTCTCCTGGAAAGAGGGTGTTTTTCGATAAGATTTCTCCTTATCAGCGCCAAGATTAGGTGACCAAACCTCTCCTCGATGTAACTTCTAGTCATTGATGATATTGTAAATAATAATATGAATAACTTTATCGTCTCAATTATTGATTTAATAATATAAAATATTGATACTGTGACAATAATTGAATCAATAATATTAGAGATATGATGCAGGAATTACTCTAGCAATAATTGAGTATAATCGAGTGACTTCTTATGTAAGCATCAATAATCAATACTAATGTGCTACTATGCAACCACACGCCAGACATCGTACTTTACTCTTGGGTAGTTCAACAGTTTAACGGTAAAACTTTCGCCGTTATTTTTATAAAAAGTTAATACTGTCATTTTCTAAATACAACAATACTTCCGTTGTGGGGTTCACTAATGATTGTGTCTTCGTACGAATATTCTCTGTTAAAACGAATATTCCACGACCAATCGAATATTCCCCAACACAACGAATATTTTATATCAACTTGCTTATTTTGCAAAATTTTCAAATATCACCCTTAACTTTAACCTTTATCAATTTAACCATTTACTAAATATCATAATAATTATAAGAAAATTAAATACTTTCATTTCATAAAATTCGGGATCTCACAATTTTCCCTCCTTATGAAATTTCGCACTCGAAATTTACGTACCTGGTAGTTCGAAGAGATGAGAATACCTTGCTTTCTTTTTGGATTGTACCTTCCCGGTTATTTCCTCTCTATCATGATTTTCCCATTTCTCATCTCCTGTATTTCAGATATCATTCTAGAATACATATTCAAATCAAAGGTTAATTGACATGCCACATATTATCCCTATATTCCGACCGTGAATAAAGATTTAAATTTCTCGAAATTTTTTTTAATATTATGGTGTGGATTTAATATAATGTTATAGTTGTGGGTAATATTTATAAATTTTGCAAAAAGATACAAGTTGTTATATTATATTAGATTGGTGGGGAATATTCTTTTATGTTGGGAAAATATTAAATGCGACGACACAATCATTAGTGGACCCCATAATGAAATTATTATTGGATTGAAAAGCGACAAAAATATTTTTATGAAAATAACGGCGGAAGTTTTACGAATTAATCTTTGTTGAACTACTTTCGGTAGTAAAAGTGCGATGTATGGCGTTAGTTGCGTAGTAGCACTTGCAATATTGATTATTGATCTTCTTACGTGAAGTCACTCGGTTTTGTTCAATTATTACTCTGATGGTTCTTGCATAGTATCTCACGTTATTGATTCATTATTGATTGCTTATATGATAAGTCACTTATTTTTTTTTTTATTAGTATTATTAATGTAATAAAAGCGAAAAAGCTTTTATATAAAACAGAATACTTTTATAAAGTTATTCTATAAATAGAATATATTATATTATATTATGCATAGTATTTTGTATAGTAAAATCTTTTTTTATAAAAAGCAGAATACTTTTATAAAGTTATTCTATAAATAGAATATATTATATTTTATTATGCATAGTGTTGCATAGTGCACGCGTAGTATTTTTGCGTAGTAAAATCTTTTTATATAAAAACAAAATACTTTTATAAAGTTATTAGTTTTATTAGATTATAAATAGAATATATTATATTTTATTTAAAAGATTTTGCTTTAAATATGGACCGTCAGATTAAAAGTAAATCAATACGGATAGTTCATGAATTAGTTACTATGCGATCCATTCTTACATAAATAGAAGCTCATTCCTTCATTATTTCTTACGAATTCACTTTGAAACTCTAGAGAGAGAAACTAGAGAGAATTCTTCTTCTATAATCTTGGCGTATTTCTTTGGAGTTTAAGAAAGCTTTGGCGTAGTGCAAGTTTTCTTGAGTATATCCTCGCCCTACCAATGTGAATACTCTTCTTTCAAAGGTAAGGGATATTATTTGTTGTACTGTAAGTAAGGGGTATTATTTTTTCATATTCATGAAGAGAACTTACATTATTCCATTCTTTATTATTACATTGGAATAACTTTTTATATCTGTGATCTACCTATACTTGGTGAAATTCTTACATTATTCCATTATTTATTATTACATTGGAATAACTTTGTTTATCTGTCTGTATGCATACATGGTGAAATTCTTACATTGTTATTCCATTCTTTATTATTACATTGGAATATCATATACATATGCATGTTTTATGTGAAATTACTGGTTCCGTTCTTTATTATTACATTGGAATATCACATGCATGCGTTTTCTGTGGACTGGTTCCGTTATTTATTATTACATTGGAATAACTTTGTCTGTCTGAAGTACTGCATGCATGGTGATTTTTTGTTGTTATTCCATTCTTTATTATTACATTGGAACATCACATGTCGGTCTGCAATTTACTTTGACTGGTTCCGTTATTTATTATTACTGTTGGAATAACTTTTGTCTATCTGACGTCTGCATGCATGGTGATTTACATTTGTTATTCCATTCTTTATTATTACATTGGAATATCACATGCATTGGTCAATTATTACGCTTTGACACAGTCCGTTATTTATTATTACATTGGAATAACTTTTATCTGTCTGAATCTACCATGCATGCATGGTGATTTCTTTTGTTATTCCATTCTTTATTATACTCGGTTGGTTAAAGTTTTGACTTTTATACTCCATGAAATTAGTGGAATATCCTTGATATTTGCGCTTCATCCGATATCTTTTCATGGAAATATTCTTACGAGCATTCTTGAATTTTACTCTACTGAAAGTATCATGTTGACAATTTGGGCGTTATTAGTTCTGGATAATTTAATTCTTGAACTTGTTTTATTGAATTCTTATATCATTGTCATCATCCTCATGTTTATATTTTGTTGAAAGTCATCACATGGCTTTTATGGTGCATAGATGGACTTGGTATGATTATGACCGAGGATTATTAGGTATAATCATGGTAGTAATGTTACAAATGATGTGGAAAAAGTCCTCATTGGCCCGTAGTGCATTGATGGATGCCGTTTTTGGTATGATTATGGCTATGGATTCTCTTGACCAAGGGTGCAAAGATGAATTGTTTTATGGCATGATCGGGATAGTTGATGAAAACACAATTATCTTTGGCCCGTGAGTGCATGGATAATTAAGTGGTCGTGATACTTAAATAATATCCTTGGCACGTAGTGCGGGGATGATTTGATGATGTGGATTATTTATTAAGGTGAGTCTCGTGATAAAAGTGATGAAAAACCTTTTAAATCATAAAAGATAGTAGATTTTATTCTCTACTTGACTCTTTTAATGGATTGCTTGTTCATTGCAGTTAAACTTGATGTCTATTGTATTTTATCGGTTTAACATTGTTGAAGACTAATGATAATTTATTACGCATTATCTTAGTCATAATATTTCTTCTTGGGCTAGTTGAGCTCACCCTTTCTTTCATTTGTTCTTGAGAAATGAGAATATAGTTTGGGACTAGTCGGGGAATGCGGTGTGATGGTCCGGATGATAGTATTAGTAGTCCTCACTTTTACATTAAATAGTGTGATAATAAATGTAATGAGGACTTATTTGAGTGTGGATATTGTCTAGATGACAATATTTGTATTAAAACTCTGACTCTGTTTTGTTGTATTTTAAAGATTGTATTTGTATTTGAATTTTGTACCATGTATTTGGCGACTTCGAGAATGGGTGATGTATACCTATTTTGGGGGCGTCACAGTTGGTATCAAAGCTTAGGGATATGATCCCTGGCTGAGATGTGAGACAAGAACTAGGAGGGGAGAGACGGGAAATTCCTTCGCTAGTATGACCTACCTAAGTTTATTTGGTATTTAATTGGTCGGTTAGAGTATATTGATAATATGTGACATGTTAATTAACCCTTGTTTTGTGGCAGTGTTTGAAAATGGCAGCTGAAAATGTTCACAATGGAGTGAATGAGACCTTTGAGACACCTTTAATCACTAATCAGGTTAATGTGGTGTCAGACGAAGAAGAAATTAGAGATATCTACGTGGTGAGTGAAGAGCTAATAGTTGCACCCGAGCTAGTTGCAGAGGTAGCAGCTGAGAGTGAGGAAGAAGAGGAAGAAGAGGAACCTGAGGATAATTTATTAGAAGAATTTTATGATCAAAATTTAGAATTACAAAATCGTATTCATGAGTTAGAAGAAGCGGTGAAGAGCGACGACAAGCGATTCGTGGAGCAAAGAGATGTAACAATTCAAAATTGTGTTTACCGATGTGCGATGCTTGAGCAGAAGCACTCTTTGGCGAGTATAAGATATTAGAGTGGAATCGAGAGAATGCTATGATCAAAGTTACGATGAAAGAAGAAACAACAAGCGAGCGAAGGAGAATAGATGATGCATGGGTAAAAGCCGCACGACGCGTAGATATTGTAGAAAAAAGCGTCCGATCGATAAAGGCCAAAATAGATGAAATGGATTTTGCTTTTTGGACAACAATTGGGAGAATCCAACATCGAATTGAAATTACCACAATGCGGAAGCGGTCAACCCCAATTCGATATGGATCGAAGAATAATGATTCAAATCATGGACCGGGGAATGTGAAGAAGCACTTAAGGGTGGAATGTACCTATATAAGCAAAGTCAAATCCAGTAGTTTAAGTGAAGTGAGGCGTTTGTCGAGGAACCCGAACAAAGTTATTACGGGTAAGTTAATGATAAACTCTTGTGAAGTTTATACATTATTAGATACCAGTTCTACCCACTCTTTTATTTCTCCTACTTGCGCTCAATGTTTAAATTTGACTCCGGAGAAACTAGACTTTGATTTATGTGTTGAAACTTCATTTGGGAGAAACCTTCGTTACCTCCACTATTTATAAATCTTGTTTGATTCAAATCAACACTTTCACGTTACTGTCGATCTTATCTCTTTGAAAATACTTGCATTTGATGTGATTTTAGGAATCGATTGGTTAACTACTCATCATGCTTTTTAAATAAGGTTGTTAGCTTTCATATTCTAACCAACTTTGTTATGCGAATTCAAGCAACCAAACCACTAAAGTCGATCATTGTTATATCAAACCATAAGTAAAGAGCCCCGATCCTTTCGTTGTTGACTTCCTTGTGTGGAATGCAAAGCCGGACTTTCCGTAGGGGCGTTGTGAATAACGATGGCAAGTTGATAGGTATCAATGTGACGTGTTATCCAAGTCTTGGATGAGGTCACAGATTTTGAATGATATTTCTATCGTTAATAAATTTCTTGGCGTATTTACGAAGACTTCTTGGCCTACCCCCCGGCGTGAAATCGAATTTTGTATTGACCCCGATACAAAACCCATTTCTAAAACCCTTAAATATTTCTTCAACTAAAATGAGCGTAACATGCGCCAAAGCGTTGACTCGAGCTATTGAAGATTACGATCGTACCATTCAATACCATCGTGGAAAAGTAGCGAGCGTGGTAGTTGCGCGTTTGAGTAGAAGATCGTATGCGTTTATGAGTGAATGAATATCACGAACCTACGTGAAGATAACGAATATCGATTAGAATCGACTTTAATCGATAAAGTTAAAAGCCAGCCGCTCAAGCTACATACTCGGAGATGAATGTGAAGAAGAAGGTTCGAGGCGTTATTCTAGAAGCGAAATCGATGAAGAGAGAAATCTCAACCCTCGATTTAATTGGCCCATTTGAAATCCTCGATCGAGTAGGAGCTGTGGCTTATAGACTCGTTTTACCGCCAAGTATGTCGGCGTGTTCATAACATTTTTCACGTATCGATGTTACGTAAATATGTGGACGACCGAACCACATTATTGATTTAGAACCGGACGAGATAGCGATAATTTAACGTATGAAGATGTACTGTTAAAATCACGGAATGTATTCAACACTCAAAGGTTATACCTCGAGAGTTAGAATCGAAATGAAGTGTCCTCATCACATTTACGGCATACCGAATGCGTACGTAAATTTCGAGGGCAAAATTTCATAAGGAGGGGAGATTGTAAAATCCCAAATTTTACGAATAAAGATTTAAATTTCTCTCAAAATAATTTTTTGAATATTATGGTGTGGATTTAATATAATGTTATAGTTGTGGGTAATATTTATAAATTTTGCAAAGTATGCAAGTTGTTATATTATATTCGATTGGTGGGGAATATTCTTTGTGTCGGGAAATATTAAATGCAATGACACATCATTAGTGGACCCCATAGCGAAATTATTGTCGGATTGAAAAAGCGACAAAAATATTTTTATGAAAATAACGGCGGAAGTTTCACGTTAATCTTTGTTGAAACACTCGGTATTAGTAAAAAATACGATGTCTGGCGTGTAGTTGCATAGTAGCACACACGGTATTGATTATTGATCTTTACGTGATAAGTCACTTTCGGTTTTGTTCAATTTTATTGATATTATTAATGTAATAAAAAAGAAAATATATTTTTATATATGAGTTTTGTTTATATATTATTAATGTAATAGAATACTTTTATAAAGTTATAAAGTTATTATAAATAGAATATATTATATTTTATTATGCATAGTATTTTGCATAGTAAAAAATCTTTTTATATAAAAGCAGAATACTTTTATAAAGTTATTTATTAAATAAATAGAATATATTATATTTTATTATGCATAGTGTTGCATAGTGCACTGCATAGTGTTTTGCATAGTAAAATCTTTTTATATAAAACAAATACTTTTATAAAGTTATTCGTTTTATTAGATTATAAATAGAATATATTATATTTTATTTAAAAGATTTTTTTTAAATCGGATAGTCCAGATTAAAAAGTAAATCAATCTGGATAGTTCATGAATTAGTTACTTATGCGATCCATTCTTACATAAATAGAAGCTCATTCCTTCATTATTTCTTACGAATTCACTTGAAACTCTAGAGAGAAACTATAGAGAGAATTCTTCTTCTATAATCTTGGCGTATTTCTTTGGAGTTTAAGAAAGCTTTGAGCGTAGTCTGAAGTTTTCTTCGAGTATATCCTCCCTACTACAGTCAGTACTACTCTTCTTTCAAAGGTAAGGGATATTATTTGTTGTACTATTAAGGGTATTATTTTTTTTCATATTCATGAAGAGAACTTACATTATTCCATTCTTTATTATTACATTTGGAATAACTTTTGTATCATGTGATCTACCTATACTTGGTGAAATTCTTACATTATTCCATTATTTATTATTACTGTTGGAATAACATATTGATTCTGCATACATGGTGAAATTCATTGTTATTCCATTCTTTATTATTCTTGGAATATTATTGCGTTTCTTTTTTGGAATATTATTACATTGAATAATTTTTATTATTACATATATATCATTGGAATATCACATCAGTTCCATTTCTGTTTATTATTACATTTTATTATTACTGTTGGAATATCACATGCATGCGTTTCACGTGGGACTGGTTCCGTTATTTATTATTACATTGGAATAACTTTGTCATCTTGTGAAATACGCATGCATGGTGATTTTTTTTGTTATTCCATTCTTTATTATTACATTGGAACATCACATGCGGTGCGAATTTACTTTGACACAGTTCCGTTATTTATTATTACATTGGAATAACTTTTACATCTATCTGACGTCTTGCATGCGTGGTGATTTACATTGTTATTCCATTCTTTATTATTACATTGGAATATCACATGCCGGTGCGTATTACGCTTTGACTTTGTTCCGTTATTTATTATTACATTGGAATAACTTTTGTCATCTGATCTGCGTATGCATGGTGATTTCTTTTGTTATTCCATTCTTTATTATACTCGGTTGGTTAAAGTTTTGACTTCTATACTCCATGAAATTAGTGGAATATCCTTGATATTTGCGCTTCATCGATATCTTTTCATGGAAATATTCTTACGAGCATTCTTGAATTTTACTCTACAAAAAGAAGTATCATGTTGACAATTTGGGCGTTATTAGTTCTGGATAATTTAATTCTTGAACTTGTTTTATTGAATTCTTATATCATTGTCATCATCCTCATGTTTATATTTTGTTGAAAGTCATACATGGCTTTTGGTGCATAGATGGACTTGGTATGATTATGACCGAGGATTATTAGGTATAATCATGGCCAGTAATGTTACAAATGATGTGGAAAAAAGTCCTCATTGGCCCGTAGTGCATTGATGGGCGAGTTTTTGGTATGATTATGGCTATGGATTCTCTTGACCAAGGGGTGCAAAAGATGAATTGTTTTATGGCATGATCGGGATAGTTGATGAAAACACAATTATCTTTGGCCCGTAGTGCATGGATAATTAATGGTCGTGATACTAAATAATATCCTTGGCACGTAGTGCGGGGATGATTTGATGTGGATTATTTATTAAAATTTGAGTCTCGGCGATAAAAGTGATGAAAAACTTTTAAATCATAAAAGATAGTAGATTTTATTCTCTACTTGACTCTTTTAATGGATTGCTTGTTCATTGCGATTAAACTTGATGTCTATTGTATTTTATCGGTTTAACATTTGTTGAAGACTAATGATAATTTATTACGCATTATCTTAGTCATAATATTTCTTCTTGGGCTAGTTGAGCTCACCCTTTCTTTCACTTTATTCTCTTGAGAGAATAGAGCGTGCGGTCGGGATGAGTCGGGGAATGGAGTGGCGGTCCGGATGATAGTATTAGTAGTCCTCACTATTATTTAAATAGTGTGACAATAAATGTAATGAGGACTTATTACGAGTGGATATTGTCTAGATGACAATATTTGTATTAAAACTCACACTCTCTTTGTTGTATATTAAAGATTGTATTTGTATTTTTGTACCATGTATTTGGCGACTCAAGAATGGTGATGTATACCTATTTTTCATACCAACAAGCTCAGTCCATCAATACACTACGGGCCAAGGAGGACTTTTACCACATCATTTGTAACATTACGGGTCATGATTATACCGAATGATCCTCGGTCATAATCATATACGATCAACGATCCATCTATGCACATAAGCGAAAGATGACTTTCATCACAATATAAACATGACGATGATGACAATGATATAAACATTAATCAAACGAAACCAAATCAAACGAAATTAAGGATAAATATTAAAGACTTTAAATTTATCCGAGTTTAAAATATCCAAATTATCAACATGATACTACTTTGTGAGTAAAATTCAAGAATAATATTCATGTACCAAAAATAATTTGGGCAAAAAAAAATATATATTTTTTTGTAAATAGTACCCAAGTGAATAATTACCAATGTATGAATAGTACTTGAGAATAGTACCCAAACGAGAAAAGTACCCTAAATACCGAGTGAATAATATTTGGGTGAATAATAATTGGGTGAACAAAGAACCCGTGAGGTAGATTCCCCAAAGC
This sequence comes from Panax ginseng, assembly GCA_020205605.1. Classification (NCBI taxonomy): domain Eukaryota; kingdom Viridiplantae; phylum Streptophyta; class Magnoliopsida; order Apiales; family Araliaceae; genus Panax; species Panax ginseng. Next base: position 34,982,282 of record CM035137.1, read on the forward strand.
CTAACCCCTGTTCTATCGAGACACTTCTCTGGTTTAGAGATTAAGGAGTCCATGGATGAAGAGGATTTATTCCATGTAGAGACTATCTTTTCTAGATCCTCGATCTTGGAGGTTAGACTAGACTCTCTTTGTGCACTTGAGCTCATTTTCTTGTCTCAAGAACTTATTCTCGACTTTAAACTTGGAGAGAGAATTAGTCTGCGAGAAGGGTTGTTTCAGCTCTTCTTGAACTTTTTTCTTTCTCCTTTTGAAGAAGTGAATAATCTTTAGACAAAACTCTAAACCACTTCATGTATTAGTGCGGATCAAATGTTATGCCATGTAATGCGATTCTAAGGTCATCAATATCTACATCGAGAGAGTTGAAGTCAAATACCTCATCGATACTTACTTTATGTATGTTGGAGTTCTGTTTGTCCCTTGCATTTTTTGCCATCGGTGAGATTTGCCATTTGAGGATCTTCATCATCTCCAGATTCCTGAGTTGAGTCATTGTCTGAGTCACTCCACGATCCTCCAGCTACAAGGCCTTTGTCCTTCTTCAGTGGCCTTTTGTTTCCTTTGTATTCCTTCTTTACATGTGATTTCTTCTTGAGTTCTTCTCTGAGAGGTTTGTTGCAGTTGTCAATGAAGTGGCCAGGTTTCTTATAATTATAGCATAGGTCATTCATTTGCTCACAGCTTCTTTGTGATTCTTTGACTTTCTTTGGCTTACTGGTTTTGCCTTGTCGCATGAATCTTCTTAGTCTTTTCACCAGCATTGAAAAGTCCTCATCATCATCTTCATCATAGTCAGAATCAACTTCAGTGTTGACTTTGGAGGTGTTTTCAGTTACTTTGAGAGCAACACCTTTGTCCTTCTTTCTTCCTTGAACAACGTTTACGCTTTCGTTGTGTTAGTTCCGATTCATATGTAAGAAGGTTGCCATATAGCTGTTGAACAATCATTTCATGTAGATTCTTTGACTCTCTAATGGCGTTGGTTTTGGCATCCCACTTGCTTGGCAAGGCTCTCATGAATTTTATGATTAGATCTTTGTTTCTAGATATCTAGAAGGGGGGGTTGAATAGATAATTAAAAACTTTTTTTTTAAACTAGTTAGTATGATGGTGATTAATGCAGTGAATGAGTATTTGATAAACCTTCTTTTAGATATCTTGAATTAATGAGAGTGAGGCTTTGCTTATATAGCGATTATAATTGTATAATGGACTATAATGACACAATAATTAGTTTTAAGTGGTTCGAGCACTTAAAGCTCCTAATCCACTCTTCTACTCCTTGAATAGAAATCCACTAAGGATGTCTTATTACACTTCTTGAATCTCACATATTCCTTCTAGACCAGCCATCTAGGCACTTCTTAGTTCACTCTTGAACTCTTCAAGTCCAAAGAACTTTGGTTCTTCACACAATTCACTTAGAACTCTTCAAGTCCTTCAGACTTGGAACTCTCACTTCAGTTGATTGGTTGTTGTTGAGATCGTGATTGGTGCTACTCAGTTGCTATTAAGCACTTGTTCGAAAGAACTGAGTAGCTGAGCAAGCTTTCTCTTTTTCTCAGATCGTAGAGTTGAGCGTTGAGTGTTCTTGTGCGTTTTTGTTCAATGCTTGCTTTCTTCTCTCATCTGTCTGTGTTCTGTATATATGTGATCTTTTTAAATCTATCCGTTGAAGTCATCTGATGAGGCATTAAATGCGTTTGACATTTCTGAGCTTTGATGGAGACTTTTCTGCACATCTTCTGAATTGCAATCGCCCACAACACACACACAGATCGCTTTCACCTAACACCGAAAAGGTGTTTTCCTCTGCCCAATGGTCCTTTTCTTAGCTTCTTGAATACGTTCCTTTTGATCAATACTAAGGATATCTTTTGTACCGTTGGGACTGGTGAGTGCTTCAACGTTCAAAACCCATTCCACATTTGTTGGAATTTGTTTCCAAACAAAAGATAGGGCTCGATGCTTCTGACACAAGACAGATGATACTCTACGATGCATATCGTGGTGTCTTGTCATATTTGTGCTTAGTCTGAATAGAACACTACGATTTCTTTCAAGGGTTTTCATGCTACGATCTTTCCACACTCGATCTTTGCTTGCTCGTCTTGCTTGACTCTACTCTACTTTTCGAGCACACTACGATCTCTGAGTTAGCTTCGGCAAACGTCTGGACCACTCTACGATTTCTGGAGAGGCCCTTCGAGGCAGATACACTACGATCTTCTAAGCTCTACGATCCTGCCTTAGCTTCTGCATTCTGTTGATCAGCTGGATAGACTACGATTCTCTTCAAGGCCTATCTATTTCTTTTCTAGTCATAGATCAACCTAACATTTTTGATCTCTTTATCTATACAAGTGAACATTAAAGGCTAAGATCAACCTAACAATTTTGATCTTTCACTAAGTCCTTGTACATATATTCCTTGAAGGACTTTACATATAATCATGAGCATTTACTTTAAAACATCAAATCAAAATATGCATTCTTCCAACAATCTCCCCTATTTGATGTTGACATAACCAAGGAGATTTGTTGTCATGATTATTAAATTTTATATGCGATTCTTGAAAAAAAAGTAAACATGACTTAGTATTTCAGTGAGCAACTAAAATTTCTAGAGAATAAGCATGAATTTATTGATGTATGAAGACAGATATTACATTTAAGTTTGATTACATCAATACGACTTAAAATTCAACTTATCTCTATTTCTTCGGCCTTTTGCTTCTTGGAGGATTTGCATATTCCTCGCCTCTCCTTTTTCTTTTAGCTTCATCCTTCTACGCTAAATCTTCCAAATCACTTGGGCTTAGTCTAGGATTGTGATCATGCCTATTCATGAATGCAGGATCTCCAATTGGCATTCTTAGGCCTGTTGTTGTTACCTCATGAGAGCTGGTAGTTGGCCTAGACTCCTTAATGGTTGAGCCATTAAAACTTCCTCTTTTGATTTGCTCGTTGGGTCTGATGGTTTTGGATCGTGGAGTCTCTGGTGGATTTTCCTTGCAGGAGGATTCCTCGAGGATTGAGTTTGGAATTGACCTCTGCCTCTGCCCTTGCCTCCCTGATCTCCTTTCCCTTTATTCTCCCCCTTTATGTCAGCATCAAGGGTTCGAATGTCTTCAGAGAGGCGAGTGACTCCTTGGACAAGCTCGTTGAGTTGACTCTGAGTTTGAGCAATGTCCTCGCGATTTTCTTGGATCAAAGCATCAGAACGAGTTTCACGTCGTTGAAGGATGTTTAGGATAGTTTCAGTTTGCTGCATTTGACCCATGGAGAAGTCTTGAAATTCCTTGACTGCAGTTTGGAGACTTGTGATACTCTTTATCATTAGTTCGTTCTGAGATTCTTGAGTCTTTTGTAAGATCAAGACAACATCCCTATGTCTTTTAGCTGCGAGAAAGTGGATGTCATCCCTGTCTTTTATGCTTTGAAGCATTTCTTTGATGATCTCTTTAAGCGTTTTAGAGAGCTCGGAGCTTAGGGAGCTTGGGAGATTATTTGCAGCATTGATCATTGATGTTAATCTCAGCTGAATAAGTGTAGTGTGATCTTCAAGACTCTCATCGAGTTCCTTGATCACTTTCATGAGACATTGGTTGACAAATCGACCTTTGTGGACAATTCTCAAAGAATTTCATTCATTGGGGAATTTGTGAAGGAGGTGGTGTCTTTGTTGAATTGATCTTGCAATGAGTAGAGAGAAAAGATCAAGATTGAAGTATTCATTTCTAGATGAGGAGGAATATCGATGGAGGGGCCTGGGTTTGAATGTTTAAGTTTGGTGGCTCTCTACGATTTGAGGTTGAGACTCTACAATGGGGCTAGAGTCGGTGATCGATGGAGATGGTGGGATGTGGGAGCATTATGAAGTTGATCTTATTTGGTTCCTCGATTATAAATTTTGGGATTCTCAAGAATCGAAATTGGTTTAGTGGATGAAGAATTACTTCCAACCATCGTGGGAATTCATAAAACTGATTAAATAAGGATGATGGCAAGTGATTAACTCTGAAGAGGGTTGGGATAGACAGTACCTCGGGTTTGTTCCTTGAGGTAGAGTTGTTTGTGAGTAACTTCTTGGCAAAGTTGAATCTTCCTGGAAATCCATTAGCTAGCACTTAGATGGCCGGATACTCTTTGAAGCTCCAAAACATGTGACTCCAAGAGTTTAGAATTTGAGCTTGATGGAAAGGCATCATAGGTAGATATGCAAACAGTTGCTCATAGTTGGCTCTTCTGTACCCATCAATGCCCACAGCTATAATCTCGACCTCGTCCCCTTCATCCTTTTCTCTGCTTTCATTAGAGGATTCCATTATCTCAATGGCCTCATAATGTTCTTGCACTGGTTCCTCTTCATTTCTTGCAGGGACCTCTTTTTCTGTCATAGAGATGTCATGAGCCTCCCCCTCAACTTGATCATCTTCTTGTTCTATCAATAGCTCCCCCTCAACTGGAGCACTTTCTAGGATGGGAGCTTCAGGCATCTCCCCCTCAGCAGGTGTATTCTCTATCAGATCTTCAGGTGTCTCCCCCTCAGTTTGAGCTTTGACTTTTTGGCTTTCATTTGTTGGTTCCTTTTCAGCAACCAATTCTTTGTCTTCCCTCTTTAGTACTTCTTCATTGACAAGAATATATTTCTTGACCAGTTTTCTTCTTGGTTTTCTAGGCTGAGCCACAGCCTCAGGACTTTCTTGAACTTCAGTTTTGTCCTGCTGACTAGCCAGAATGTTTGATTCAGCTACTTCCTTGCTTGATGTATTTGGTCTGGTCTCTATGATCGGTAGAGACTCTACGATCGAAGAGATGGATGGCCTTTTGGACTTGTGGCTGATTTTATTCTTCTTCAACAGCTGAGATATGGTAGCTCTATCTTCTTCTGCCTCATTTCTTTGCTGTTTCTTCCTTCTTAGGATCCTTAGAGTCTCAATGTCCGAGGACTCTACGGGCTTATTGGTAGTGGATCCTTGAGGCTCTTCTCAGAGTTCGGCTTTCACTTTTCTTTTTGCCCTTTGCTTTTTTCTGATCAAAGCAATGGGTTCTTCCTTGTTAGCTTCTTCTTCTTCTTCTTCTTCTTCTTCTTCTTCTTCTTCTTCGCCTCTGACAACTGACATATTTCCTGGCACTCCTGATTCCTTTATTTCACCAGTTCTTCCACTGGATTCAGACATCATTCGCACATTTTCAGCTGGATTCCTTTTCCAGTTCTCGAATAGTTGCTGAGTCATTCGATGGTTTGGATTAATGTCTTCTCCTTCATCGCCCTCAATTAAGTCACCCAGGCAGCCTGTAAAAGATGATGCTTATAAATCGCCCGTAGAGCATCTTTTGAGAGCTCTTTGTCTTCTTTGAGCTGATTAACCACTTCCCAATCCATTCAAGCAATAGAGCCCCATAGTTAAGTTGTATTTCATAACATATGGCAGTCATGAGCTTGAGTTGCACCTCATTTACAGAGTCATGACCAGAGCTCTTGCAACATATACATTTTCCAACAATATCAGCTAGAAATTCATACCTCTGTGGAAACTCCTTCTTCTTGTATCCTTTGACAGAGGGTGATTTCTTGTGATGCATCTTTTTGAGTCCCTTATGGAAGTCTATGCCATCTATGGATGGATACCCTTCAGGTTTGAGACCTAGGGCTAGATTGATGTCCTCAGCCTTTAGTTTGATTTCTACGTTCCTGACTTTCGCAGTGATGGTGTTGTTTTCAAATACACCATTATTATAGAATTCTTTTACCAACTTCGGGTAGATCAATGTGTCTGTACCCAAAGCTTCTTCGAGACCCGCCTTCTTCAGTAATGACAGAGTCTTGTGAAATTTGGGTTCAGCTATTTTGAACTCGTCAAAGCAAAGTCTGTAGCCAGAGATGACGTTGGAAGCCGCCATTGATTTTCTTGCAGGAAGTGTGACTGACTGAGCTTTCTTCTGGTTTAGGGTTTCTGCTTGAGAGAGGAAGAGAGAGATGATCTTTTGAACTTTAGATTTCACAAAGATGATTTTAATTTGTACTTGTAACTTCCCTCTATCTAATTTTCTTAGTGGGACAGGTGTCAAGTTTTGCTTGGCTCTACGAATTCTGACTTAGGAGGATTGTATTGATTTTCCCCTTAACTTCTTCTGAGCTAATATGTTCTTTGGGAGGACTACGATCGTTGAGATGGTCCTTGGAGTCGTCGAGTCTGTTCTATCATCGTTGAGTCTGTTCGGCAGTTTTCATGTCTGAGCTGCAATTGTTGAGTCTGACCTGTGATCGTCGAGTTTAAATATCAATCGTCGAGTCTGACCGAGTCCTTGTGATGAATCTTTTGACTTAGCATTCTTCTTGGTTTAAGATAGCTCAGGAAGGGCCAACCTCATTGAATGAATCAAGGGTTAGGTTTGTCCCTGAGGCTCTTATCAGAGAGATTGCTTTGTTTTGTGCTTGATCATCATAGGGTGCTCCTTTGGTTTTGTTGATGAAGCTCTGCTATCGTTGAGTCTGTACTGCGATCGTTCTCTTATGACATTTCAGCTCTACGATCGTGGACTTCATTTCATCATGTTTATGATTTCAAATATAGCCTTTAAAACTGCATGGTTAGCACAAACTAGAGCATATTTCATGGTTGCAAGTTAAGCATGCCTAGCTCACTTATTAACTTGTTAAATCTGGATTCATCTAGAGGTTTTGTAAAAACATCAGCAAGTTGATTTTTAGTAGGGATATATTGTAAAGATATAGTTCCATTTTGCACATGATCCCTAATGAAGTGATACCTTATTTCTATATGCTTAGTCCTAGAATGCATGATAGGATTATGAGTTATGGCAATTGCACTTGTGTTATCACAGTGAATAGGTATGGATTTAAATTCAAACCCATAATCTGCTAGTTGATTTTTCATCCATAAGATCTCGAAAGCACAACAATCGCTTGCCAAGAAGAATGTATTCAAACCTCAGGTTTGAAGTAGATACTTGAATTTTGCTTCTTGCTAAACCAGACACAAGTCTGCTTTCTAGCAATTGACAAAAGCCACTTGTACTTTTTTCTATCAATTTTGTAACTGCAAAATCAGCATCTGTGTATCCTGTTAGCTCAAATGAGGTCTCCTTGGGATACCAAAGCCCCAAGTGGGGTGTACCTTTGAGGTACCTGAAAATCCTCTTTACAGCAGTTAAATGAGATTCTTTAGGACTAGCTTTGAATCTAGCACAAATGCATGTTGCAAACATTATATCCGGTCTCTCATCGCTTAGATATAAAGAGAGCCTATCATACCTCTGTATTGAGTTATATCAATACTTTTACCTTTTTCATCTTTGTCGAGCTTGGTTGCAGGAGCAATTGGGGTTTTCATGGGAGAGGCTGACTCCATGCCATACTTCTTAAGTAAGTCTTTAATGTACTTGGCTTGGTTGATGAAGATTCCTTCATCGATCTTGCTTACTTGCTTGCACCCAAGGAAGAAGTTCAGCTCACCCATCATGCTCATTTCAAACTTGCTCTGCATAAGCTTGGAGAATCTCTTGCATAGCTTTTCATCAGTAGATCCAAAGATAATATCATCAACATATATTTGAACTAATAGGACTTTGTCTTTATGCTTTCTAAGAAATAGTGTGGTATCTACTCTACCTCTAGTGAATCCATTTTCAATAAGAAAGCTAGTTAGTGTTTCATACCATGCTCTAGGTGCTTGTTTAAGACCATATAAGGCTTTGTCTAATCTAAAGACATAATTAGAAAGAGATGGATTGATGAAACCTGGAGGTTGTTCTACATAGACTTCTTCTTGAAGTTCACCATTCAGGAATGCACTTTTGACATCCATCTGAAAGACCTTGAATTTTATGTGAGCAGCAAAGGCAAGGAATATTCTCGATGGCTTCTAGTCCAAAGCAACAGTGCAAATGTCTCATCGTAGTCAATGCCTTCTTCCTGAGAGTAGCCCTTGGCCACTAGTCTTGCCTTATTCCTGGTGATGACTCCGTCTTCATCCATCTTGTTTCTGAAGACCCACTTGGTTCCAATAATGGAAGATGATTCTTTGGTCTTGGAACCAATCTCCATACTTTGCTTCTTTCGAACTGATTAAGTTCTTCTTGCATGGCCTCTATCCAGCTGGAGTCTTCCATAGCATCCTCTATCTTCTTCGGTTCCATTTGTGATAGGAAGCTTAGATAAAAGCATTCATTTTGGGTAGCAGCTCTTGTTTTGACTCTTGCACTCGGATCTCCAATGATTAGATCTTGAGTGTGATCTCTTGCCCATCTGCTTCCTGTTGGGACATCAGTTCTTATGCCTTCTTGTCTTAGATCTTCAAGATCTATTTCTTCTTCTTGGTGTGGAGGCTCGTTGTCTGGCATAGGCCTCTCTACGATCTCATTTCCTTGCTCAACGATTTCACTGTCTGGTACTACGATCGTAGTATTGAGCTCGACGACCTCGTTCGTAGTGTCTGAACTATTGGTCGTAGTGTCTTGAGGCATTGTTTTGTTTAAGTCTGTCTCATCAAAGATGATGTGAATTGAGACTTCAACACTCAGTGTCTTCTTGTTGAACACTCTGTAGGCCTTACTGTCTGTGGCATATCCAAGAAAGATTCCTTCGTCTGATTTTGGTTGAAACTTTGTCAAGTACTGCTTTCCATTGTTGAGAATGTAGCATGCACAACCGAAAACATGAAAGTAGCTGACACTTGGTTTTCTTCCTTTCCATAGTTCATAAGGAGTCTTCTTAATCATAGAGTATATGAGTGATCTGTTCTGAGTATAGCATGCAGTGTTGATAGCCTCTGCCCAAAAGTACTCAGGCAGATGGGTTCTTTGCTAGTAGAGAGTCCTTCCAAATTCTATTAATGTCATGTTCTTTTCTCTCAAAGACTCCATTTTGTTGAGGAGTTCGTGGAGCTGAGAAGTTGTGACTAATGCCAGTGTCTGTGCAGAATTGGTCCATTTCTGAGAAGTCAAATTCTCTGCCATGATCACTCCTTATAGCCTTGATTTTCTCTCCTTTCTCGTTCATCACCAGCTTGAACATCTTGATCAGCTGGGAACTTGTCTCATCTTTTGAGGTTAGAAAGAACACCCATGTAAATCTGGTGAAGTCATCGACTACGACCAGAGAATATCTCTTTCCTCCAAGGCTCGTCGTTGGAATTGGCCCAAAAAGATCCATGTGTAGCAACTGCAGAGGCTTGTCAATTGAATTTGCAGTTTTGCTCTTGAATGTGCTTCTGGTCTGTTTCCCAAGTTGACAGGCATTGCACGACCTTTCTTTAACGAAGTTGAACTTGGGTAGGCCTTCAACTAGATCTTTTGAAGCTAATTTGGACATGCTTTTGAAGTTGAGATGAGATAATCTTTGATGCCATAGCCAGCTCATTTCTTCAGATGCTTTAGCCAGAAAGCATATTGTCTCGTCTGAGCTCAGTTGTCCAAGATTTACTGTGTAGACATTTCCTTCTCTTGTTACGGTTAGCTTCACAGCGGATGTCTTCAGGTCTCGGACTTGACATTGATTGTTGAGGAATGTTACTTGATGACCCTTGTCGCAGAGTTGGCTAATGCTTAGAAGATTGTGTTGTAGTCCTTCCACATAGGCCACTCTACTGAAGGATACTACACCATTTCCAATTGACCCATATCCTCTTGTTTTTCCAGAGTTGTTGTCTCCAAAGATGACCGAGGGACCCTCCTTCTCTATGTAGTTAGACAGAAGGGCTTTGTTTCCAGTCATGTGCCTTGAACATCCACTGTCCAGATACCAGGTTGTGTTTGTGGAGCTCTTTTCCTGAGGTAACATTAAACCTTCATTTTGGTACCCATACTTGCATGGGTCCTATTATGTTAGTACCCTTGGGGACCCAAATCTGCTTGATTTTGGGTCTCACATGCATGGAATTATAATGACATTTTGCAACCCTTGTGGCTAACTCTCAGAGCACACAAAACATTTGATATGATGCATGTTTGTGTGTGTGTGTGAAAGTTCTTCCTCTATTTGGACTTTTGTGGGTTATTGGTCATTCTTCTCGCTAGGTGATATTTCCTCTTCCATGTGTTCTCTTGTTTCATGACTTGTGAGGAGTATATCTTACTTCTACTCATACTTACCTTCTGGTTGGTTCAGTAGAGTTGATTTTATTGGACTCTCGATCCTTCGAGGTTGATGAGTAGTAGCTAGATTACTCTTCTTTTTCTCAAACCTAGACCTGCATGAGATCCCTTACTCTCGGAATATGAATTGAATCAATGAAAGGGGTTTGACAGCTCATCCTTTTGTGAGGATTTCACAAATATAATGCCTCTACTAAAACCCGAGGCATTACCAATGCTAATTTCCTTTGCTTTTTCCACACACATGACTCGAGGTAGATTCCCCAAAGCCTAACCCGTTTCTATCGTAGACACTTCTGCGGTTTAGAGATTAAGGAGTCCATGGATGAAGAGGATTTATTCCATGTAGAGACTGTCTTTTCTAGATCCTCTATATTGGAGGTTAGACTAGACTCTCTTTGTGCACTGAGCTCATTTGCTTGTCTCAAGAACTTATTCTCAGCTTCAAACTTGGAGAGAGAATTAGTACTGAGAAGGGTTGTTTCCAGTTCTTCTTGAACTTTTTCTTTCTCCTTTTGAAGAAGTGAATAATCTTTAGACAAAACTCTAAACCACTTCATGTATTGGTGCAGATCAGATGTTATGCCATGTAATGCAGTTCTAAGGTCATCAATATCTACATCAGGAGAGTTGAAGTCAAATACCTCATCGATACTTACTTCATGTATGTTGGAGTTCTGTTTGTCCCTTGCATTTTTGGCCATCAGGTAAAGATTTGCCATTTGAGGATCTTCATCATCTCCAGATTCCGGAGTTGAGTCATTGTCTGAGTCACTCCACGATCCTCCAGCTACAAGGCCTTTGTCCTTCTTCAGTGGCCTTTTGTTGCCTTTGTATTCCTTCTTTGCATGTGATTTCTTCTTGAGTTCTTCTCTGAGAGGTTTGTTGCAGTTGGCAATGAAGTGGCCAGGTTTCTTGTAATTGTAGCATAGGTCATTCATTTGCTCCTGGCTGCTGTAGTTGCTGACTTTCTTTGGCTTGCTGGTTTTGCCTTGTCGCATGAATCTTCTTAGTCTTTTCACCAGCATTGCAAAGTCCTCATCATCATCTTCATCGTAGTCAGAATCAACTTCAGTGTTGACTTTGGAGGTGTTTTCAGTTACTTTGAGAGCAACACCTTTGTCCTTCTTTCTTCCTTCGGACAACGTTTCTGCTCGTTGTGTCAGTTCCAGTTCGTATGTAAGAAGGTTGCCATATAGCTGTTGAATAGTCATTTCATGTAGATTCTTTGACTCTCTAATGGCAGTGGTTTTGGCATCCCACTTGCTTGGCAAGGCTCTCATGAATTTTATGATTAGATCTTTGTTTGGATAGATCTTTCCATAGGCTCGTAGAGAGTTGAGCAAAATATTAAATCTCTCGTATGTGGCAGTGACGTTCTCTCCTTGAACGTGAGCAAACATCTCATATTCTTTGAGTCAAGAGAGATTGTTTATTTTCTCCGACTTTCTTCATTCCTTCATGCATGATAAGTAATGCTTCCCAAACCTCCTTTCTTTGTTTTGCGCTTAACCACATTTTCAAATGAGATCATCTTCTAGGGATTGAAATAAGATGTTCTTGGCCTTTTTATCAAAATTGATGACTCTCTTCTTTCATCCATTCTTCTTTGACCTTGATCTGTATTCTGTTTGGGTCGTCTGTAGTTGGTGCAAGCTTTGTAGGAATGTAGGGCCCATTTTGAACAGTTTCAAATAGATCTTCATCTATTGAATCCATATAAGCTTGCATCCTAACCTTCCAGTTAGCAAATTTGTCTTTGTTGCACATAGGTGGCTTGCTGCCTCCTCCAGTCTTTGATTCGCTTGGTAAGTGTGCCATTGGATCTACTCAAGCTTTGTAGGCTATATAATAGAACCTGCTCTGATACCAATTGTTAGTTCCCGGAGGCACAATAGATATCTAGAAGGGGGTTGAATAGATAATTAAAAACTTTTCTTTTAAACTAGTTAGTATGATGGTGATTAATGCACAGCGGAATGAGTATTTGATAAACCTTCTTTTAGATATCTTGAATTAATGAGAGTGAGGCAGTTATGACAGTTATAGCAGTTATAGCAGTTATAATGGACACAACAGTTTTAAGTGGTTCAGAGCACTTAAAGCTCCTAATCCACTCTTCTACTCCTTGAGTAGGAAATCCACTAAGGATGTCTGTTACACTTCTTGAATCTCACAGATTCCTTCTGACCAAAAGAGCCTAGGCACTTCTTAGTTCACTCTTGAACTCTTCAAGTCCAGCAGACTTGGTTCTTCACAGTTCACTTAGAACTCTTCAAGTCCTTCAGACTTGGAACTCTCACTTCAGTTGATTGGTTGTTGTTGAGATCGTGATTGGTGCTACTCAGTTGCTATTAAGCACTTGTTCGAAAGAACTGAGTAGCTGAGCAAGCTTTCTCTTTTTCTCAGATCGTAGAGTTGAGCGTTGAGTGTTCTTGTGCATTTTTGTTCAATGCTTGCTTACTTCTCTCATCTATCTGTGTTCTGTATATATGTGATCTTTTTAAATCTATCCGTTGAAGTCATCTGATGAGGCATTAAATGCGTTTGACATTTCTGAGCTTTGATGGAGACTTTTCGCACATCTTCCTCAATTGCAATCGCCCAATCGACACACACAGCAGATCGCTTTCTCACCTAACACCGAAGGTGTTTTCCTCTACCAATGGTCCTTTTCTTAGCTTCTTGAATACGTTCCTTTTGATCAATACTAAGGATATCTTTTGTACCGTTGGGACTGGTGAGTGCTTCAACGTTCAAAACCCATTCCACATTTGTTGGAATTTGTTTCCAAACAAAAGATAGGGCTCGATGCTTCTGACACAAGACAGATGATACTCTACGATGCATATCGTGGTGTCTTGTCATATTTGCTTAATCTGAATAGAACACTACGATTTCTTTCAAGGGTTTTCATGCTACGATCTTTCCACACTACGATCTTTGCTTGCTCGTCTTGCAGACTCTACGTTTCCGAGAGCACACTACGATCTCTGAGTTATCTTCGGCAAACGTCTGGACCACTCTACGATTATTGGAGAGGCCCTTCGAGGCAGATACACTACGATCTTCTAAGCTCTACGATCTTGCCTTAGCTTCTGCATTCTGTTGATCAGCTGGATAGACTACGATTCTCTTCAAGGCCTATCTATTTCTTTCTAGTCATAGATCAACCTAACATTTTTGATCTCTTTATCTATACAAGTGAACATTAAAGACTAAGATCAACCTAACAGTTTTGATCTATCACTAAGTCCTTGTACATATATTCCTTGAAGGACTTTACATATAATCATGAGCATTTACTTTAAAACATCAAATCAAAATAGGCATTCTTCCAATAAATACAACAATACTTCCGTTGTGGGGTTCACTAATGATTGTGTCTTAAATTTAATATTCTCTCGTTAAAACGAATATTCCACGACCAATCGAATATTCCCAACACAACGAATATTTTATATCAACTTGCTTATTTTGCAAAATTTTTCAATATCACCCTTAACTTTAACCTTTATCAATTTAACCATTTACTAAATATCATAATAATTATAAGAAAATTAAATACTTTCATTTCATAAAATTCGGGATCTCACAATTTTCCCTCCTTATGAAATTTCGCACTCGAAATTTACGTACCTGGTAGTTCGAAGAGATGAGAATACCTTGCTTTCTTTTTGGATTGTACCTTCCCGGTTATTTCCTCTCTATCATGATTTTCCCATTTCTCATCTCCTGTATTTCAGATATCATTCTAGAATACATATTCAAATCAAAGGTTAATTGACATGCCACATATTATCCCTATATTTTAACCGACCAATTAAATACCAAATAAACTTAGGTAGGTCATACTAGCGAAGGAATTTCCCGTCTCTCCCCTCCTAGTTCTAGCCTCACATCTTAGTCAGGGATCATATCCCTAAACATTGATACCAACTGTGACCCGCATCCAAGACTTAGATAGCACCTCACAATGATACCTATAAACTTGCCACCGTTACTCACGGCGTCCCCTACGGAAAGTCTAGCTTCGGTGCATCCCAAGACTTGGAAGTCACCAGATAAAGGCTCGGGGCTCTTTTCTATGGCTTTGATACCAAATGTGACGTCCCCAAAATAGGTATACATCATCCATCTTGAGTCGCCAGATACATGGTACAGAAATCAAATACAAACTTCTTTAATACAACTGTCGTGTAAAAATACGACAAAACATAGCTGAGTTTTTACATGAGTATTGCCTCTAGACAATATCCACACTCAATGAAGTCCTCATTATAATTATTATCACACTATTTCACATAATAGTGAGGACTACTAAAGCCACTTATCCTGGACCATCACTCCATTCCCCAGACTAAGTCCCAAATATATTCTCATTTCACAAGAGAACAAAGGAAAAGAAAAGGGTGAGCTCAATTATCCCAATAAGAAATATTATGACTAAGATAATGCAGAATAAATTATCCTTAGCCTTCAACAATATAACAACTGATAGAATATAATAGACAACAAGTTTTAGATCAACAACTGCAGTGGAACAAGCAATCCATTAGAAAAGTCAAGTAGAGCATGATATCTACTATCTTCTATGATTTAAAAAGTTTTTCATCAAATTTATCGCTGAGACTCAACTTAATAAATAAACCACATCATCGAATCATCCTTGCAATACGGGCCAAGGATAATCATGTAATCACCAATGGTCATGATTATACCGAATAATCCCTAGTCATAATCATACCAACAACTGTCCATCAATGCACTACGGGCCAATAAGGACTTTTACCACATCATTTGTAACATTACGGGTCACGATTATACCAAATGATCCCTGGTCATAATCATACCAATCAACAGTCCATCTATGCACATAAGCCAAAGATGACTTTCATCACAATATAAGCATGAGGATGATGACAATGATATAAACATTAATCAAACGAAACCAAATCAAACGAAATCAAATCAAACGAAATTAAGGATAAATATTAAAGACTTTAAATTTATCCAGAGTTTAAAAATATCCAAATTGTCAACATGATACTGCTTTGTGGAGTAAAAGTCAAGAATAATATTCATGTACCAAAAATAATTTGGGCAGAAAAGAAATATATTTTTCGGGTAAATGGTACCCCGTGAATAGTATCGTGTGAATAGTACTTTAGAAATAGTACCTCGTGAATAGTACCCCGACATAAAAAGTACCCCAAATACCCGAGTGAATAATATTCGGGTTAATAGTAATTGAATGAATAGTAACCCGTGAATAGTAACTCGTGAATAGTACTCTGACATGAAAAGTGCCCCGAATATCCGAGTGATAATATTTGAGTGAATAGTAACCAGGTGAATAGTAACTCATAAATAGTAACTCATGAATAGTATTCCGTCACGAAAAGATTAATAATTATCAAGGATATTCTACTAATATCATGAAGTATAGAAGCCAAAACTTCAACAAAATGAGTATATAATTCAAAATCTGAAACAAAATAATATTACTTACATACTACAGAGTATGGAAGAAAATATTATTTCAAGCGAATATTGAACAAAAATAACATCCCTTGAACAAAAATAATATTCCAACGAATATTTAACGAAGATAATATTCCTACGAATATTGAACGAAGATAATATTTTTTATGAATATTGAACGAAAATAATATTCATACGAATATGAAAAATAATATCTCTTCAAAATTTGAAATAAATAATACCCCTTACCTCAGAAGAAGATTGGATACTGGAGTAGTGAAGTAGCAGACTACTCTTCTTCTTTCTCTCTATATTCTCTCTGTATAGCTTCTATCTCTATAATTTCTCTTGTGAGACTTAGTGAATTGGTGAGAATGATGGAAGAATGAGCTTCTATTTATAGGAAAATATAGTTTCGATAATTTCACGTTTTGGGGCTCAAAATATTATAGTATAATACCTTCATCTTTTCCTTCATTTTTAATTTAGTCCTGCAAGTATTATCAAACTTGCACCACCTCCCCTAATAGTAAATCATGTGAATTAATAGTAAATCATGTGACTCAATAGTTCTAAACATGTGGAAAAAATTAATTATAGTATAGTACCTTCAACTATACCTCCATTTTTAATTTAGTCATGCAAGTATTATCAATCTTGCACCAACTCCCCTAATAGTAAATCATGTGAATCAATAGTACACACATGTGAACACATAGTTATAAACATGTGAATTAATAGAAATTAATTACTCATTTATCCTTAATTAATTGATTGGTCAAAGATAACTTCCAGACATCAATTATTATCGAAATAAATGTCGATTTCCACTAACACTAATAATCCCAACATAATGGCACTATCAATTTTTTCTTTAATCAACATGAACTTATTCATCATTAATATTATAAATCATAATATTTAACAACCAGGTCGTTCCCAGGAAAGATGGGGCTTTTCGATAAGGATTTCTCCTTATTGGCGCGCAATTAGGTGACCAAACCTCTCCTTGATAGAACTTCTAGACATTGTCAATATTGCAAATAATAATATGAATAACTTTATCGTCTCAATTATTGATTTAATAATATAAAATATTGATACTGTGACAATAATTGAATCAATAATATGAGAGATATGATGCAGCAATTACTCTAGCAATAATTGAGTATAACTGAGTGACTTCTTATGTAAGCATCAATAATCAATACCGTGTGCTACTATGCAACCACGCCAGATTCTTTGTACTTTCTTTACTCTTCGGGTAGTTCAATGGTTTAACAAGAAAACTTTCGCCGTTATTTTTATAAAAATTTAATACTGTCATTTTCTAAATACAACAATACTTCCGTTGTGGGGTTCACTAATGATTGTGTCTTCGTACGAATATTCTCTGTTAAAACGAATATTCCCCGACCAATCGAATATTCCCCAACACAACGAATATTTTATATCAACTTGCTTATTTTGCAAAATTTTCAAATATCACCCTTAACTTTAACCTTTATCAATTTAACCATTTACTAAATAACATAATAATTATAAGAAAATTGAATTCTTTCATTTCATAAAATTTGGGATCTCACAGTCATGATCATGCCAACAACTGTCCATCAATGTACTACAGCCAATGAGGACTTTTACCACATCATTTGTAATATTACAGGTCATGATTATACCAATCAACAGTCCATTTATGTATTACGGGTCAAAGATGACTTTTATCACAATATAAGCATGAGGATGATGACAATGATATAAGCATTAATCAAACGAAATCAAAGATAAATGTTAAAGATTTTTAATTTATCCAGAGTTTAAAAATGTCCAAATTGTCAGCATGACAACTGCTTTGTGGAGTAAAATTCAAGAATAATATTCCGAAAATAATTTGGACAGAAAAGAAATCAATTTTTGTCATGAATAGTATCCTGGGTGAATAGTACCTGAGTGAATAGTATCCCGTGAATAGTACTTCGTGAATAGAATCCCGTGAATAGTATCCCAACATGAAAATATCAAAATTTAACAAGAATGTTCAGAAAAATATCCTTGTGAAACGATACTAGATGACGCACAAATTTCAAGGATATTCTACCAATTTTAAAGAGTATAGAAGCAATACTTTAACAAAAAGAGTGTAGAATTCAGAATCTGAAATGAAATAATATTACTTAAATACTACAGAGTATGGAAGAAAATATTATTTCTTATGAATATTGAAAAAAAAAATATCTCTTAACTTAAAAAGAGAGTATTTCTGACTGGTAGGGCGAGGATATTCTTGAAGAAAACTTATACTATATTCTACGCTCAAAACTTCCTTAAACTCAAAAGAAATACGCTCAATATTATAGAAGAAGAATTTTCTAATTTTGGTGTGATTTTCAATTCTAAACTAAGCATTTTATTTATAGGAGAATGAAAAAATACTATTTGAAAAGAAAAATCACGAACGCACATTAATAGAAATTCACGGGCGCTTCTTCGGCTGAAAAAATTAGATTTACTATGCAGCACTATGCAATAAAATATAATATATTATATTTTTCATAAAAAACAAAACTTATTATAATATATATATATATATATATATATATAACAAAACTACGAAAAATTTCTATTGATAATTTTGAAAAATGGGTAAGTGGGGGGGTCCATATAATAAACAAAATTTATAACAAATACATCATAAAAACCCCCTCTATTTCAATTCACTAGGCTTCACAAAACACATTTTTAATAACATTTATCATTAATATTATAACTCACAATATTATTGATTTAATAACATTTATCATTAATATTATAATAATATGAATAACTTTGTCGTCTCAATTATTGATTTAATAATTTAAAATATTGTGACAATAAATGAATCAATAATGTGAGATACTATGCAACAATTATTGTGGCAATAATTGAATAAAACTGAGTGACTTCTCACGTAAGCATCAATAATTAAAAATACTATACAATATCGTGCCCTACTATGCAACCCGCCAGACATATCTTTACTTTTATCATAGGTATTTCAACAGCTTAACGGTAAAACTTTCGCCGTTATTTTATAAAAGATATTTACATAAGCTTTCTAACTCCAGTAGTAATTCCATTGTGGGGTCCACCAATGATTGTGCCGTCGTACGAATATTCCCTGATAAAACGAATATTTCCCGACCAAACGAATATTTTATAAAAACTTGCTTACTTTTCAAAATTTATAAATATTATCCACTACTATAACATTATATCAAATCCATACCATAATATTCAAAATGATATTTAGAGAAAATTATTCTTTATTCATAAAAGTTGGGGTCTTACAGCGGTAATTCGCGTAAACAGATCATTTCCACAATTTAATAAAGAATGAATACGAAAGGTTATTCACTATGCATTCGTTAATCCGCGTAGACAGGTTACTCCAGCAGATTAATAAATAATAAATATGAAGGATTATTCACCATGCATGCGGAAATCCGCGTAGACAGGTTACTCCCGCAGATTAATAAAGAATGAATACAAAAGGGTCATTTACCATGCATACGGTAATCTGCGTAGACAGATTACTTCCGCGGATTAATAAAGAATGAATACGAAGGGTTATTCACCAGGCATGCGGTAATCCGCGTAGACAGGTTATTCCCACAGATTAATAAGGAATAAATAATAACCCTTATGAGTATGAAGAAAATAACATCCTTTACGAATACGAAAGAAATAATACCCCTTACGAATACGAAATATAATATCTCTTACGAATACGAAAAATAATATCCCTTACGAATACGAAAAATAATATCTCTTACGAATGAGAAAAATAATATCCCTTACGAATAAAAAAAATCCCTTACGAATACGAAAAATAATATCCCTTAGCTTAGTAAGAAGATTGGATATTGCAATAGTGTAGTAGTAGAATATTCTTCTTCTTTCTCTCTTATTCTCTCTCTATAGTTTCTCTCACTATAACTTGTGATTATAACTTTGCTCTTCAAAATTGGTAGGAAATAATGAATGGATGGAGGAGAATTTATAGGCTAGGAAGAGGTGGTAAATTACATGGTTAATTATATTTTAGTACCTTTATCTTTGCCTCTATTTTTAATTTAGTCCCTCAAATATTATCAATCTTGCATAAACTCCCTTAATAGTACTTGCATGTGAACCAATAGTTCCTTGCATGTGAACCAATAGTTCTTTGCATGTGAACTAAAAGCAATTAATTACTCATTTATCTGATTAATTACCCGTTTGGTTAATTTAACATCTAGAAATCAACTATTATCGAAATAAATGTCGATTTCCACTAATATTAATATTCCCAACACAATGGAAATATTTTTATCAACAATTTCATCTTTAAATTTTTGAAGTTTGACTATTTTCGAAAAAAGTCAACTGTTTACTTTTTGACCAAAAAGTTAACCCCGACAAATTTTGTGTTTATAGTCTATTTTAACTAATTTCATGGCCCTTAACTCAAAAAATTTATTCGCGTCTCCAAATTCAACTCCGAACTCAAATTCGAGTTTTAATTTCATTTTCTTGTGTTTTATACACACTTTTACTTTCTTAGTTAGTTCAAACTATTTAATTAGTCTCGACTAACTATTAAATTAAATCTCATCACTTATCGCTAATAAATATATATAACTCATTTTTAATCTTTCAACAATTATTCATCATTAATATTATAACTCACAATATTGACAACCAGATCGTTCCCATGAAAGAGGGGCTTTCCGATAAGGATTTCTCCTTACTGGCGCGCAATTAAATAACCAAACCTCTTTCCTCGACAGGACTTTCTAGAAATTGTCGATGATGCAAATAATAATATGAATAACTATGTCGTCTCAATTATTGATTTAATAATATAAAATATTGTGCAGATGATATTGTGACAATAATGGAATCAATAATATGAGATACTATGCAGCAACTACTTTGGAAATTATTGAATGAAATTGAGTGGCTTCTTACATAAGCATCAATAATTAGAGATATTGTGCAATACTGTCTGCTACTTTTCAATACCGCGTACCACTGTGGAACAACGCATATTATTATACTTTTATCACCAGGTATTTCAACAGTTTAATGGGAAAAGTTTTATCGTTATTTTTATAAAAAGGTTATTTCTATCGCTTTCTATATCTGACAGTTATTTCGTTGTGGGGTCCACCAATGATTGCGTCATCGTAAGAATATTTCTCGACCAAATGAATATTCTCCGACACAACGAATATTTTATAACAACTTGCTTACTTTGCAAAACTTTCACATATCGCACTTAACTTTAACATTTTATCAATTTAACCATTTACTGAACAGAATAATAATTTTAAGAAAAATTGAATACTTTTATTTCATAAAATTCGGGGTCTTACATTGATCACATAACCTCTGTTAGGAAAATCCATTTCAAAAAAATTTGCATCTCGTGACTCTATTTCGGATACAATTTTATCAGGCTACTCTCCAACGACCACATAGCCTTTGGAGTGTTCAGAATATCTTATAAAGATAAACTCTTACCCCTCAAACCCAACTTCCTATGTTGATGACAAGTGTTGCGTACGTAAGTTGCTGATCCCTAAGGCCGCATTCCACCCAATTCGGGCTTTCTGTCGGTCCATATTTCATATGGGGTGGACTAAACTGATTTTGAAGGCACACGATTTAGTATATATGCAGCAATCAATAATGTATCACCTCAATAAGAGATAAGCAAATTGGTCTGCTCCATCATAGACCTAACCATGTCTAATAATTTCCAGTTTCTCCTCTCCGCCAAATCGTTTTGTTGCTGAGTTATAGGGATTAATAGTTGCCTTATTATCCCTCTTTCTTCACATAGTTCTTTAAATTGATTGGACAAATACTCGTGGCCTCGGTTAGTTCGAAGTGCCTTAACAATTTTATTTAACTGTTTCTCAACCTCAAACAAATAACGTGTAAAGCATTCTAATGCATCAAACTTATGAGAGATCAAGAAAGTGTACCAGAATCGCGTATAGTCATCAATCATTTTTACAAGCAAGGAATAAGAATCATTATTATTAACGCTAGAATTAATAGTATCTAAAACCATAAAACCATTAGAAATAAAACCATATCCAAAATTTTCAGTCCCACGAGAAACTACAACACCATTGTTTGCCTATTTTTAATTTAGCACAACACGCGAGTATACGTTGTCAACAAGTAATAACGCGTAAGTCAAGTGTCAATCCCACATGGAAAATAGGAATTTACACTAACAAGTATCAGTTTGTATTATCTCGATTTTATTAAACAATTAACCAATTTATGAATTTTGGAAAATAATATAATTAATTAAAATAACACTAACTACCACGAGTATAAAACCAGGTATTGGAGATTTAATAACAAGTTCACTTATTTCTTCACTTATATTAATACACTTCCTTTCAATTATACTTACTATTCTGAATTGTTAATCAAGAACTCATTATTATTTATGACCATTTCTCGATGTACCATAAAAAATTAACTTAAATCCACATATGATAAAATCAAGGTGAACACCCCAGTTAACTAATTCACTATATCTCTATGTGAATTACAATTAAAAAGAATTTAAAGCACAAGTTCTCTATTAGATTTCATGCGGTGTGTAAGTATATCTTTACCCTAAACATAAATCTTGAGTTCCATCACCATACAAAAAACACAATTACACGTTATCATGATCATATTTAAACCTATAATCCGTTTCCCAAGTTCATACAGGTTATCACGGTAATTATTAGTCATGTAATTAATCAATTAAGTCCAAATCACAATAAACAATCACAATAATTAACAGAGAGGCATACTAAAATAATTTATGCAATAAGATTTGTTGCAATCTTAAACTAGAAAATTAGTTCATTATCATTGAATATATTAAAATCTAGAATCCATAACTGAATATGTAAGACCCCAACTTATTATAAATAAATTAAATTTTCCTCTATTCATTATTCTAAATTAATAAGGGTTAATTTGATATAATGCTTTGGTTATGGGTGAAATGTGCAAAGTTTACAAAATAAGCAAGTGGTTATAAAATATTCATTATTGTCGGGGAATATTCGTTTGGTCGTGGAATATTCTTTTTGTCGAGAATCTCCGCATTTATCTGACAAGCTTCATTTGTGGGCCCCATAACGAAAAAAAACGATTGGATGAAGGAAAAGCGACAAAGATTGAGTTTTATAAAGAAGAGCGGCATAAATTGTTACCGCTTAACACTGTTGGGTTACACGGTGGTTAAAATACGATAATATGCGTGGTTGCATGTGTGTTGTTGAATTATTGATTCTTACGTAAAGAAGGCACTTACTCAATAATTGCTACGAGGAGTTACTTGATATTTTATTTTATTGATTCAATAATTGCTGCGTTGATATTTTATATTATTGTTGTTCAATAATTGTCACTGCACAGTATTTTCCATTATCAGATCAATAATTCATATTATTTGAATAATATTATCAGATAACATTATTGGCAATGTCTAGAAAGTTCTGTCTAAGGAGAGGTTTGGTCACCTAATTGCGCTTGATGAGGAGAAATCCTTATTGAAAGCCCCTATCCCGGAACTACACGGTTGTCGATCTTGTGATTCTGGTAATATTATTTTGAATAATTAATTATTGATTATTATGATAAAGAAAATATTCATTTTATGTGGATATAGATGGAGAAAATTTTTAATGTGACAATTGTTGAAAATTAATATTTTATCTTTTTCTGATAAAATAATTCATTTAAATATATTATTTTAATAATATATTAACGGTGATATTTTTACAATGAATGTGGAATATATGAGTATATGAGGAGGAAGAGTATTTTTGTGGCATTAAATGTTTAACACATGTTTTGTGTGTCGGTGGACATAATTCTTTACCGAAAATTGATTATAGACTGTAAAATCGTCCGTTTATGGATTTTGGTCAATTTATGTTTGGAATTTGGAAAATGTTTCTTCTGCAAAGTTGTAGAGAATTGAAATTCCTATAACAATAGCGAGATTTGAATTTTCTGATAAAAGGGCTATTTATTGTGAATTATTGAAGTTCCGGAGTTCCGAAATAATTGATTTTTGGAAGTTTTAATTATTATTTTCAAGAAAAACGTTTTTCAAAGGTTGGTGAGCATCTTTAACATGTGCTTGGTGGTTGAAATCAGATTCCTTGGTGGTGGGCTTGAATATTTGGTAAATATTAATATTTTCTTAATTTAGTCTCCTTTGGCGTTCTAGCATTTTCCTATAAATAAAGGGCCAAGTTAGAATTGAAAATCACACCAGAAACAAAGGAATACCTTATATCTCATAAATTTTCTCTGTATTCAGATGTTGTAAACAGGGCTCAGTTATTAGAGCGAGATAGTGAGTATACTCAACCGAGGGACCACAACCAGGGTTATATCGGTGACAGCAGTCATCAGAACAATGATAACCAGCGAGGAGGAAAGAATACGGACAATGGCGGTAACCACTCAGGTGGAAATCGTGGCCATGATAATAGAAGAGGTGACTCAAGTGGAAATTTCAGAAAAAGAAAATTCAACAACGACAGGAAGACATCAGCAGCAGCACCAGCACCAACAACAAATTCTAGGGGAGGAGAACGACCGCCAGTTAGATGTTACAAATGCGGGAAGGAGGGACATATCATTAAAACTGTCTACAACAATCCAAGGTATGTTACAACTATGGAAAGGAAGGCCACATCGCTCGAGATTGTACTATAGCGAAACCAAGTTCAGCGGGAGTGGTGATTCCAAGAGCTGTCCCAGATAAGTCGAAATCAACGGTTCCTGGAAGAGCGTTTTTCGTGACTGGCCAAAACGTGAGGAACCTAAATGAGGTGATCACGGGTAAGCTAATCATTAATTCTTGCAAAGTTTATACCTTACTAGATACCGGTTCTACCCATTCTTTTATCTCTCCTGCTTGTGCTCAACGTTTAAACTTGACTCCGGAGAAATTAGATTTTGATTTATCTGTTGAAACTCCGTTGGGTGAAACCTTCGTTACATCTACAATTTATAAATCTTGCATGATCCAAGTTGGCACTATCACATTACCTATTGATCTTATCTCTTTAAAGATACTTACTTTTGATGTGATTTTAGGAATTGATTGGTTAACCACTCATCATGCCAAAATTGATTATTTTCGTAAGGTTGTTAGTTTTCATATTCCTAACCAACCTGTCATACGAATTCAAACCACTAAACCACAAAGCTATTTGTTTATTGAAAAACAAATGTCAAGCTTTCTTAGCCATGTTATGGACTTGAACAATAATAAGTCAGATTTGAATGATATTTTTGTTGTTAGTGAATTTCCTGACGTATTTCCTGAAGAATTTATTGGCCTACTCCCAGAGCGTGATATTGAATTTGTATAGACTTTAAATTCGGTAGAAAACTCATTTCTAAAATCTCATATCGAATGGCTCCTATTGAACTTCAGGAGTTAAAAACCCAACTATAGAAGTTGATACCCGAGCCTCTATCTTATGACTTCCTTTATGGAATGCATCGAAGCCAAACTCTCCGTAGGGGACGCCATATTCGTGCGGTAGTAAACTGATAGGTGCTATTATGATGTGCTATCCAAGATTGGGATATGAGTCACAGTTGAGAGCAACCTAAGTCGATGAATCAAAATCGTAGCTTTTTAGGCTTAGTTGGTTATTATCGAAGATTTGTGGAAAGATTTTCTCAAATCGCTACTCCATTAACTCAAATTTGACTCGTAGAGATACAAAATTTGAATGAAGCGAGGAATGTGGGAAGAGCTTGAAGAACTCAAGAGGAGACTCATTTCGACACATGTTACGACCATACCATCCTAGAAAAGCGAGCGTGGTAGCTAACGTGTTGAGTAGAAGATCATTATCTGATCTGAGTACGATATTGTCAAAGACTCATTTCAGTATAACTTACAAATAATAGAGATGGAGATGAAAACTCTAGGTACCCACGTGATGATGGCGAATATCTGAGTAGAACCGACTTTAATCGATAAAGTTAAAGTTTTGCTCGAGCTACGGACACAGGGGGCGATGCATATGAAGAAGAAAGTGCAAAAGGAGCTATTCCGAAGCAAGAATCGATGAAGAAGGAATACTTCGATTCAACTCTCGACTTTGCGTTCCGAACGATTCTGACTTGAAGCATAAAATCATGATGGAGGCACACAACACCCCGTTTGCAATCTATCCCGGGAGTACCAAAATGTATCATGATATTCGACATACATTTTGATGGAACAATATGAAGAGAGAGATCGCGGAGTTTATCTCGAGGTGTTTAACTTGTCAACGTGTAAAGGCGGAGCATCAAATGCCAAAAGGTCCATTGCAACCACTTGAGATTCCGGAATGGAAGTGGGAACATATTACAATGGATTTCGGTACAGGTATTCCCAAGGTTTCTCAAGGCATAGATGCGATTTGGGTTATTATTGATAGATTAACCAAGTCTGCTCATTTCTTGCCGATACGAGAAACTTATTCCCTTGAACGTCTTGCTCGTATGTACGTGAATGAGATTGTGCGATTGCATGGCATGCCAGTATCCATAGTTTCGGATCATGACCCAAGATTCACTTCAAGATTTTGGGTTAGCTTGCGAAAAGCTATGGGCGCGGTTCTGATTGATTCAACATATCATCCTCAAACAGACGGACAATCGAGAGGACTATTCAAACCTTGAAGATCTATTAAGACTCAGTATTCTAGATTTCAAAGGAAGTTGGGATAAGTATTTGCCATTTGGTGGAATTCTCTTACAACAACAGCTTATCGCTCAAGTATAGGCATGGCTCCATTTGAGGCGTTGTATGGACGAAAATGTCGCTTCTCCCAGACTTTGGGATGAGGTGGGAAAGCAACGTTGTTGGGACCGAAATTAAATGCGCATGACTACGAAAAAGATCCAAATGATTCGACAACGTGTTCAAACCTCACAAGATCGACAAAAGAGTTATGCCGATCTTCATAGAAAGGACGTGGAGTTTAATATTGGAGATCATGTATTGTTACGTGTTGCTCCATGGAAAGGAGTTACAAGATTTGGAAAAAGAGGAAAGCTCAATCCAAGATTTGTTGGTCCATTTGAGATTCTTGACCGAATAGGAAACATAGCCTATAGACTCGCGTTACCTCCAAGTATGTCTCATATTCACAATGTATTCCACATATCTATGCTTCGTAAATATGTGAAAGACCCGAACCACATTATTATAAGTAGAACCTGCATTTGAGATAGTGAAGATTTAACATACGAGGAGATACTGTTGAGATTTTGGATAGGAAGAGCATGTCTTACGCATACGAAGGTTATACCACAAGTTAAGGTTTTGTGGAGAAACCATGCAATTAAGGAAATGACATGGGAGTTGGAATCGGAAATGAAAGCGAGGTACCCTCACCTGTTCGAAACACCAGGTACGTATGTCAATTTTGAGGACAAAATTTTATAAGGAGGGGAGGTTGTAAGACCCCAACTTATTATAAATAAATTAAATTTTCCTCTATTCATTATTCTAAATTAATAAGGGTTAATTTGATATAATGCTTTGGTTATAGGTGAAATGTGCAAAGTTTACAAAATAAGCAAGTGGTTATAAAATATTCATTATTGTCGGGGAATATTCGTTTGGTCGTGGAATATTCTTTTTCTCGGGAATCTCCGTCTGATGGCAGCAGTAGCGATCATTTATGGGCCCATAACGAAAAAACCAGTTGGATGAAGGAAAACGACAAAGATTGAGTTTTATAAAGAATCGGCATAAATTGTTACCAATTAACACCTTTGTTGGGTTACACCGGTGGTTAAAATACAATAATATGCGTGGTTGCACAATGGCGTATGCGATATTACCAGTGTTGTTGAATTATTGATTCTTACGTGAAAGGCACTACTCAATAATTGCTCACGAGAGTTCTTGCTTCAATATTTTATTTTATTGATTCAATAATTGTTTGCGTTGATATTTTATATTATTGTTGTTCAATAATTGTCACTTTGCAATATTTTCCATTATCGGATCAATAATTCATATTATTTGAATAATATTATCGAGATAACATTATTGGCAATGTCTAGAAAGTTACATCTAAGGAGAGGTTTGGTCACCTAATTGCGCGCCCGATGAGAGAGAAATCCTTATTGGAAGCCCCTCTATCCTCAGGGAACGACACGATTGTCGATCTTGTGATTACGTAATATTATTTTGAATAATTAATTATTGATTATTATGATAAAGAAAATATTCATTTTATGTGGATATAGATGGAGAAAATTTTAATGTGACAATTGTTGAAAATTAATATTTTATCTTTTTCCGATAAAATAATTCATTTAAATATATTATTTTAATAATATATTAATTGGTGATATTTTACAATGAATGTGGAATATATGAGTATATGAGGAGGAAGAGTATTTTTGTGGCATTAAATGTTTAACACATGTTTTGTGTGTCGGTGGACACAATTCTTGACCGAAAATTGATTATAGACTGTAAAATCGCCCGTTTATAGATTTTGGTCAATTTATGTTTGGAATTTGGAAAATATTTCTTCTGAAAAGTTGTAGAGAATTGAAATTCCTATAAAAATTTGCGAGATTTGAATTTTCTGATAAAAGGGCTATTTATTGTGAATTATTGAAGTTCCGGAGTTCCGAAATAATTGATTTTTGGAAGTTTTAATTATTATTTTCAAGAAAAACGTTTTTCAAAGGTTGGTGAGCATCTTTAACATGTGCTTGGTGGCTGAAATCAGATTCCTTGGTGGTGGGCTTGAATATTTGGTAAATATTAATATTTTATTAATTTAGTCTCCTTTGGCGTTCTAGCATTTTCCTATAAATAAAGGGCCAAGTTAGAATTGAAAATAACACCAGAAACAAAGTTTTCTCTCTTTCTCTCTCTATATTATCGAGCGTATTCTTGTGAGTATACTTTGAGTGTTGCTATACGGTGCGAGTTTTTACATCGACACTATCTGAGAAATTCAAATCGGAAATACGGTTATTTTGAGGTAAGGGATGTTGTTTCTTCTTAAATGATATTATCTTCTTCAATATTATTATGCCGAAATATTGTTCTGAACTTTTTATCAATTTGGAACTTTTTCATGTCAGAGTTACTATTCATGAGTTACTATTCACGAGTTACTATTCATGAGTTACTATTCACGAGTTACTATTCACGAGTACTATTCACGAAGCGTGATGATGTTTTTGTGAAATTTCTATCTTTTGGTGTCGGAGTTACTATTCACGTGTATACGTCCTTATTCACGTGTCTGACACTATTCACGAATACGACCTTATTCATCGAAAAATGAAATTTCTTCTTTTGTTCAAAATATCTATTTTGACTACTATCTTTGATTGTATCCATGTTTTGATTGTTATTTTTGAGTTCTGCTTCAAAATCAGTTGTTATGAAGTATTATTGATCTTGGACAAATTGTTGTACGAATCCCTAATATTTGTCCTTCTATCTCACTGGATTCGTTCTTAAAAATGTTTTTCATCATCCTCAGTCCTTAATGGTGATACTTGATGAATATCTTTGGCCTGTAGTGCAAAGATGAATGATTAAACTGATGAATCTCTTTGGCCCGTAGTGCAAAGATGAACAGGTGTTGAGATGAACATGACCAACTGGTGATACAAATGAATATCTTTGGCCTGTAGTGCAAAGATGATTAAAGATGTATATTGATTGTTGTTACAGGGATGAAATATTGATGATGGACTTTTAAATCTTAGAAAGACGATGGAATTCATTCTCTACGTGACTCTTCTAATGGATTGTTGTTTTCGCTGCATTTGTTGATCTAAAACTTGTTGTCTATTATATTTTATCAGATTTTTCCCTGTTGAAGGCTAACGATAATTTGTTGTATATTATCTTAGTCATAATATTCTTTACTGGGCTAGTTGAGCTCACCCTTTCCTTTTTGTTCCATTTTTCTTCTCAGGAGGTGAGAACATAGCAGGATCGAGTCGGGGTATGGAGTGATGGTTCTAGGAAGATGTTTTAGCAGTCCTCACTATTTCTATAAAATAGTGTTTGAATAATTGTAATGAGGACTTATTTGCGTGTGGATATTATCTAGAAGACAATATTTGTATTTAAACTCACAGTAGGTATTGTCGTATTTCACACGACATTTGTATTATTGAAGTTGTAAGTTTGCTTTATGTACCATGTATTTGGCGACTCAGAATGGGTGTTGTATACCTATTTTGGGGGCGTCACAGAATAAGCATTGAAATAAAAAAGTAGAAGTAGAGAAGAGAATAAAATTTGGTTTCTACAATATTGAGGCTCCCCTTCTGCAATATTGAGGCTCCCCTTCTGATCCTGCTTTGAATCTTTAAAACTCTCCAAATTATTTCAATCTCTGAGCTCCAATCTCAAAACTAGGTTTTTTATCCTGAATTGGAATGAATAATAAAATTCTGACAAATAGAAGCTATATATAGTCCTCTGTAATCAATCATAAGCTAATTAGAAGTTCTCAATTACAAAAATGAAGTTTACACGTTAACTGCTAAATTTAAATAAAAAGTCGAATCTTGGTTAACTTCTGAACCAGCGCGGTCGCGCTTGAATTAAGCTTGCACCGGGCATTGTCGCGCTACATTAGCAGAGAACAACTACTTCTGTCTAGCATATGGTGTGGTCGCGCTGCTTGAAACTTCCTGATTCTTTGGTTCTTGTACTAATGTCTTCTGAGCTTACAAATCCTGAGCCCTTTTAGCCTCTATTCCCATCCAATTGTTATGAAATGTTCCCAAGTCAGTTTCCAAGCATGCAACCTATAAACACAAGCTAAAATGCATGAAAAGCAACATAAAACATGGGAAATAAAGACAATTCCATACATTTGATAACCAACTCGTAAGTATAAAACCTACTCATCAACCATTATTCTAAAAATAAATAAAGTAGCCTAAACTAAGTATTGTAAGAATAGAGAATAAATTATGCCAAATAAATTATGCCAGACATCTGGTGCATAGAGTACATCGTGAAGAATAAATGCAGAGCATCCTCGCATCTCCAATTTGTAACTGTCAATTCCTAACACGTCTACACTGAAGTTATTCCCTATTAGTACTTTTTTGCTAGCTGGAACTCGACGATACTCCACGAACCTAGTCTGATCACGTTTTATGTGGTTCGTTGCTCCGGAATCTATAATTCACACATGGAGAGAATGAGCAACGAATACAATGGAAGATACTAAACACATAGCTTAATCAAGACAAGTGAGTACCTTTTTTGACTCAATGCAGTCACGAGCGAAGTGTCCTGCTGTGCCACAGTTGAAACAAATCAGCTTGGCCTTGTCCTTCTTGTCAAAACCATGTTTAATTCTCTTCCTCTTAAAACTAACAGTCTCTACAACCTTCTAAGGCGCATTAAAATTGGCAATCATTATTTGTTGAGCCTTTAGGCATTCATCCTTTAGTCGTTTAATCCTCAAACGCTCAACCTCTAGTTGCTCAACTTATAAGCGCTCAAGGTGATGAAAAATATCTTCCAAAGACTTAATATTTTCATTTTGAGCTATGTTAACCTTGAGATTATTCCAATTGTTGGAAAATAAACGTATCACTACTCGAATTTCATGTTCATCTGACAAAGGGTTGCCAGTAACTCCTAATGTTTTAATCATATTTGACATGACTTGGAGATTTTCTCTAAAGGTGTGTTCAGCTATCTTTTTATAACTGTCAAATTTGGTAGTTAAGATATGCAAACTAGCCATGTCTATTTTCTTTTAGGAAAAGAAAGAAAGATAATCTTATTAGAGATAATCAATTAGTTCACCACAATATAAAAGAATATTTGCATCATGAATAAAATTAACATAAAACTATTATGACATAAATATAGAAGGGAGACTTGACTAAGCTTAGGAATCACAATCCATATAAATGTCTAATTATTTAAATTTAATTTTTCAGCGCACAAGACGTGTAATTTAGGGAATAATTTAATTAAATTACTAAAACCTAAATCACTCCCACTAGAAACAAGGTTACATGTGTAATTATAGCATAGTAATTTAGTTTCAAGCACCAACGATTAATATTTTAAAAATATTAACAAAGAGAATTAAATAATAGGAAATATTACTTAATTAATATACCAAGCATGCTATAAACAAATTAAAATACTTCCAAAAAATTTCAACAGTATCTTATCATCACAAAAGGTTATTGTATTTTTTTGGAATTTTTTTGACAAATTTGTTAATTATCACAATTAATTAATCATTGCATAAATAATTGGAAATAACTAAAGATACCCAAATCTGTTAGTTTCTTCCAAACAAAAAATTTTAACAGTAGCTTAACATTATAAAAAGGTTAATATAGTTTTTCAAGAATTTTCTGATAATTATTACAATTAATTAACCATTGCATAATTAATTAGAAATTAACTAAAAATATCCAAACATGTTAATTTTAAAAAAATTCAGTGGAGATATTAATTTTATG
Source organism: Panax ginseng (assembly GCA_020205605.1). NCBI lineage: Eukaryota > Viridiplantae > Streptophyta > Magnoliopsida > Apiales > Araliaceae > Panax > Panax ginseng. The sequence continues at coordinate 35,014,457 of CM035137.1, forward strand.
CCAATAATTAATTTCTTTTAAATTTCCAAAATTTAATAATAATTATTATTATTTATTTTTTAATTTTCATGCATTAAATAATTAATAAAACAATTTCTGGAATTAAAAATAAAAATAATTAAATTCTACCAGAACTAGGTCAGACACGCGGGTCAAGACCGAGTTAATGGGTCGGATCGAATTGGGTGGGTCGAAAGTGCAAGCCGAACCAAACGGGTGTGTGTGCCCCACGCGCTGCATTAAGTAGCAGTCGTGCATAGCACAGGCACACGTGGGCTCCATGCACCACTTTTTCGCCCTTCGTTCGTGATGCGATTTTTTATGTTTTGATTGACCCAATCCTTGATCCTTATGGTATGCTCAACTACCATTTTGGGTGCCTACATGATGAGGGTGAGATGAAAACAAATCCCATTGAGAGTGAAAAAACACTTCATCTTCAACCTCAAGCCACCAGAATTTTTAGAATACTTATTTAGCGACCCAAACTTTGACAAGCTATATCTCCCTCCACATTTATCTGATTCATGTGTATAATATGTCATTGGAAAGATTATAACATATACTATGCATACATACTAATATCATTCAAAACAAAAAATTAGGCAAACAACTATAGCTGATCAAAGTAGGCTGCTTGCAAACTAGGGTTCCAAATTAATTTCAAATCACATATAAGATTAAACCAAATTAAACAGATCATATACATTACATATGGGCTATAACATTTTTAATATTAGCCCCTAACATTTAGTATAACTTAGGTTGCCATTGATGATGTTGTCAAGCTCTTAAATATACAATCATGGGATATTGTGTAAATATATCATACATTAGATTGATAAACCATGTTCTGATACCAATATAGGAAAATTTATACGCATGATATTACATGTTTACACATAACAGGAGAACCAAAGACATACCTCTTGTAGTGTAAAAGCCTTTGGTGGGAAAAATCTCCTGTGATTGATCGTCCTCTGTAACCCAATGGTGTCTCTGAACTGCGATACAAGAACGACCCAAATTCACTATTCATAACAATTAGGATTTGGTCTGTATTGGGAAAGCTTTTTGATAAAAGTTTTTAGGTTTTTGGCAAACTAGTTGATATCATAATTAATTGAGAAGACGAGACGTGAGTTTTTAATTCCTAAGTAGTTAAACCACTTCCTAGCTTTTTCTCCATACCCAATCAAGCCACATTAAAAAATGGCTCTTTGATTTTGTTAATTGGTAAAGCTGATAATTAAACGAAATACATTGGACCCTCCATAGATGCTACATTTGGATACCCAAAATTCAACATAAACAAAATGGGTGTTAAAATTTATTGAACCAATCAATCTATGAATTTTCCATGGCATGTAGCACACATGGTGCAAAGGTCCTTTTGACTAAGAACATGTACTCTCATTCATGCGTGTTACATACGTAAACATAACATTGCTTGAAAATTAAATTTATTTTGACTACTGCCTTTTATTCTGTAATTCATGCACTAATGTTCATGTCAATACCAATATTTAGAACCGATCCACAATTATTTCTTAATTAATTAGAAATTTATCTGAATTAACATAATAAATAATTAAACAAAACTCGGTGTGTGATCATGACTCATTATACTGGGTTGGAGGTGAGTTAGCAACAAGTTGTGAGGTTTCTTTTATAAAAGGTTTCACCTCTTTATTTTTTTTATTATCATAACTCTTTGTTTTTCTAAATAATATATTATCCTTGTTTCTTCCTCCTACAAATTAACTTGACTCTTCTTTTTCCTTATGAAACCCTTCTCTCAAATCTTTTTTTTCCAAATAACATATCATCTTTGTTTTTTCTTCCTATAAAATCTTAATGTGACTCTTCTTTCTCTTTATGAACCCTTCTCTCAAATCCTCATCTTTATCCGTCTCACCCAAATGCAAAGAACTAACAACAACAAAATAAAGAGAGAGAATGAATAACAGATTTGAAAAGACGTGTGGTTACGACCGATGGAAAGGTAACCTATAAAAAGTACAGCACACTGAAAAGATTCTTGGGATTGGTAGATCCGATAAATTTCGATATTGAAAAAATTATAGCGGCGTGAGACGATTCTTCCAGTGGATTTGTATTAAACTAACTCGTGTCTCGCACGGGCTATTGTAGACACTCAAAATTTTGCATTCCTATTACTAACCATGCAAGAGGGAAGAATCGTCTTCTGTCTTCCAAAGACAATCTTGAAAGTTAAAATCATCAAAACAGAACCCTGGTGACAACCCGGGAGATCAATTTAAACCCCAGTGACAACCCCGGGAGATCAAATCAAACCCCAGTGACAACCTCAGGAGATCAATTCAAACCCCGACGACAACCACAGGAGATCAAGCTAAGACCCGGTGATAACCCTGGGAAACAACAAACCAACCTCAAAGACAACCTTGAGGACTGACAAAAGTCAACAACAGACCAATCTCGGAGACAACCCTGAGAAAAGACAGCTACAACTGCATCAAACCAAGAGATAACCCTGAGGGGCAAAATAATAATTATGTCAACTCAACATCAATTCAGCCAAAATCACTGCCATGAAGGTCACGCAGAACCATAACATCAATCCTGAGTGAAAACAGCACAAGACAGCTCAACGGACTGACTGCAAAAACTTGAATATCTGGTTATGGACTCATCTTTTCGAATTCGGAAAAGGTCAAATCTCATGTCATTGTGTAGCTCTCAGAAAAGGTCTGTTCGGAAAGGTATAACACGCCTACATCGGATTCCTAGATTGAAAGTTATGAAGGTTCGAGTAGATGGCGCGTTAGTCCGAGTACACGTACTTTGAGACAATGGGACCCGGCCCACCCAGGTCAGCACACTTCTTCTTTATTTTAAATTTCTTTTGTTTCACACTTTTAAATTATTATTTTTTCATCTCAAGTTAAAAACGAAATGAAAGAGAAATTACAATCCGTTCATTCCAAAATACAAAATCACTTGTGACTTTTAAACTAAATTTAAGGTATTATTTCATTCAAAATTAATGTAATTCTTTTAGCTTTTTAAAACATTATATTTTACTAGAAGTAAACAAGATCGATGTAAAAATTTTACTTGTTAAAAGAGTTAATTTTAATTTTCTCTTAAATGTTTTAAAATTTGCAAAAATGGAGAGAATGTCAAGAAAAATATCACATTTTCTATAAGTTTTTAAAAGATGAATGAAAGTAAAAATGATAGAAAATAATTTCACTTTCTTTCCAATACTTTTTTAGAGAATTGATATTTCCCTAAGGCTATGTTTGTTTGCAAGGATTACACTTGGGATAGAATTATTAATTTAATCTTAGGCTATGTTTGTTTACAAGGATTATACTTGGGATAAGATTATTAATCCCAAGTATATTGTTTGTTTTTAAATTTAGACTTGGGACTATTAGTCTGAGATTATAAAATTGCTTAATAGTCTTGACATTATAATTATAATCCTAGGATTATAATTCTAGGATTAATAGTCTTGGGATTATAATCATATGGATTATAATCCTGAGATTAAAATTCTTGCAAACAAACATAGCCTGGGGAAATATCAATTCTCTTAAAAAAATATTGGAAAGAAACACTTGATATGAATCTCAAGTGTTTGTTTGTTTTTAAATTTGAGCTTGGGACTATTAGTCCTGATATTATAAAATAGCTTAAGATGTGTGATTATTTAATACCATGTTCTACCTGGTATTATAATCTCTACCATTTAAAATTAAAAATTGCTAGACAAAATTAACCTCAACTTTTTTCTAAAATGACCATAATATCCGGCAATTTATGTTATTATTATTGGCAACTTAAAACATACTAGTACAAAAACTAAATATTAATATTTTTTTGTGGGGCAGAGTGGTTGGGGTGGGCAGGGTGAGGCGTATATATAATCACTGAATATTATTTTTTTGGGAAGGGTGGGGGGTGGGGGGTGGGCGTGTGGGGTGTTTACATAATTAGTAAATATTTTTTTTGGAGGGGTTGGGGCTAGGAGCTGAATGGGGGTGGATGTATACATAATAAGTAAATATCATTTTTGCAGGGTGGGGTGGATATATATAATCACTGAATATTATTTTTTTGGGGGGGTGGGGTGGGGTGGGGTGGGGTGGGGTGGGGTGGGGGTGTATATGTAAGACCCCAACTTATTATAAATAAAATTGAATTTCCTCTATTCATTATCTTGAAATAATAAGGAGTTAATTTGATATAATACTTTGGTTATGGGTGAAATGCGCAAATTTTGCAAAATATGCAAGTGGTTATAAAATATTCATTGTTGTCGGAGAATATTCGTTTGGTCGTGGAATATTCTTCTTTTTGAAATATTCGTATGTGCTGACTCGATCATTTAGGGCCCCATAACTAATAACTGTCGAGGATGAAGAAAAAACGACAAATATGAGTTTTTATAAATAATTGGCGTAATTTTTACTGAATTAACACTTTGTTGGATTACATGGTGATTAAAATACGATTAATACACGTGGGTTGAACAAAGAAGGACACCAGTATTGCACAATATTTTTTTGAATTATTGATTCTTGCGTAAGAAGGCACTACTCAATAATTGTTACAGTAATTACTGTTCAATATTTTATTTTATTGATAAAATAATTGTTGCGTTGATATTTTATATTAATGTTGTTTTAATAATTGCCACAGCATGGTATTTCCCATTATCAAATCAATAATTCATATTATTTGAATAATATTATTAGATAGCATTATAGAAAATTCTGTCAAGGAGAGGTTTGGTCACCTAATTGCGCGTCAGTAAGGAGAAATCCTTATCAGAAAGCCCCCTCTTTCCTGGGAACGGCCTGGTTGTCATTATTGTGATTCTGTAATATTATTTGTGAATAATTAATTATTAATTTATATGAAAAGGAAATATTTATTTTATGTGGATATAAATGAAGGAATTCTGCAGGAATTATTTGTTGAAAGTTGGCAATTATTTTTCTCCGATAAAATATTCATTCATATACATTATTATAATATATTATAATTTTTAATAATAATATTATTATAATATATAAGCATGTGGTTAAAATGTATTTGAATACTTCGTTTAAGCATTGTTATGGTTGCTGGGAATGGTTGGTGAGAATTTGCTTGCAAAGTGATATTGCCTAATTCTTGTGGGCCCTCAATTGTGAAAATAAGTTGTTAGGCCATTGATTGGTGGAAGTGGGTTGGTGAATTTGATTCCTGCAAGCTAGTTTTCAAAGAGTGGGCCGCCAACATTAAAAAATTAAGGAGTTAGGTAGAGTTAGGCATGAAAAGTTTGGCTCAGCAGTCTGTTTTTTCTTCGAAGCTGCACTATAAATAGAGGGATAACCTTCCTTCCTCAACACACCATTTCAGATTCAGAAATTCTTATTCTAAAGTATTGAGTATTTTCTTGAGTATAAGAATACTTTGAGCGTAGTTTTTCTGCAAGATTTTTTCAGAATAATATCCGATATTCCAGTCAAATCCAGTTTCTACTAAGATAAAGGATATTATTTTATTGCTTCTATAATTCCTGAAATGATTAGAAATTTCGCTTCATCTAATATCATTTCATAGGAATATTAGTCTGAACTTTTTAATTAAATTTGGAACTTTTTATGACTGAGTATTGTTCACGAGTATTTGTCACATGCCATTCGCTCACGTGTACTATTCACAGTCATCGTTCACAGTACTATTCACGATTCTTTGTTCACAGTCTTGCTTCACTGCTTCGCTCACAAAAGAAAAAAAAAAAAATTCAAGTTATCTATTGCGACCCTTATTCTTGAAATTAAATTCATGTTTTGATCTTCATTCTTTAATTTTACTCCATTATGGTTTATTATGGAGTATTTATAAACTTGAATTATCTAAAATAAGAATCCCTAATATTTGTCCTTCTGTCTCACTGGATTCATTTTCTCTAAAATGTTTTTCATCATCCTCAGTCCTTAATGGTGATACTTGAGGAATATCTTTGGCCTATAGTACAAAGATGAATGATTACCTGATGAATATCTTTGGCCTGTAGGGCAAAGATGAACAGGTGTTGAGATGAATATGACCAACTGGTGCTACAAATGAATATCTTTGGCCAGTAGTGCAAAGATGACTATTTGATGCAAGATGTATATTGATTGATGTTACAGAGATAAAATATTGATGATGGAACTTTAAATTCATAGATGATAGTAGATTTCATTCTCTACTTAACTCTTCTAATGAATTGTTATTTCCGCTGCGAATATTGATCTAAAACTCGTTATCCATTATATTTTATCTGATTTGTTGAAGGCTAACGATAATTTGTTGTTTATTATCTTAGTCATAATATTCTTTACTGGGCTAGTTGAGCTCACCCTTTTCCTTTTTGTTCCATTTTTCTTCTCAGGAAACGAGAACATAGCAGGAACCAGTCGGGGTATAGAGTGATGGTCCTAGACAATTGTTTTATCAGTCCCCACTATTTTTGTAAAATAGTGCATCAATAATTATAATGAGTACTTTATTTGGGTGTGGATATTGTCTAAAAGACAATATTTGTATTTAAACTCACAGTATGTGTTGTCGTATTTTACACGATAATTGTAATAACAAAGTTGTAGCTATTTTCTTTACCATGTATTTGGCGACTCAGAATGGGTGATGTATACTTATTTTGGCGTCACAGTTGGTATCAGAGCTTAGGGATATGGTCTCTAGTGGAGATCGGGGAATAGAACTAGGAGGGGAGAGACGAGTAAATCCTTCGCTAGTGTGTCCTACCTAAGCTTATTCGTTGGTCGGTCATAATATAGGGATATTATGTGACATGTTAATTTGTTTAATTAACCCTTGTTTTATGGCAATTTTTAAGAATGGCAGTTGAGAACGTTAACAATGGAGTGTATAAAACTGTGGAACAACCTTCAATCACGAACCAAGAGAACGTGAAACAGGAAGGCAATATTCCTCCTTTAAACAACACTATGGAGCAAACGATGAATGATGGAATGTTTAGAAGCTTTTTGCAGTTCATGCAAAATCAAACGTGGGAGACTCGTGTATAAAATATGGGTGGAAATGATAGCAACGCGCGTTTTGTCATGGCCAAGCGTTAAGACCCCAACTTATTATAAATGAAATTGAATTTCCTCTATTTATTATTTTGAAATAGTAAGGGTTGATTTGATTAATGTGGTTAGTTATGGGTAAAATGCGCAAATATTTTAAATAAGCAAGTGGTTGTAAAATATTCATTGTTGTCGGGGAATATTCGTTTGGTCGTGGAATATTCTTGCTGTCGGGGAATATTCGTACGACGGCGCAGCCTTGTGTGGGCCCCATAACGGAAAGCGATTGGATGAAGAAAACGACAAGTATAAGTTGTTTATAAATAACGACGTAGTTGTTACCGTTAATACTGTTGAAATACTCGGTGGTTAAAACACAGTAGCACACGGTATTGCACCAATTATTGATTCTTACGTAAGAACGCACTACTCAATAATTGTTACAGTAATTACTGTTCAATATTTTATTTTATTGATTCAATAATTGATGCATTGATATTTTATATTATTGTTGTTTCAATAATTGTCATTACACAGTATTTTCCATTATCGGAGCAATAATTCATATTATTTGAATAATATTATTAGATAACATTATTGGCAATGTATAGAAAGTTCTGTCTAAGGAGAGGTTTGGTCACCTAATTGCGCGCCAGTAAGGAGAAATCCTTATTGGAAGCCCCATCTTTCCTGAAGCTATGCAGTTTATCGATATTGTGATTCTGTAATATTATTTGTAAATAATTAATTATTGATTTATATGATGAGAAAAATATTCATTTTATGTGGATATAGATGGAGAAAAATTTTAATGTGACAATTGTTGAAAATAAATATTTTATCTTTTTCTGATAAAATAATTCATTTTAATATATTATTATATTATAATAATATAATAATAGTGATATTTTTATAATGAATGTGTGATATATGAATAAATGAGGAGGAAGAGTATTTTTGTTACAATAAATGTTAAAAACATGTTAAACATGTCGATTGGACCCCATTTCTTGATTTGAAAATTTGATTATAGCACTGCAAAATCGTCCATGGTATGTGGATTTTTATCAATTTACATCCGGAATTTGGAAAAATTTTCTTATGCAAAGTTGTAGAGAATTAAATTTCCTATGGAATGGACATAAGATTTGAATTTTCCTGATAAAAGAGCTATTTATTATGAATTATTGAAGTTCCGAAGTTCCGGAATAATTATTTTTTTAAGTTTTAAATTCTTTTTAAAAGAAAAATGTTTTTTACACTTGGGTGGGCCCCACATGAGTGGTAAACATGTTGAATTCAGTTTTCTTGGTGTGCGTAGGAAATTTATATAATTATATTAATATTTTATTACATTTTCTGCTTTGGTGTTCTAAGCAATTTCCTATAAATAGGGTGCTTAGGTTAGAATTGAAAATCACACCAGAAACTAAAATCTTCTCTCTCTATATTATCGAGCGTATTCTTGTGAGTATTTTGATACTTTGAGTGTTGTTATACGGTGCAAGTTCCCTTTAGCACTATATCCAAAGATTCCATTCGGTCGGAATCTTTGCCTTTTTCGAAAGTGAGGATGTTATTTTTTTATAAATGATATTATCTCTTTCAATATCATTATCTTAGGAATATTGGTAAGATTTTTCTTGTGAAATTCTTGTCTTTTAGTGTCGGGGTTACTATTCACGTATACGACACAATTCACGTATACGGCACTATTCACGAATATGGCATTATTCACAGAAAAATTAAATTTTTTGTTTTTCGTCCAAAATATCTATTATGGATACTAGCTTTGATTGTATCCATGTTTTGATCATTCTTGAATTTTACTCCACTATGGCTATTTATGAGGTATTTTTGGACATGGATAAACCGAAATACGAATCCTTAATATTTGTTCTTTTGTTTCACTGGATTCATTTTCTTTAAAATATTTTTCATCATCCTCAGTCCTAAATGATGATATTACTGAATATCTTTGGCCTGTAGTGCAAAGCTGATTGATTTTCTTATGAATATTTTTGGCCCGTAGTGCAAAGATGTACAGGTGTTGAGATGAACATGACCAACTGATGAATATCTTTGGCCTGTAGTGCAAAGATGAATATTTGACTTAAGATGTATATTGATTGAAGTTACAGGGATAAAATATTGATGATGGACTTTTAAATTCATAGAAGAAAGTAGATTTCATTCTCTACGTAACTCTTCTAATGAATTATTATTTCCGCTGCGAATATTGATTTAAAACTTGTTGTCTATTGTATTCTATCAGATTTTTCCCTGTTGAGGACTAACGATAATTTGTTCTATATTATCTCAGTCATAATATTCTTTACTGGGCTAGTTGAGCTCATCCTTTTCCTTTTTGTTCCATTGTTCTTCTCAGGAGGCGAGAATGTAGCGAGTACTAGTCGGGGGATGGAATGATGGTTCTATAAGTTGTCTTAGTAGTCCTCACTATTTTGTAAAATATTGTATCAATAATTATAATGAGGACTTATTTGAGTGTGGATATTATCTAGATGATAATATTTGTATTTAAACTCACAGTTTATGTGTTGTCGTATTTTGCACGACAATTGTATTAATAAGGTTGTAGTTGTTTCTGTACCATGTATTTTGGCGACTTAGAATGAGTGTTGTATACCTATTTTGGGGGCGTCACACAAGCAGTTCAAGGAGTTGGGACCACCAGATTTCTGGGGAAAGCTGGATCTGATTAAGACGGAAACATGGGTCAAGAAAATTATAAAGATATTCGATGTCTTGGGATGCACGAAAGAACAAAAGGTTCCATTCGCCACCTTTATGTTCCGTGGTGAGGCAGATTACTGGTGGGAATCTATGAAGCGTACCCAGCCAGCCGCACTCAACATGTCTTGGGAAAGATTTCAAAAACTGTTCAATGACAAGTACTTTCCTGAAAGTATTCGTCATATGAAGAAGGTAGAGTTTATTAGATTGGAACATAACAACATGACGGTGTCCCAGTACGAGGCGAAGTTCGTGGAGTTATCCAGGTTTGCACCTCATTTGGTAGAGAATAAGGAACATATGACGCAGATGTTTCTGAGAGATCTAAAACCTGAGATTCGTCAATACCTTATCTCTCACAAATTTTCTCTGTATTCAGATGTTGTCAACAGGGCTCAATTATTAGAGCGAGATAATGAGTATATTCAACCAAGGGACCACAACCAGGGTCATACCGGTGACAACAGTCATCGGAGCGATGATAATCAGCGAGGAGGGAAAAATATAGACAAAAGCGGTAACCACTCGGGTGGTCATCGTGGCCATGATAATAGGAGAGATGAATCAAGTGGAAATTTCAAAAAGAGGAGATTCAACAATGACGGGAAGACATCAGCACTAGCACCAGCACCAACAACAAATTTCTAGGGAGGAGAGCGGCGAATGCCAGTTAGATCTTACAAATGCGGAGAGGAGGGACACATAAGTCCAAACTATTCCACGACCTTCCAAGGTGTGTTTCAATTGTGGAAAAGATGGTCATATAGCCCGATTTTGTCCGATAGCGAAGTCAAGTCCAACTAGGACGGCAGCACCAAAGGCGAATACGGACAAAACAAAGTTGATGGTTCAAGGGAGGGCGTTTGTCATGAATGGCCAAAACGCAAGAAACCCGAATGAGGTGATCACGGGTAAGCTAATCTTGAACTTTTGCGAAGTTTATACCTTACTAGATACCGGTTCTACCCATTCTTTATCTCTCCTGCTTGTGCTCAACGTTTAAACTTAACTTTGGAGAAATTAGAATTTAACTTATCTGTGGATACTCTGTTAGGAGAAACCTTTATCACATCTATTATTTATAAATCTTGCTTGATCCAAGTTGGCACAATCACATTACTTGTTGATCTTATCTCTTTAAAGATACTTGCATTTGATTTGATTTTAGGGATTGATTGGTTAACCACTCATCATGCCAAAATTGATTGTTTTCGTAAGGTTGTTAGTTTTCATATTCTTAACCAACCTGTTATACGAATTCAAGCAACTAGACCACTAAAATCTATCACTGTCATATCAAGACATAAAGCTATTCGTTTATTGAAAAACAGATGTCAAGCTTTCTTAGCCCATATTATGGAATTGAAAAAAAACACATCAGATTTGAATAATATTTCTGTTGTTAGTGAATTTCCTGACGTATTTCCTGAAGAACTTCCTAGTCCACCCCCAGAACGTGAAGTTGAATTCTTTATTGATCTTGAACCGGGTACAAAGCCCATTTCTAAAACCCCATATCGAATGGCTCCTATTGAACTTCAGGAGTTAAAAGGCCAACTACATGAATTGTTAGACATCGGTTTCATTCGTCCTAGTACATCTCCTTGGGGTGCTCCTATTTTATTTGTAAAGGATAAAGACGGGAGTATGCGACTTTGTATTGACTACCGGGAATTAAACCATGTCACCATCAAGAATAGGTATCCACTACCTCACATTGATGACCTGTTTGACCAGTTGCAAGGAGCACAATTCTTTTCAAAGATCAATCTTCGTTCTGGATATCATCAGCTGAAGATTAAAACTGAGGATAATCCAAAGACTGCCTTCAAAACTCAGTACGGACATTATGAATTCTTACTTATGTCTTTTGGATTGACTAATGCTCCTGCTGCTTTCATGGATATGATGAACCTTGTATTCAAGGAATATTTGGATCTGTTCATTGTTGTCTTTATTGATGACATCATCATCTATTCCAAAAGCCGTGAAGATCATGAGCACCATTTGAAGCTGGTACTTCAAAGACTTCGTGACAACAAGCTATATGCCAAGCTGAAGAAATGCGAGTTCTGGCTTAAGGAAGTAGCATTCCTTGGGCACGTGGTGTCAAAACATGGAGTATCTGTTGACCCGACAAAGATTGAAGCAATACAAAGTTGAGAAAGCGAAGTTTGGCCAAAGTCGTAGCTTTTTGGGCTTAGCTGGTTATTATCGGAGATTCGTGGAAGGATTTTCTTGAATTGCTACTCCGTTAACTCAGCTGACTCAAAAAGATACAAAATTCGTATGGAGCGAGGAATGCGAGAAGAGTTCCAAGAGCTCAATAGGAGACTTATTTCAGCACCTGTTTTGACAATACCATCTGGTTCGGATGGATTTATTAGCGATGCTCCATGCAACGGGTTAGGATGTGTTCTCATGCAACATGGGAAAGTCATAGCCTATGCCTCATGATAACTCAAAGAATATGAGATGAATTATCCTACTCATGATCTGGAGTTGGCAGCAGTCGTTTTTGCGTTGAAAATCTGGAGACACTACCTGTATGGGGAGAAATTGGAGATTTATACGGATCATAAAAGCCTCAAATATTTCTTCACCCAAAAGGAACTCAACATGCGGCAATGACATTGGTAAGAGCTGTTGAAGGATTACGACCATAGCATAATATCATCCTGGAAAAGCAAATGTTGTAGCTAACGCATTGAGTAGAAGATCGTATGCGGGTACGAGTAAGATGTTGTTAACACAAAGACCCATTTTGTACGACTTGCAAAGGATGGAGATAGAGTTAAAGGCTCCGAGTACCCACATGATGGTATCAAACATACGAGTAGAACCAACTTTAATCGATAAAGTTAAAGCTGCTCAAGCCACGGACCCAGAGATGATACGTATGAAGAAGAAAGTATAAGAAGGTGTTATTCCAGAAGCAGGAATCGATGAAGAAGGAATACTTCGAGTCAACTCCAGACTTTGTGTTCCTAACGATTCTGATTTTAAGCATAGAATCATGATGGAGGCAGACAACACACCGTTTGCAATCCATCCTGGGAGTATCAAAATGTATCATTATCTTCGACATACATTTTGGTGGAGCAATATAAAGAGAGAGATCGCGGAGTTCATCTCGAGGTGTTTAACTTGTCAACGTGTAAAGGCGGAGCATCAAGTGTCAAAGGGTCCATTGCAACTACTTGAGATTCCAAAATGGAAGTGGGAACACATTACTATGGATTTCGTTACGGGTCTTCCCAAGGTTTCTCAAGGGATATATGTAATTTGGGTTATTATTGATAGATTAACAAAGTATACTTATTTCTTGCCTATACGTGAGACTTAATCCCTTGAACGTCTTACTCGTATGTACGTAAATGAGATTGTTAGATTGCATGGCATACCAGTATCCATAGTTTCAGATCGTAACCTAAGATTCACTTCACGATTTTGGGTTAGCTTGCAGAAAGCTATGGGCACGGATTTACGATTCAGTTTGGCATACCATCCTCAAACGGACGGGCAATCGGAAAGGACTATTCAAACCCTTGAAGATCTATTAAGCCTATGTGTCCTAGATTTCAAAGGAAGTTGGGATAAGTACTTGCCACTGGTAGAATTCTCCTACAACAACAGTTATCAAGCAAGTATAGGCATGGCTCCATTCGAGGCGTTATATGGATGAAAGTGTCGCTCTCCAGTATGTTGGGACGAGGTGGGTGAAGCAACGTTGTTAGGACCAGAATTAGTACGCATGACTAAGGAAAAGATTCGAATGATCCGGCAACGTATAAAGACCTCACAAGATCGACAAAAGAGTTATGTTGATCTTCATCGAAAGGACGTGGAATTTAATATTGGAGATCATGTCTTTTACGTATTGCTCCATGGAAGGGAGTTACAAGATTTGGGAAGAGAGGAAAGCTCAATCCACGATTTGTTGGTCCATTTGAGATTCTTGACCGAATAGAAAATGTGGCCTATAGACTCGCATTACCTACAAGCATGTCTCGTGTTCATAATGTTTTTCATATATCTATGCTTCGTAAATATGTGAAAGACCCAAACCACATTATTACGTTAGAACCAGACGAGATAGCCGAAGATTTAACGTACGAGGAGGTACCTGTCAAGATATTGGATATGAAAGAACATGTCCTATGAATAAAGGTTATACCATAAGTTAAGGTTTTGTGGAGGAACCATGCTATTGAAGAAATGACCTGGGAGTTGGAATCATAAATGAAAGCGAGGTACCCTCACCTTTTCAAAACACCAGGTACGTACGTCAATTTCGAGGACGAAATTTCATAAGGAGGGGAGGTTGTAAGACCCCAACTTATTATAAATAAAAATGAATTTCCTCTATTCATTATCTTGAAATAATAAGGAGTTAATTTGATATAATACTTTGGTTATGGGTGAAATGTGCAAATTTTGCAAAATATGCAAGTGGTTATAAAATATTCATTGTTCTCGGAGAATATTCATTTGGTCGTGGAATATTCTTGCTATCGAGGAATATTCGTACGACGGCGTAGTCATTTGTGGGCCTCATAACGGAATAACTGTTGGATGAAGAAAACGACAAATAAGAGTTTTTATAAATAACGGCGTAATTTTTACCGTTAACTGTAACGACCATGAATTTTTTTTTAAACTCCTTATTAATTAAATATGTGATTTAATTTTAATGAGTTAGTTTTGTGAGTTTATTTAAACCTTATGTGGTTATGTGAATTCATGAAATGATTAAGGGAATCACTAATAGTTTATTTAAATTAGTGGACTAACCCTAAGAGTTTGATATCAAGAAATTGATAAGATTTTTAATTAAATATTCAATTTATTTGAATATAATAACAAGAGTTGAACGTATTGATTAATTGCATTTTTGAGTAATTAATTGATAATGTGTTAATTAATAATTATTATGAATGAATAATAATTAATGTGTAATAGATTAATAGTTTATAAAATGATTATATATTTACTTGATTTATTTGTGCAAGCATGCAATATAGTAAACCCTTATTATGTGGTAGTTAATTGTATATTTTATATAGTACAAGGTAGCACATTAATATGTGTATATATAGACTATATAGTAATGAATTATTTGCATTCATGTGAGTTGCATAATAATATTGTTATATGTATGTGCACTACTAGATACCTTCTAATTGGGAAACACATATATGCCCTTTTAAATTATTATACCCTATGTTATAAGAAATAAATTGTGTTGTAGTAATAACACATTTATGTTACATTATGGGAATTATAGTGTCCAAACCTAGCCTTAGTTGATCAAGTATGCTGAGAATTATTTCCTTGTCCCAAAATAATTGTCACCAAGTACATGAACAGTGTTTTGAGCTAGTTTACGCATTTTTTTCAAATGGCTAATCTTAAGTGATCATTTGCTAGCTATGTGGTTGGTAGAGAGTTGTTAAACCACTTTTGATTATCCTTTGTTTCCTTCCATTACACTATGAGCTTCAATCTTGTGTAATGTGATTATCTAGTCCAAGTCCCCTCTATAAATACTAGCTCCAAATTCAGTTTTGTTGTTTGTTTAAGTTTGATATTGAGAGTTCTAAGTTGCTGAGAAAGTTTGGGAGCATACTTAGTGTATAAGGAAGCCAATTCAAACCAAGAGGTATAAAATCTTAACTTGTGTTCTTGAAATGGGTTTTGTCAAATTCTTGGGAATTACTTGAAATTCTTCATTAGTTTATGTGAATTATCATGCCATGATATGTTTATAATATATGTCTTCATGTATGAACACTTTAATATTGATTTGGAGCATGTTTGAATTGTTGGAAACCATGTTGGTTAAGGCTCTGCAAACAGAGTCTCGCCTTGTCTCTCGATGCGAACGCAGTAGCGATTCGCCCTATTTGTACTAGGGTGTAGCCTTGTTTGTATGTAACTTAACTTCAGATTTTTTCGAGGCGTGGCGCGATTGTGCCTTATTTGTACTAAAGGGCGAAATAGCAATGCTGCTTTGATCTGCACTGAACCCGATGTGTTCTGTTATGTTTTTATTTGTGCTAAGTTGATGGTACACTATTATAGCAAGCTTGCAAACTGTTTTGACGCACACATGTAAGCACATGCATGTAGTATGAACAAGTATAACAATAATGGACACAATACTTGTGGTCTTGAAAGGAGATTTGTGATTTCAAAAGCGAACTTTGTCACGAACACATCATGTGAGCATTTTGACTTTATGAACATGATAATATGGTTTATATTAACATGAAATGTAATACTAAAGTGATTAAACACACTAGCATACATGATTGAAAGATTAGACTATTTTAAAGATAAGAAACTTAATGCTTTTCAAAGAGGACTTGACCAAGACCTTTATCTTATAAGTTCTGACTATTTGAGCATGCATATGTGGTTTTAATATATGTTGTAAATGCATGAGAGTTATATGCTAATATGCCTTGTATAGGCTAAGTTTACTTAGTGTAAAATTCAAAGAAAATTAGAATGAGAAAGCTAATGTCATCAAGTAATGAGTAAAGGATGTTATGACCATTCAATCATGTGTATTAGGATTCATTATGCCTATAGACATATTAACATGAGTATAGTTTGGTTAAGGTATGGCGTTCACTTAGGCACACATAGTCATAAAAAAGGGAAAATTCTAGAATATGAATTATATGAGTAAGGTATACATGTGTCATCTTTATACAAGCATGACTACTGAGTATTGTATAACCAAATTGAAAAGCATGAGGACTATATGACCTTTTTATGCTTTAATGACATATAAGTTGTAAGTTAAACTTGTAGTAATGAATTCAAGTATGGTCATGTGGTATATGTGAAACTCTAGCATGTATGTATGTTAAAATGTATGTGGGATTAGTGTGTTAGAATTGACCTTGAAGTCGGGGAGACCGAGCTCAATCTGGTCAGCGAGGGAGACCGTAGCATTTGTGTCTGAGTCCTAAGCCTAGACCAAGCAGCAATTGTAAAGTCCTATGACCTTGCCAAGATGAGCTATTTTTGGTTCTGAAAGTTAAGGCATGCTTATATGATTACTTTACTTTGTAATGAGTGACCAATAGGCCATATAATATGTTGAGAAGCATGCTATGTGGTGACTGAATTCTTTTAAGTGTAGACTCGTATTAGTTTACGGATACTAATTGAAAGACTGACTTGTTAATGTTAGGTCGTTTCAACGCAAGTTAATTAAAGCTAGAATTATGTTGTAGCTGAGCAAGCAGGTAAGTATCCTAAACCCTTGCATTACTTTTTTCGATGCATACCATAATCAAGTTCCCTTAAACTTCACCATTTGATTGTGCAAGTATCCTAAACCCTTGCATTACTTTTTTCGATGCATACCGTAAGCAAGTTCCCTTAAACTTCACCATTTGATTGTGCAAGTATTCTAAACCCTTGCATTACTTTATTCGACGCATATCGTAAGCAAGTTCCTTGAACCCTACTTTTGTTAAGCAAGTTCCTTGAACCCTACTTTTGTTAAGTAAGTTTCCCTAAACTTACTCTAAATTATATTGGGCAAGTATCCGAATTTATTATGTTGCAAGTAATAGAGTCTGAACCTTTGTCCAGTCAGACAAGCCTATGAAGTTTTATAAAAGCTATCCAAACCAATTGATGGTAAGGATTCTTAGACTGAAAGAACACCCCTTTCTATGATAGGGGATTGCAGGTATCTAATAAAGATACAATGAACAGATTTAAATGTTATGCATATACATAGAGTACGTGATGCTGATCCCCTCAAGTACTTATTCTGTAGTCAATTAACTATTGATTCCATTGGAGTGTTATAGTTCAAAGTCTACTTGGCTAGCAGTTATTCTAAAAGCAATCATTATCTTTGCTTATGATATTCATATTGTTGAATCCTTCAGATATTATACTGTTGAACCCATTGCCAGACATTCTTCCATTTATCATGATATATCCTTATTGTTGTACTTAAACTTGTTGAGAAAACTTTTTGTTCATCCTTGTTATATCATGAATATATTGCAGCTAAGCCCGAGACCTCAGGAAAGGACACGGGTAAAGGGAAGATGTAGGATTATTACGAGAAGCAGAATTTATCTTATGCTTAGTTTAAATTACGATTATGTAATATGAACCCTAATATTTATTTTAGGGTATGTTTGTAGAATGATATTAAGGTTATCGTATCTTGAAACTAGTAACACCTTTTGAATGAACGACATACGTTTATTATATTCCGCATTTTAGTTATTGTATGTTGTTTAGAGGTGGATGTGTGTATTTTATCGTGATAACCGAACCGAGGTCAAAGGACCCGGATTCGGGGGCGTCACATTAACACTATTGGATTACCTGGTGGTTAAAATACAGTAATACGCGTGGTTGCACAGTAGCACACGGTATTGCACAATATTTTTTTGAATTATTGATTCTTACGTAAGAAGGCACTAATCAATAATTGTTACATTAATTACTGTTCAATATTTTATTTTATTGATTCAATAATTGCTGCGTTGATATTTTATATTATTGTTGTTTTAATAATTACCACAGCACAGTATTTTTCATTATCAAATCAATAATTCATATTATTTTAATAATATTATTAGATAACATTATTAGCAATGTCTAGAAAGTTACATCGAGAAGGTTTGGTCACCTAATTACTTGCGTCGATGAGGAAAATCCTTATCGAAAAGCCCCCTCTTTCCTGGGAACGACCTGGTTGTCATTATTGTGATTCTGTAATATTATTTGTGAATAATTAATTATTGATTTATATGATAAGAAAATATTTTTTATGTGGATATAAATGAAGGAATTCTGCAGGAATTATTTGTTGAAAGTTGGCAATTATTTTTCTCCTATAAAATATTCATTCATATACATTATTATAATATATTAAAATTGTTAATAATAATATTATTATAATATATAAGCATGTGGTTAAAATGTATTTGAATACTTCGTTTTAGCATTGTTATGGTTGCTGGGAATGGTTGGTGAGAATTTGCTTGCAAAGTGATATTGCCTAATTCTTGTCGGCCCTCAATTGTGAAAATAAGTTGTTAGGCCATTGATTGGTGGAAGTGGGTTGGTGAATTTGATTCCTGCAAGCTAGTTTTTAAAGAGTGGGCCGCCAACATTGAAAAATTAAGGAGTTAGGCATGAAAAGTTTGGCTTAGCAGTCTGTTTTTTCTTCAAAGTTGCACTATAAATAGAGGGATAACCCTCCTTCCTCAACACACCATTTCAAATTCAAAAATTCTTATTCTAAAGTATTGTGAGTATTTTCTTGAGTATAAGAATACTTTGAGCGTAGTTTTTCTGCAAGATTTTCTCAGAATAATATCCTATATTCCAATCAAATCCAGTTTCTACTAAGGTAAAGGATATTATTTTATTGCTTCTATAATTCCTGAAATGATTAGAAATTTCGCTTCATCTAATATAATTTCATAGGAATATTGGTCTAAATTTTTTAATCAAATTTGAAACTTTTCATGGTGAAAGTATTGTTCATGAGTCTTTGTTCACGATTCTTTCGTTCACGAGTCTTGTTCACAAAAGAAAAAAAATTATAACTTTTTTCTTCCAAGTTATCTATTGTGACCCTTATTCTTGAAATTGAATCCATATTTTGATCTTCCTTCTTGAATTTTACTCCATTATAGTTTATTATGGAGTATTTATAAACTTGAATTATCTAAAGTACGAATCCCTAATATTTGTCCTTCTGTCTCATTGGATTAGTTTTCTCTAAAATGTTTTTCATCATCCTCAGTCCTTAATGGTGATTACCTGATGAAGATCTTTGGCCCGTAGGGCAAAGATGAACAGGTGTTGAGATGAACATGACCAACTGGTGATACAAATGAATATCTTTGGCCCGTAATGCAAAGATGAATATTTGATGCAAAATGTATATTGATTGATGTTACAAAAATAAAATATTGATGATGGACCTTTAAATTCATAGATGATAGTAAATTTCATTCTCTACTTAACTCTTCTAATGAATTGTTATTTCCGCTGCGAATATTGATCTAAAACTTGTTGTCCATTATATTTTATCTGATTTGTTAAAGGCTAACGATAATTTGTTGTTCATTATCTTAGTCATAATATTCTTTATTGGGCTAGCTAAGCTCACCCTTTTTCCTTTTTGTTCCATTTTTCTTTTCAGGAAGCGAGAACATAGCAGTCGGGGTATAGAATGATGGTCCTAGACAGTTGTTTTAGCAGTCCTCACTATTTTTATAAAATAGTGCATCAATAATTATAATGAGGACTTTATTTGGGTGTGGATATTGTCTAGAAGATAATATTTGTATTTAAACTCACAGTATGTGTTGTCGTACTTTGCACGACAATTGTAATAACAAAGTTGTAGTTGTTTTCTGTACCATTTATTTGGCGACTCAGAATGGGTGATGTATACCTATTTTGGGGGCGTCACAATATACATAATAATTAAATATTATTATTTTTGGGTAGGGGTAGGGGTGGGCGGGTATACATAATTAGAAAATATTATTTTTTTGGGGTGGGGTGGGGTGAGGTGTATATATAATTAGTAAATATTTTTTTTAATATATAAATAAGTTTAAAATATGTTATTATTGGTAAGGCTATAATAGTCCAAACGATATTTTTTAATCCAATACTTTAATTAATTCTGAAAAAAAAAAATAACATGTGATTATTTTAAGTTATCCCATAAATAATCACATAAAAAACAAACACGTGACTAGAACTGTAAGACCTCAAAATTTATAAAATGAAAGTATTCAATTTTCTTATAATTATTATTCTATTTAGTAAATGGTTAAATTGATAAAAGGTTAAAGTTAAGGGTGATATGTGGAAATTTTACAAAGTAAGCCAGTTTTCATAAAATATTCTTTTGTCAGGGAATATCCGTACGACAGCACAATCATTGGTGGACCCCACAACAGAATAATTGTCGAATTTAGAAAGCGACATAAATAACCTTTTTATAAAAATGACGGCAAAAGTATTACCGTTAACTGTTGAAATACCCGGTGATAAACGTATAGTAATACGCGTGGTTGCATAATAGCATACGGTATTGTACAGTATCTCTGATTATTGATGCTTACGTAAGAAGCCACTCAATTTTATTCAATTATTGCAACAATAGTTGCTGCATAGTATCTCATATTATTGATTCAATTATTGTCACAATATTATCTGCACAATATTTTATATTATTAAATCAATAATTGAGACGACACAGTTATGCATATTATTATTCGTATTATTGACAATGTCTAAAAAGCTCTGTCGAAAAAAGGGGTTTGGTCACCTAATTGTGCGCCAATAAGGAGAAGATCGGAAAGCCCCCTCTTTCCTGGGAATGATCTAGTTGTTAATATTGTGAGTTATAATATTAATGATGAATAAATATTATTAAAAATGTGTTTAGTGAATCCAAATGAATTGAGATAAATAGAGGGGTTTTTTATGAAGTATTTGTTATAAATTTGACTTATTACATGGACCCCCACTTACTCTTTTTTCAAAATCGTCGGTAGAAAGTTATCTCAGTTTTTGTTTTATAGTAATAAAATGGAAAACTTTTTATATAAAACATAATACTTTTTATAAATAGAAGATATTATATTTTATTATGTTACATAATACTGCATAGTATTTGCATGGTCTTTGCGTAGTCTTTGCGTAGTAAAATTAAAATTTTTAAAGATTCAATTTGAAAAAGCGTAGTGAATTTCCTTCTTTGTTCACCCGTGATTTTTTAAATTCAAATAGTATCCTGTCATTCTCCTATAAATATGATGTTTAGTTTAGAATTGAAAATCACACCAGAATCAGAAAATTCTTCTTCTATAATATTGAGCGTATTTCTTTAGAGTTTAAGAAAGTTTTGAGTGTAGAAAACAGTGCAAGTTTTCTTCAAGAATATCTCCTATACCGAATCGAATTGCTCTCTTTTTTAAGGTAAGGGTATTATTTATTTCATATTAAACTACGATATTATTTTTCGTATTCGTAAGGAATTTTATTTCCGTTCAATATTTGTAAGGAATATTATTTTCGTTCAATATTCGTAAGTAATATTATCTTCGTTCAATATTCGTAAGGAATATTATTTTCGTTCAACAGTTGTAAGGGATATTATTTTTGTTCAATATTCATAAGAAATAATATTTTCTTCCATACTCTATAGTATGTAAGTAATATTATTTCGTTTCAGATTCTGAATTCTACACTCATTTTAATAAGTGTTGCTTCTATACACCTTGAAATTAGTAGAATATCCTTGAAATTTGTTCTTCATCGAGTATCTTTTCACGGAAATATTTTTTCGAACATTCTTGTTAAATTTTAATCTTTTCATGCCAGAGTACTATTCATGGGTTCTATTCATACATACGACACTATTCATACGTACGACACTATTCATACGTATGGTACTATTCATACGTACGACACTACTCACGAAGTACTATTCATGGGATACTATTCACAATGTACTATTTACGATGTACTATTCACTCGGGTACTATTCACCCAGGGTACTATTCACGATAAAAATTAATTTTTTTTGTCCAAATTATTTTTGATGCATGTATATTTTTCTTGAATTTTACTCCACAAAGCAGTTATCATGTTTACAGTTTGGACATTTTTTAAACTCTGAATAAATTAAAAATCTTTAATATTTATCCTTGATTTCGTTTGATTAATGTTATATCATTGTCATCATCCTCATGCTTATATTATGATTAAAGTCATCTTTGACCCGTAGTGCATAGATGGACTGTTGATTGGTATGATTATGACTATGTATCGGTATAATCATGACATATAATGTTATAAATGATGTGGTAAAAGTCCTCATTGGCCCGTAGTGCATTGATGGACAGTTGTTGGCATGATCATGACCACTTGTGATACTAACGAATATCTCTGGCCCTTAGTGCATGGATAATTCGTGGATGTGATAATAATGAATATCATTGGCCCGTAGTGCATGGATAATTCATGGATATGATACTAACAAATATCCTTGGTGTAAGACCCCAACTTATTATAAATAAAATTAAATTTCCTCTATTCATTATCTTGAAATAATAAGGAGTTAATTTGATATAATACTTTGGTTATGGGTGAAATGTGCAAATTTTACAAAATATGCAAGTGGTTATAAAATATTCATTGTTGCTGGGGAATATTCGTTTGGTCGTGGAATATTCTTGTTGTCGGGGAATATTAAATGCGACGGCCATAGTAGCGATCATTTATGGGCCCATAATGAGAATAAGCTGCGGGATGAAGAAAACGACAAATATGAGTTTTTATAAATAACGGCGTAATTTTTACCGTTAACACTTTTGGATTACCTGGTGGTTAAAATATAATAATACGCATGGTTGCCTAAGAAGCATGGTATTGCATGAGATTTTTTTGAATTATTGATTCTTACGTGAAGAAGGCCTTTTCAATAATTATTACGGTAATTCTTTGTTCAATATTTTATTTTATTGATTCAATAATTGTTGCGTTGATATTTTTATTATTGTTGTTTTAATAATTGGCACAACACAGTATTTCCCATTATCAAATCAATAATTCATATTATTTGAATAATATTATTAGATAGCATTATTAGCGATGTCTAGAAAGTTACGTAAAGGAGGTTTGGTCACCTAATTGTAAGGCGTCGATGAAGAAAAATCCTTATCTGAAAGCCCCTTTTCACAAGAGCGGCTGGTTGTCATTATTGTGATTCTATAATATTATTTGTGAATAATTAATTATTGATTTATATGGTAAGGAAATATTTATTTTATGTGGATATAAATGAAGGAATTCTGCAGGAATTATTTGTTGAAAGTTGGCAATTATTTTTCTCCGATAAAATATTCATTCATATACATTATTATAATATATTATAATTGTTAATAATAATATTATGATAATATATAAGCATGTGGTTAAAATGTATTTAAATACTTCATTTTAGCATTGTTATGGTTACTGGGAATGGTTGGTGAGAATTTGCTTGCAAAGTGATGTTGCCTAATTCTTATGGGCCCTCAATTGTGAAAATAAGTTGTTAGGCCATTGATTGGTGGAAGTGGGTTGGTGAATTTGATTCCTGCAAGCTAATTTTCAAAGAGTGGGCCGCCAACATTGAAAAATTAAGGAGTTAGGCATGAAAAGTTTGGCTCAGCATTCTGTTTTTTCTTCGAAGCTGCACTATAAATAGAGGGATAACCCTCCTTCCTCAACACACCATTTCAGATTCAGAAATTCTTATTCTAAAGTATTGTGAGTATTTTCTTGAGTATAAGAATACTTTGAGCGTAGTTTTTCTGCAAGATTTTCTCAGAATAATATCTGATATTCCAATCAAATCCAGTTTCTACTAAGGTAAAGGATATTATTTTATTGCTTCTATAATTCCTGATATGATTAAAAATTTTGCTTCATCTAATATCATTTCATAGGAATATTGTTCTGAACTTTTTAATCAAATTTGGAACTTTTCATGGTCGAGTCTCGTTTTCACGGCATGAGTCACAATTCTTCATTCACCGTGATCTTGTTCATAATTCTTAATCTAGCATTATTATTCACTAGTCTTCGTTCACGATTCTTCGTTCACAATCTTTATCGTTTCACAAAAGAAAAAAATTATATTTTTTTCTTCCAAGTTATCTATTGTGACCCTTATTCTTGAAATTGAATCCATGTTTTTATCTTTATTCTTGAATTTTACTCCATTATGGTTTATTATGGAGTATTTATAAACTTGAATTATCTAAAGTATGAATCCCTAATATTTGTCCTTCTATCTCACTGGATTCGTTTTCTCTAAAATGTTTTTCATCAACCTTAGTCCTTAATGGTGATATTTAATGAATATCTTTGGCCTGTAGTGCAAAGATGAATGATTACCTGATGAATATCTTTGGCCCGTAGTGCAAAGATGAATATTTGATTCAAGATGTATATTGATTGATGTTACAGAGATAAAATATTGATGATGGACCTTTAAATTCATAGATGATAGTAGATTTCATTCTCTACTTAACTCTTCTAATGAATTGTTATTTTCGCTGCGAATATTGATCTAAAACTTGTTGTCCATTAAATTTTATCTGATTTGTTGAAGGCTAACGATAATTTGTTGTTCATTATCTTAGTCATAATATTCTTTATTGGGCTAGTTAAGCTCACCCATTTCTTTTTTGTTCCATTTTTCTTCTCAGGAAACGAGAACATGGCAGGAACCAGTCGGGGTATAGAGTGATGGTCCTAGAACGCTGTTTTAGCAGTCCTCACTATTTTTGTAAAATAGTGCATCAATAATTGTAATGAAAACTTTATTTGGGTGTGGATATTGTCTAGAAGATAATATTTGTATTTAAACTCACAGTATGTGTTGTCGTATTTTACACGACAATTGTAATAACAAAGTTGTAGTTGTTTTCTATACCATGTATTTGGCGACTCAGAATGGGTGATGTATACCTATTTTGGGGGCGTCACAGTTGGTATCAGAGCTTAGGGATATGGTCTCTGGTGGAGATCAGGGAATAGAACTAGGAGGGGAGAGACGAGTAAATCCTTCGCTAGTTTGTCCTACCTAAGCTTATTTGTTGGTCGGTTATAGGGATATTATGTGGCATGTTAATTTGTTTAATTAACCCTTGTTTTATGGTAGTTTTTAAGAATGGTAGCTGAGAACGTTAACAATGGAGTGTATGAGACTGTGGAACAACCTTCAATCACCAACCAAGAGAACGTGCAACAAGAAGGCAATATTCCTCCTGTAAACAACACTATGGAGCAAACGATGAATGATGGAATGTTTAGAAGCTTTTTGCAGTTCATGCAAAATCGAATTTGAGGAGACTCACGTACAAAATACGGGTGGAAATGATAAAGAACGCCTTGGTTTATCACTACCAAGCGATTCAAAGAGTTGGAACCACCAGATTTCTGGGGAAAGCTGGATCCGATTAAGGCGAAAACATGGGTCAATCAAATTACCAAGATATTCGATGTCTTGGGATGCACAGAAGAACAAAAGGTTCCATTCGCCACCTTTATGTTCCGTGGTGAGGCAGATTACGTGTGAGAATCTGTGAAGCGTACCCAGCCAACCGCACTCAACATGTCTTGGGAAAGATTTCAGAAATTGTTCAATGACAAGTACTTTCCTAAAAGTATTCGTCATATGAAAGAGGTAAAGTTTATTAGATTGGAATAGAACAACATGACGGTGTCCTAGTACGAGGCAAAGTTTACGGAGTTATCTAGGTTTGTACCTCATTTGGTAGAGAATGAGGAACGTATGACGCGGATGTTTCTGAGAGGTCTAAAACCAAAGATTCGTCAATACCTTATCTAACACAAATTTTCTCTGTATTCAGATGTTGTCAATAGGGCTCAATTATTAGAGCGAGATAATGAGTATGTTCAACCAAGGGACCACAACCAGGGTCATACCGGTGACAGCAGTCATCGGAGTGATGATAATCAGCGAGGAGGGAAAAATACAAACAAAAGCGGTAACCACTCGGGTGGTCATCGTGGCCATGATAATAGGAGAGGTGAGTCAAGTGGAAATTTCAAAAAGAGGAGATTCAACAATGACAGGAAGACATCAACACTAGCACCAGCACCAACAACAAATTCTAGGGGAGGAGAACGACCGCTAGTTAGATGCTACAAATGCGGAGAGGAGGGACACATAAGTCTAAACTGTTCACAGCCTTCCAAGGTGTGTTTCAATTGTGGAAAAGATGGTCATATAGCCTGATTTTGTCCGGTAGCGAAGTCAAGTCCAACTGGGACGGCGGCACCAAAGGCGAATATGGACAAAACAAAGTCGGTGGTTCAAGGGAGGGTGTTTATCGTGACTGGCCAAAACGCGAAAAACCAGAATGAGGTGATCACGGGTAAGCTAATCTTGAACTCTTGCGAAGTTTATACCTTACTAGATACCAGTTCTACCCATTCTTTTATCTCTCCCGCTTGTGCTCAACGTTTAAACTTAACTCCGGAGAAATTAAACTTTGACTTATCTGTGGAGACTCCGTTAGGAGAAACCTTTATCACATCTACTGTTTATAAATCTTTCTTGATCCAAGTTGGCACAATCACATTACCTGTTGATCTTATCTCTTTAAAGATACTTTCATTTGATGTAATTTTAGGGATTGATTGGTTAACCACTCATCATGCCAAAATTGATTATTTTCGTAAGGTTGTTAGTTTTCATATTCCTAACAAACCTGTTGTACGAATTCAAGCAACTAAACCACTAAAATCAGTCACTGTCATATCAAGCCATAAATCTATTCGTTTATTGAAAAATGGATGTCAAGCTTTCTTAGCCCATATTATGGACTTGAACAAACACACGTCAGATTTGAATAATATTTGTGTTGTTAGTGAATTTCTTGACGTATTTCCTGAAGAACTTCCTGGTCTACCCCCAGAACATGAAGTTGAATTCTTTATTGATCTTGAACCAGGTACAAAACCCATTTCTAAAACCCCATATCGAATGGCTCCTATTGAACTTCAGGAGTTAAAAGTCCAACTACAGGAATTGTTAGACATCGATTTCATTCGTCCTAGTACATCTCCTTGGGGTGCTCCTATTTTATTTGTAAAGAATAAAGACGGGAGTATGCGACTTTGTATTGACTACCGGGAATTAAACCATGTCACCATCAAGAATAGGTATCCACTACCTCGCATTGATGACCTGTTTGACCCGATTGCAAGAGCACAATTCTTTTCAAAGATCGATCTTCATTACGGATATCATCATTTGAAGATTAAAAGCGAGGATATTCAAAGATCGCCTTCAAAACTCTTGTAGGGCATTATGAATTCTTAGTTATGTCTTTTGGATTAACTAATGCTCCTGCTGCTTTCATGGATATGATGAACCGTGTATTCAAGGAAAATTTGGATCAGTTCGTTGTTGTCTTTATTGATGACATCCTCATCTATTCCAAAAGCCGTAAAGATCATGAGCACCATTTGAAGCTGGTACTTTAAAGACTTCGTGACAACAAGCTATATGCCAAGCTGAAGAAATGTGAGTTCTGGCTTAAGGAAGTAGCATTCTTTGGGCACGTGGTGTCAAAACATGGAGTATCTGTTGACCTGGCAAAGATTAAAGCAATACAAAGTTGGGAGCAACTGAAGTCGGTGACCGAAGTGCATAGCTTTTTGGACTTAGCTGTTTATTATCGGAGATTCGTGGAAGGATTTTCTCAAATCGTTACTCAGATTAACTTTCGGTGACTTCGAAAGATACAAAATTCGTATGGAGCGAGGAATGTGAGAAGAGTTTCCAAGAGCTCAAGAGGAGACTCATTTCGGCACCTGTTCTGATAATACCATCTGGTTCGGATGGATTTGTTATTTATAGCGATGCTTCAGACAAAAGGTTAGGATCTGTTCTCATGCAACATGGGAAAGTCATAGCCTATGCCTTGCGATAACTCAAAGAATATGAGATGAATTATCCTACTCATGATCTGGAGTTTGCAGCAGTCGTTTTTACATTAAAAATCTGGAGACACTACCTGTATGGGGAGAAAGTGGAGATTTATACGGATCATAAAAGCCTCAAATATTTCTTCACCCAAAAGGAACTCAACATGCGGCAACGACGTTGGCTCGAGCTGTTGAAGGATTACGACCATAGCATTCAATATCATCCTGGTAAAGCAAACGTTGTAGCTGATGCATTGAGTAGAATATCGCATGCGGGTACGAGTGCGATGTTGTTAACATAAAGACCCATTTTGTACGACTTGCAAAGGATGGAGATAGAGTTAAAGGCTCCAAGTACCCACATGATGATAAAGTTAAAGTTAATCGATAAAGTTAAAGTACCGACTTTAATCGATAAAGTTAAAGCTGCTCAAGCCACGGACCCAGAGATGATACGTATGAAGAAGAAAGTATAAGAAGGTGTTATTCCAGAAGCAGGAATCGATGAAGAAGGAATACTTCGAGTCAACTCCAGACTTTGTGTTCCTGACGATTCTAATTTGAAGCATAGAATCATGATGGAGGCACACAACACAACTTTTGTAATCCATCCTGGGAGTACCAAAATGTATCAGATCTTCAACATACATTTTGGTGGAGCAATATGAAGAGAGAGATCGCGGAGTTCATCTCGAGGTGTTTAGCTTGTCAACGTGTAAAGGCGGAGCATCAAGTGCCAAAGGGTCCATTGCAACCACTTGAGATTCCGAAATGGAAGTGGGAACACATTACTATGAATTTCGTTATGGGTCTTCCCAAGGTTTCTCAAGGCATAGATTCAATTTGGGTTATTGTTGATAGATTAACCAAGTCTGCTCATTTCTTACCTATACAAGAAAATTATTCCCTTGAACGTCTTGCTCGTATGTACGTGAATGAGGTTGTGAGATTGCATGGCATGCCAGTATCCATAGTTTTGGATCGTGACCCAAGATTCACTTCACGATTTTTGGTTAGCTTACAGAAAGCTATGGCACAGATTCTGATTCGATTCGGCATACCATCCTCAAACGGACGGACAATCAGAGAGGACTATTCAAACTCTTGAAGATCTATTAAGACTCTATGTCCTAGACTTCAAAGGGAGTTGGGATAAGTATTTACCATTGGTGGAATTCTCTTACAACAACAGTTATCAAGCAAGTATAGGCACGGCTCCTTTGAGGCGTTGTATGGACGAAAATGTCGTTCTCCAGTATGCTGGGACGAGGTGGGTGAAGCAACTTTGTTGGGATCGGAATTGATACGCATGACTACAGAAAAGATCCAAATGATTCGACAACGTATTCAAATCGCACATGATCGACAAAAGAGTTAAGCTGATCTTCATCGAAAGGACGTGGAATTTAATATTGGGGATCATGTATTGTTACGTGTTTCTCCATGGAAGGGATTTACAAGATTTGGAAAGAGAGGAAAGCTCAATCCAAGATTTGTTGGTCCATTTGAGATTCTTGACCGAATAGGAAATGTGGCCTATAGACTCGCATTACCTCCAAACATGTCTCGTGTTCATAATTTTTTTCACATATCTATGCTTTGTAAATATGTGAAAGACCCGAACCACATTATTGAGTTAGAACCAGATGAGATAGCCGAAGATTTAACGTACGAGGAGGTACCTATTAAGATCTTGGATAGGAAAGAGCATATCCTACGCACCAAGGTTATACCACAAGTTAAGGTTTTGTGGAGGAACCATGCTATTGAAGAAATGACCTGGGAGTTGGAATCGGAAATGAAAGTGAGGTACCCTCACTTTATTCAAAAACACCGAGTCGTCGTCAATTTAGAGGGCGAAAATTTTATAAGGAGGGGAGGTTGTAAGACCCCAACTTATTATAAATAAAATTGAATTTTTCCTCTATTCATTATTCTAAATTAATAAAGTTTTAATTTGATATAATGCTTTGGTTATGGGTGAAATGTGTAAATTTTGCAAAATAAGCATGTGGTTATAAAATATTCATTTCTGTCGGGGAATATTCGTTTGGTCGTGGAATATTCTTGTTGTCGGGGAATATTAAATGCGACGGTAGCGACCATTTGTGAGCCCCATAATGGAAAACGGTTGGATGAAGGAAAACGACAAAGTATGAGTTTTTATGAATAACGGCGTAATTGTTACCATTAACATTGTTGGAATACCTGGTGGTTAAAATACAGTAATACACGTGGTTGCACACGGTATTGCATAGTATTGTTGAATTATTGATTCTTACGTAAAAAGGCACTACTCAATAATTGTTCACGATGAGTTCTTGCTCAATATTTTATTTTATTGATTCAATAATTCTTTGCGTTGATAGTTTATATTATTGTTGTTTCAATAATTGTCACTACACAGTATTTCCCATTATCAGATTAATAATTCATATTATTTGAATAATATTATTAGATAAGCATTATTGGCAATGTCTAGAAAATTCTGTCAAGGAAAGCTTTGGTCACCTAATTACGCGCCAGTAAGGAGAAATCCTTATTGGAAAGCCCCCTCTTTCCTAGGAATGGCCTAGTTGTCATAATTGTGATTCTGTAATATTATTTGTGAATAATTAGTTATTGATTTATATGATAAGGAAATATTTATTTGATGTGGATATAAATGATGGATTTATTTGTTTTATGTGGTTATTAATGAAGGAATTAATGCTGAGGTGTTTTATCAGTATTTTGTCGGAATGGAGGTATTAAAAATCCTACTCCTCTCGGGTGCGACTCGCCTCCGGGCCACACAGCATATCTTGCAATCATTCTCAAGTCAAGTGTTTGCAGCGGCATCTAGGTTATCTCATCATCTGACCAACGCACTCCCGCCTGTATACACAATCCACAGATAAGTGATGGGTGTGGCAATCCTCTAGAGTATGGTCCTCGAAGGCATCTTCGGATAGAAAAGTTAATTGTAGCTCCTATGTCGATTATGAAATCTTGTACCATAGCATATAATAGCACTGCCTTATCCTTAGACACGTCTGACGTGTGTGTAGATGAAAGTAACTTAGCGCACAGAAAGGCGTACCATATCTTCCCATACCGACTGAGATCCTTACTGCGAAAGACAGTGCCTCCATGATTTTATTTTTTCCATGAGGTACCCGGCTTTGTCATCTCCTGCATAATAGCCTCATAATCTGGATCATTATCACGTAAGTGTCGGTAATGGCAATGTCTCGGTGCTCGTAACTGATAGTACGTGTTGATGGCGTCGAAACTAAAAGGCACTAACCTACCACGTACAAAAGCATTGTAAGGGGCCTTATCCTCGGCGTTAGCGTAGAATTCTTTGACCACACTTACAACTGCGGCCTCGGGCTCTGCTGTGAAATTATTCCAACCTTTTTGATATATTTGTTGCATCATTTCACCATCCACAGGCTCAGGTGTTAGTGATTTTGTCACCATATAGTCGTAAATTGATGATTAGCATGTACATGACGGCACTTATGAATTTGCGCTTATCAAAGGTTCGTGTTGGTTGTGTGGCCCCCGAACTCTCTCCTTGTTGCCTTTTTGATGCCGGTTTTGGTGCCATTGATTTGGAATTGATAAGCTTTAATAAAAATTTCCCCTAAACTTCACTTCAACCATTTGTCGAGCACTTGGTGTGCGAGACTTGAAATTCCCACAACTTGGTGATTTGGCTTGAACTATTGTGATAGAAGATGAAGAATTAGCAAACCAACTTCTTACTTTCAATATATGTCGAATTTGTTTGTAGAGATTTGCACAAATCCTATCCTTGAACTTCCAATTGGTGTGAATTAAGGTTGTTAGATTGTGTGATGAATGGGTGGTTTTATAAAGAGGAATTTATGTGGGTGGGTAGTGGATGACTAGGTGGGAGGAGTGGGATTGTGTTTGATTTATTGTGATAAGATGAGAGGTAATGTGTAAAGTAATTGCAGTCGTGGGTGGAAGTTGTGAAGTAGTTGGAGTGTAGGAGGTTGAAGTAAAATGGAATTGGGAGACAATACATGCACCAACCTGACTGCTCGCTTCCAATGCACTATGGCAGAATCGACAAAGAAGCATTTGGGTCTTTTGTCTTTGCATAGGGCAAGCCCCAGCCTGCTTTGTGTCTGCTAACATAGAAAGGGGGCAAGCCCCGGCTAGATGTTTTGTATTGTGATGGGCAAGCCCTAGGCTTAAATGCTTTTAGTTCTTCTTGATGAAAGGGGCAAGCCAGATTTAGATTAATCTTGAACAAAGGGCAAGCCCCAACTTGGGGGTATTCTGCAATTGCTGTATAAGGGGCAAGCCCCAGCTTGCTCAATATGCTTTGAAAGGCAAGCCTAGGCTTGGTGGTCTTCTTCTAATGCTTCTTGAGTTGCTAATGCACGGTTTTTGCTACCTAACACCATGTGCATCCCATAGCTTCTTCTTTGAGTACCTGAACACATGGAAAACATACTCATGAATTGAGCAAATTAAAGCATGGAGGGTAAGCTTATTTAGCTATCAAGTATACTTTAATTACTACATGACTAAATTCTAAACCACATAGTATTCTAAACTACCATTTCACTAGAATGGATAAAATTTCTTAAGAAAAGAAAAATGAAGAAAAAGCATAAAAATAAATAAAAAATTGGGTTGCCTCCCAGTGAGCGCTTGATTTTAAGTCGTTTAGCCTGACTACTCCCTGATTATGGTGCGTCTGCAAGTGTGATAGCTATGACGTCCGTGTTGGACTCGCCACCCCAATAGTGCCTTAATCTGTGACCATTGACCTTAAAAGTTTCTAAAGGATTCCGACTATAGATTTCAACGGCGCCATGAGAGAACACCCTTTTTATTGTAAATGGTCCTGACCATCTCGACTTAAGCTTTCCTGGGAACAATCTCAACCGTGAGTTGAACAAAAGGACTGATTGCCCTGGCTCGAACGTTCTTTGCATAATTTTTTGGTCGTGCCATCTTTTCACCTTTTCCTTGTATAACTTGGAGTTCTCATAGGCTTGAAGACGAAATTTTTCGAGCTCATTTAATTGCAGTAATCGCTTTTCCCCTACAGCTACTTGATCGAAATTGAGTTTCTGAATTTCCCAATAATCCTTGTGTTGTAACTCTACCGGTAAGTGAAAAGCCTTTTCGTACAGTAATTGATATGGTGACATCCCGATCGGTGTTTTGTAAGCGGTCCCAGTGAGGCCCATAATCGTCATCCAACTGAGAACAACCAATCCTTTCGATTCGGATTCACCACTTTTTTTCCAAGATTCTCTTGACTTCCCTATTCGAGACCTCGACTTGTCCACCCTTTGGTTTGGGGATGATATCTTTGTAGCGACCTTATAGTTGACCCTATACTTTGCCAATAGAGTCATGAATGACTTGTTGCAAAAGTGACTACCTTCACATCGATAATTGCCTTGGCGTGCAAACCTTGTGAAAATGTTCTTTTGTAGGAATTTGAGGACCACCTTGGCATCGTTTGTTGGTAATGTTGCAGCTTCAACCCACTTTGATACATAGTCCACTGCAAGTAGAATATACTGATTGTTCAGAGACGACGGGAATGGCCCCATGAAATCAATGCCCCATACATCAAAAATTTCAACTTCAAGAATCGTTTGTAGAGGCATTTCATTCCGTTTTGAAATGTTGCCCACCCTTTGACATCTATAACATGTTTTAACAAAATGGTGGGCGTCCTTGAATATTGTAGGCCAATAAAACCTAGATTGGAACACCTTCGCTGCTGTCCTCTCACTCCCATAGTGTCCACCATACGCAGATGAGTGAACTCATGCAGAATGTTCTTCACTTCATTGTAGGGCACACACCTTCTAATCATCTTGTCGGTGCACTGTTTGAACAAGTAAGGCTCATCCCATATGTACCATTTCACGTCATGAAGAAACTTCTTTTTCTGTTGTCTTGTGAGATCAGGTGGAAGTACGTTGCTCACAAGATAATTTGCATAATCCGCATACCAAGTAAATTCTGCATTTATTCCAAACAGTTGTTCATCCGGGAATGATTCATTAATTTCACATTTGTCCTCTTTCAATTTCCCTTGGTTTTCCAGCCTAGACAAGTGATCGGCTACCTGATTCTCCGTCCCTTTTCTATCTTTTATTTCCAAATCAAACTCTTGAAGTAGGAGAATCCATCGGATAAGGCGTGGCTTAGCATCCTTTTTCGCTATCAAATACCGAATAGCCGCATGATCCGTGTAGACTATCACCTTTGTTCCGATCAAATAGGCCCGAAATTTATCAAATGCGTACACTACTGCAAGTAATTATTTTTTTGTAGTTGTGTAGTTCAATTGAGTCTCTGTGAGTGTTTTACTTGCATAGTAGATAGCATGAAATATCTTGTCTCGGCGTTGACCCAAAATAGCCCCAACTGCATAATCACTTGCATCACACATTAGTTCAAATGGCATATTCCAATCCGAAGCGACGATCACGGGAGCTGTAGTCAGCTTTTTCTTCAACAACTCGAAGGCCAACTTACACTCCTCATCAAAGTTGAATATCGAATCCTTCTCTAGAAGACTACACAAGGGTTTTCCCATTTTAGAAAAATCCTTTATGAATCTCCTATAGAACCCAGCATGTCCTAAAAAGCTTCTAATTCCTTTGACTGAACTTGGCGGAGGCAACTTCTTAATTATTTCCAGCTTTGCTTTATCGACCTCCAATCCTTGCGCCGAGACTTTGTGTCCCAAGATTATACCTTCTTCCACCATAAAGTGGCATTTTTCCCAATTAAGGACCAAATTTGTGTCGGTGCATCTTTGTAAGACCATTACCAAATTTTCCAAACACGCGTCAAAATTATCTCCATAGATAGAGAAATCGTCCATGAAGACTTCCACATTCTTTTCCACCATATCTGAGAAGATGGCCATCATGCACCGCTGAAAAGTAGCAGGTGCATTACACAATCCGAATGACATCCTCCTGAATGCGAATGTACCATATGGGCATGTAAATGTAGTCTTCTCTTGATCCTCAGGAGCGATAACGATTTGATTGTAGCCCGAGTATCCATCTAATAAGCAATAATACAAATGCCCCGCCAATCTGTCCCAACATTTGATCGATAAAAGGTAGAGGGAAGTGATCTTTGCGGGTTGCTTTATTCAATTTTCTGTAGTCCATACAAACCCTCCAGCTAGTCACTGTCCTTGTTAGAATCAGCTCATTGTTATTGTTCTGCACCACTATTATTCCTCCTTTTTTCGGCACGCATTGCACTGGACTCACCCATTTGCTGTCGAAAATCGGGTAGATGATGTTAGCATCTAACCACTTTAAGATTTCTTTCTTCATAACTTCCTTCATAATCGGGTTAAGTCGTCGTTGTTGCTCTACCGTCGGTTTTGCCTCATCTTCCATTAAGATCTTGTGCATGCAAAATGAAGGGCTGATTCCCTTTATATCTGCAATTGTCCACCCGATCGCTGATTTGTGTTCCCTAAGCACCCTCAGCAGCTTTTCTTCCTGTAATTTGTTAAGTACAGCAGAAATAATAACGGTTAAAGAATTTGAATTGCCTAAATACGCATACCTAAGGTGTTTAGGGAGTGGCTTAAGTTCCAGCTTTGGTGGCTCTTCCAATGATGGTTTCAGTTTTTCTGCGGCTACTTCCTCCGCATGCAATGGTTCAAACGGTGTTCTAAATCTGGAAACTCGTGGCAATGAGTCTAGTATTTGTAAGTACTCCACCAATTTTGGATCATCGACCTCTTCATCCCCCAATAACATTGTTTCTAACGGATCGTGAACCAAACCCTTACTCATATCTTCACCGATGATTTGCTCAATTAAATCCATTCGAAAACATTCTTCCTCATCCGTGAGAAATTTCATGGCCTTAAACACATTGAATTTTACTTCTTGATCTTGGACCCTCATAGTGAGTTCTCCCTTTTGTACGTTTATGAGTGTCCTGCCCGTGGCCAAAAATGGTCTCCCTAGGATAATTGGGATGTTCTTGTCTTCCTCAAAATCCAGAATGATAAAGTCCGCGGAGAATATAAACTTATCCACTTTCACTAGAATGTCCTCTACTATGCCTCTCGGATATGTGACTGACTTATCCGCCAACTGTAATGTGATGTTCGTAGGCCTTGGTGCAGGCAAACCCAATTCTAAGTATACTGAAAATGGCATAAGGTTTACACTCGCCCCCAAATCACATAAACACTTGTTGAAATGCATATCTCCAATTGTGCATGGAATAGTAAAGCTCCCCGGATCCTTGAGTTTTAGTGGTAATTTTTGCTGTAATACCGCACTACACTCCTCTGTTAGTGCCACGGTCTCAAAATCTTCCCATTTCTTTTTCCTTGACAGAATCTCTTTCATAAATTTTGCATAGATCGGCATTTGTTCTAGGGCCTCTGCAAATGGTATGTTGATTTGAAGTTTCTTGAAAACTTCAAAAAATTTTGAAAATTGCTTGTCTAATTTATGTTTTTGGACAATTGGCTTATTGTTCATACTTGTTTCCTCACTCTGTTTATCCTCACCCTTGCTTACTTCAATTTTTCTTCTATCATCAACTTTTCATCCGGAGTCACTGAATTTTCTTTGTTAGTACCCTCAAGCTGTTTCCCACTCCGCAATGTGATTGCTTGACACTGTTCATGATTACCCTTAGGATTTCTCTCGGTGTCACTTGGTAATGTCCCTTGTGGTCTATTATTCAATGCCAACGCCATTTGACCTATCTGATTCTCTAGATTCTTAATCGCCCTATCTTGTGATTTCATAGTCATGGCGTGATCTTTTATAGCCAACTCGGTGGTAGTCATGAATTTTGCCAACATTTCCTCCAGATCAAATTTCCTTTCTTGATATTGAGCTGGTTGTTGCTGGTTCTGAAATCCTGGTGGATATGATTGTCGTGAAACTTGATTTTGCTGGTTGTTGCTCCATGAGAAATTCGGATTATTCCTATTTCCTTGATTGTATGTGTTCTGATATGTATTTTACGGAATTCTATTGTAATTGTCGATGAACTGCACAGCTGCTGGATTAATCGCGCATTGCTCCGTTGGGTGCTCTCTCGCGCACAACTCGCATATTATTGCCATTTGTTGTACTTGCTATGATTGTTGTGTTTGTGCTGCTTTCACCGACTCCAACATCTTTGAAAGTGCAAATATATGTGCTTGCATCGCTGTCATACTATCTACTTCTAACACACCAGCTGCCTTCACCTGTGTCATTCTTGCTGTGGGCCACTGGTAGTTATTAGCCGCCATGGTTTCAATCAACTCGTATGCTTCCTCGTAACTCTTAGCCATGAACGCTCCGCCCGACGCTGCATCAATACTTGTCCTGAGATTCCCATGTAGTCCATTGTAAAAGGTGTTCATTTGTAGCCACTGGGGCAATCCATGATGTGGGCATTTTCCGAGCGGTTCTTTGTATCTCTCCCAAGCCTCATATAATGACTCCCATGTTCTTTGTTCAAACATCGTAATCTCGCTCCTCATCTTCGCAGCTTTCACGGGGTGGAAAGAATTTTTGCGAGGAATTTTGAGCTAAATCCTCCCATGTTGTTATCGAACCGTGGTGAGAATGAAACCAACTCTTCGCCTTGTCCGTAAAGAGATTGGGAACAATCGAAGTCTCATCGCCTCATCCAAACCCCATTGAACCTAAAAGTGTCGCACATTTCCGGAAAAGTCGACGGATGCTCGTTCGGATCGTCATTTATAAATCCCCAAAACTCGAATCAATTACGAATCATTTGTATCATCCAGGCTTAATTTGAGCGTATTTTTGTTATTCTTTGCCCTAGTGACGCTTGATCGCTAGATTCACCATCTTGGGTGTTGCGAAATCCCATAATGCTTTTCAATCTTCGGCTGCCATTACTGTTACCTCTTCCTTTTCAGATGCTTCGAATTCTTGCCTCGTTTCCTTGATCCACTTACTCAACCTCTGAAGCCTTTTCTCAATGTTGTCCTCAAAAGGCAACAAGTCTGGATTTTTGGACCGAGTTTGCATAAACTGCTTCCACACCTGAAATAGAAGAAACAATACAAAAATAAAAATGTCTAAGTAAAACTGGATTAATTAAATTGATATTGTAAAACTATTAAGAATTATATTAAATAGTCCCCGGCAACGGTGCCAAAAACTTGTTGGGTAAAATCTATATACGCACAACACGCAAGTATACGTGGTCAACAAGTAATAAAGTGATAAGTAGAGTATCATTCCCACAGAGACAATTTAATAAGAAACTTAACTTCACAATTATGAATTTCCTATTAATCCTAATTTTATTAAACTATCCAATTCAATGATTAAAAATAATTATTATAAATTAAAAAGTAATTAAACTATCACAAACCAATCACAAATATCAAAATCTGGAATTTCAAACAATTAATGGAAAATTAGACTTATGACTTCACCCTAAGCTTCACTCTGATTTTAACACCTTTATTCCAATTCAACCACTATCCCGTTTATTAATCAAGAACACGAACGTAGTATTAACCACCTCTCGATGCACTTGTCTACCGTATTAACATCAAATCCACAATTAAGATAGAAATCCGCTAAACACCTTAAGCAACTAACTCACTATATCTCTATGTGAATTACAATTGAAGAAGGTTTAAGAATAAATTCTCTATCCAATTACATGCGGTGTCAAGCATATCTCTACCTTAACACTCATCAAGTTTAAGCTATTAACAAAATCCTGAACACATGCTATATCAACTAGGTCTAAATTTGAATATCCTCTCTCGATTCCATCCAACTCCACAAAGAATTGTTGATCAGGAAATTCATAGATTCAAGCTCAAATCAATATAGATAAACTGGAAATAGCTTATTAAATTGGAAATCAAAGTTTACAAAATCATAGATTCACTTAAGGATCCATCACAAGCCTAAAAAATGAATTAGTTCATAATAAACGAAATAAACACTGAATAAATCATGGAAATCATTCTTTCAATTACAAATAATAAACTAGAATGAAGAATATTGAAAAACACCCTTCACGTAGCCTAGAATCGCAATCGTCTCGAAAATCTCCTTGAAATACGCCTCCAACGCTTGCTTATAAAATCTGAGATTAATCTTCGTAATTTGCCTTGTGTCCTTTAATCTCAGTGTTTGTTGCTAATTATATACTTCAACATGTATTTTGATTACAATTCCATTCCAAAACAAGTCCCAAGTCATCACCATCACTAAAACTCCACACTTGTAGCACTAGAAACCAACTAGGAGACTTCAAAATCGAGTAAGCAAGCCCCACTTGCTATTTCCCTTTAATATACAGACTGGCACCCGCTTGCTACCTTGTTGCTATTCTGCCTGGACCCCAAGCCCCTTTGGATCCCAAGGCACAAAAGGGCAAGCCCTGGCTTGCTATGAAACTTCCCATTACTTTTCCTGCTGGAACCTCCTCTGCTAAAACTACCATAACTTTTAAACCGGGAGGAGTTACGGGGCCCGCGACCTATCAAATCGAAGATATCGACGAGATCTACAACTTTAATTCTTTGAACTTTCAAAAATAACAAACGGATGAAGGTATAAATCGCATTGGAAGCAGCAGCTGCTGTGTAATGACAACCGAAACAACTCTTAACTTTGTCTTTGTTGCTAGAAGGCAATATTATCGCATCCGAACTTCCGATTAGAATGATGCAAGATGTTCCAAAATGCCAAGAAAGAGTTCCTCAACATAATCCAAGTTCCATGCCACAAACATGAAATGCACATAAAATGACATGAAGGCCCGAACGATACCCGGAATTGCTTTTTCTTGCATTTTTCATACCAATAGTTGGTCACTCCACTTCCAAACATATAATCTATAAAATGAAACAAAATGCATGAAAAGTAACTAAGAAACACGAGATTAAGCAAATAATTCAAGTAATAGATGCTGGATAAGTAAGTATAAAACCTACTTATCAGTTGCACAGTAGCACACGGTATTGCACAGTATTTTTTTGAATTATTGATTCTTATGTAAGAAGGCACTACTCAATAATTATTACAGTAATTACTGTTCAATATTTTATTTTATTGATTCAATAATTGCTGCGTTGATATTTTATATTATTGTTGTTTTAATAATTGCCACAGCACAGTATTTCCCATTATCAAATCAATAATTCATATTATTTGAATAATATTATTAAATAGCATTATTGACAATGTCTAGAAAGTTCTGTCAAGGAGAGGTTTGGTCACCTAATTGCGCGCCAGTAAGGAGAAATCCTTATCGGAAAGCCCCCTCTTTCCTAGGAACGGCCTAGTTGTCATTATTGTGATTCTATAATATTATTTGTGAATAATTAATTATTGATTTATATGATAAGAAAATATTTATTTTTTGTGGATATAAATGAATGAATTCTGCAGGAATTATTTGTTGAAAGTTGGCAATTATTTTTCTCCGATAAAATATTCATTCATATACATTATTATAATATATTAAAATTGTTAATAATAATATTATTATAATATATAAGCATGTGGTTAAAATGTATCT
Organism: Panax ginseng; assembly: GCA_020205605.1. Lineage (NCBI taxonomy): Eukaryota > Viridiplantae > Streptophyta > Magnoliopsida > Apiales > Araliaceae > Panax > Panax ginseng. Next base: position 35,055,391 of record CM035137.1, read on the forward strand.
GAATACTTCGTTTTAGCATTGTTATGGTTGCTGGGAATGGTTGGTGAGAATTTGCTTGCAAAGTGATATTGCCTAATTTTTGTGGGCCCTCAATTGTGAAAATAAGTTGTTAGGCCATTGATTAGTGGAAGTGGGTTGGTTAATTTGATTCCTGCAAGCTAATTTTCAAAGAGTGGCTCACCAACATTAAAAAATTAAGGAGTTAGGCAGAATTAGGCATGAAAAGTTTGGCTCAGCAGTCTGTTTTTTCTTCGAAGCTGCACTATAAATAGAAGGATAACCCTCCTTACTCAACACACCATTTCAGATTCAAAAATTCTTATTCTAAAGTATTGTGAGTATTTTCTTGAGTATAAGAATACTTTGAGCATAGTTTTTCTGCAAGATTTTCTCAGAATAATATCCTATATTTCACTCAAATTCAGTTTCTACTAAGGTAAAGGATATTATTTTATTGCTTTTATAATTCCTGAAATGATTAGAAATTTCGCTTCATCTAATATCATTTCATAAGAATATTGGTCTGAACTTTTTAATCAAATTTGGAACTTTTCATGATAGAAAATCGTTCACGGTCATCGTTTCATAGAAATCGCATTTCACGGTCTTCGTTCACGATTCTTGTAATCTGTCTTGCTTACGATTCTTCGCGTTCACATGCTCTCGTTTCACAAAAGAAAAAAAATTATATTTTTTTCTTCCAGGTTATCTATTGTGACCCTTATTCTTGAAATTGAATCCATGTTTTGATCTTTATTCTTGAATTTTACTCCATTATGGTTTATTATGGAGTATTTATAAACTTGAATTATCTAAAGTATGAATCCCTAATATTTGTCCTTCTGTCTCACTAGATTCGTTTTCTCTAAAATATTTTTCATCATCCTCAGTCCTTGATGGTGATACTTGATGAATATCTTTGGCACATAAGTAAAAAAACTAATGATTACACGATGAATATCTTTGGCGTGTAGTGCAAAGATGAGCAGTGTTGAGATGAACATGACCAACTGGTGATACAAATGAATATCTTTGGCCCGTAGTACAAAGATGAATATTTGATGCAAGATGTATATTGATTGATGTTACAGAGATAAAATATTAATGATGGACCGTTAAATTCATAGATGATAGTAGATTTCATTCTCTACTTAACTCTTCTAATGAATAGATATTTCCGCTGCGAATATTGATCTAAAACTTGTTGTCCATTATATTTTATCTGATTTGTTGAAGGCTAACGATAATTTGTTGTTCATTATCTTAGTCATAATATTCTTTACTGGGCTAGTTGAGCTCACCATTTTCCTTTTGTTCCATTTTCTTCTCGAAACGAGAACATAAAGAGGAACCAGTCGGGGTATAGAGTGATGGTCCTAGATAGTTGTTTTAGCAGTCCTCACTATTTTTGTAAAATAGTGCATCAATAATTATAATGAGGACTTTATTTGGGTGTAGATATTATCTAGAAAATAATATTTGTATTTAAACTCACAGTATGTGTTGTCGTATTTTACACGACAATTGTAATAACAAAGTTGTAGTTGTTTTCTATACCATGTATTTGGCGACTCAGAATGGGTGATGTATACCTATTTTGGGGGCGTCACACTTCGCCCGTAGTGCATGGATAATTCGATGATGTGGATTATTTATTGAGTTGTGTTACATCAATAAAACATTGATGATGAACTTTTAAATCATAGAAGATAGTAGATAGTATGCTTTACTTGACTCTTCTAATGGATTGTTTGTTCCATTGTAGTTAAACTTGTTGTCTATTGTATTCTATTCGTTTAACATTATTGAAGGCTAACGATAATTTATTCTGCATTATCTTAGTCATAATATTATTTACTGGGCTAGTTGAGCTCACCCTTTGCTTTCATTGTTCTCTTCAGGAAATGAGAATTAATATAGCTGGGACTAGTCGGAGAATGGAGTGACAGTCCAGATGGTTTGTGACGCCCACAAAATAGGTCTACACAACCCATTCTGAGTCGCCAGATATCACATTATAAAAATCAAATACAAACTTCATTTACAACTGTAGAACTGTCGTGCAAAATACGACAACACATAAGCTGTGAGTTTTAATACAATATTGTCTCGTAGACAATATCCGAACTCAAATTATTACAATGCCATATAAAATACAGCAGCAAATATTTCAAGACCCCAAAGAAGAACGAGAAGATTACTAACCTGCTCATTCTAATGAGGTGCACTTTTAACGCTTTCAAAGTCGGGTTCTCACCACCCTATTGTTGTTCACCAAAATCAATTATTAAGTGATGTATAAAATATGACACACACATCTTAGGTCCTCAATACAATTATATATTGCATGTCATGACGTTTTATAATGTATTGAGAAACTTCGACAGTCTCGGACCATCACACTATTCCCATGTTATCCCCGCTCGACCCAGCTACACTCTTATTACCTGAAAGGAATTGTGAAGCAAAAGGGTGAGCAAAAATAGCCCAGTAAAGAATATCATGGCTAAGATAATTAATTTATCACTAGCCTTCATCAGAATAAATCAGAGATTTAGAACATATGGTAGATAATAAAACTTTTCAACCATAGTAGCAGCGGAACGAGCAATCCATTAGAAGAGTCAAATAGACCATAAAGTCTATTATCTTCTCCACGTTAAAAGTCCACCAACAATGTTTTATCCCTGTAACATCAATCAACAGTTCCTGTCCACAACTATTCATAATCATAATTGTGATTCTAAATTCCTCTTCGCACCCAGGACGAATATAATTTTCATCACCTGTCTTTACCTGAAACATCAAAGATCATGGTTATACCAAATCACAGTTCCTATTCATAATCATACTAATAAATTCATCTTTGCACTACGGTCCAAAGATATTCATTAACAGTTCATTTTTGCACTACACGCCAAAGACATGCAACTGTATTTTTTAAAAGAGTCAAGTAGAGCATGATATCTACTATCTTCTATGAATTAAAAGTTTATTATCAGTATTTTATCACTGAGACTCAGCTTAAAAAATAATCCACATCATCAAATCATCCTTGCACTACGGCTAAGGATATTCATTAGTATCACGACCATGAATTATCCATGCACTACGGGCCAAGGATATTCGTGTTTTCACCAATGGTCATGATTATACCGAATAATCCCTGGTCATAATCATACCAACAACTGTCCATCAATGCATTACGGGCCAATGAGGACTTTTACCATATCATTTGTAACATTACGGGTCATGATTACACCGAATGATCCTTGGTCATAACCATACCAATCAATATTCCATCTATGCACGTAAGCCAAAGATGACTTTCATCACAATATAAGCATGAGGATGATGACAATGGTATAAGGATTCAATCAAGTGAGATCAAGGATAAATATTAAAGACTTTAAATTTATCCAGAGTTTAAAAATGTCCAAATTATCAACACGATACTACTTTGTGGAGTAAAACTCAAAAATAATATCCATGTATCAAAAACAATTTGTACGTAAAAGAAATAAATTTTTCAGGTGAATAGTAACCCGTGAATAATATTTCGGGAATAGTACCCCGTGAATAGTAACCCGACATGAAAAGTGCCCCAAATACTCGAGTGAATAATATTTGAGTGAATAGTAACTGGGTGAATAGTAACCCGTGAATAGTAACTCATGAATAGTACCCCGGCATGAAAAGTGCCCCGAATACCCCAGTGAACAATATTTGAGTGAATAGTAATCGGGTGAATAGTAACCCGTGAATAGTAACTCGTGAATAGTACCTCAAATGAAAAGTGCCCCTAATACTTGGAGTGAATAATATTATAGTGAATAAGAATCGGTGAATAGTAACTCGTGAATAGTACCCCGGGTGAAAATATTGATATTTAATAAGAAAGTTCAGATCAATATTTCAATAAAACGATACTGGATGAAGTGCAACACTCAAGGATATTCCAATAGTTTTAAGGATTATAGAAGCAATATTTACCATAGTAAGTTTAGATTTAAGAATATGAAAAGAAATAACATACGAAACTGCAAATGGATTTTCACCTGTCATACGGTACGTAATCCGCGTAGATAGGTTATTCCGACATATTAAAGGATGAATACAAAAAATAGTATTCCTTATGAATACGAAAGAAATATTACCCCTTACGAATACAACAAATAATATCTCTTACGAATACAACAAATAATATCTCTTACGAATACAACAAATAATATCCCTTACGAATACAATAAATAATATCCCTTACAAATACAACAAATAATATTTCTTACGAATACAACAAATAATATTTCTTACAAATACAATAAATAATATTCCTTACGAATACAACAAATAATATCCCTTACCTTAGTAGAAGGCTGGATACTGCAATAGTGAAGTAGCAGAATACTCTTCTTCTTTCTCTCTATAGTTTTTCTCTCTATAACTTCTCTTGTGAGTCTTAGTGAATTGGTGAGAATGAAAGAAGAATTAAGCTTCTTTCTATAGGAAAATGGACTAAATAGTAACTAATTCATGAACGGTCTAGATTGATTTACTATTAAAACGGACGGTCCAAATTGATTACTATTAAAACCACAACCGACGGTCCAGATTGATTTACTTTTAAAACCACCACCGACGGTCCAGATTGATTTACTATTAAAACCACCACCGACGATCCAGATTGATTTACTATTAAAACAACCATCAATGATCCTGATTGATTTACTATTAAAACCATCATCAATGGTCCAGATTGATTTACTATTACAACCATCATCAATGGTCCAGATTGATTTAACTTATTACACTTTAGTACCCTTAAATTTTTCCAAGTTTGCATTATTTTCCTCTAACTTTTGTAATTCACTTATCTTCAATAAACACATTTTTAATTCTTCAACAATTATTCATCATTAATATTATAACTTACAATATCAATAACCAGATCATTCCCAGGTAAGAGGGGGCTTTCCGATAAAGATTTCTCCTTATTGGTGCGCAATTAGGTGACCAAACCTCTTTCCTCGACAGAACTTTCTAGACATTGTCAATAATGTAAATAATAATATGAATAAATGTATTGTCTCAATTATTGATTTAATAATAAAAAAATATTATGTAGATGATACTGTGACAATAATTGAATCAAATAACGTGAGATACTATGCAACAATTACTGTAGCAATAATTGAGTAAACTGAGTGGATTCTTATGCAAGCATCAATAATCAATACCGGTGTCTTTAGTATGCAACCACGCCAGACATTCGATTTTTTACCACCGGGTATCTCAACAGTTTAACGGTAAAACTTTTGTCGTTATTTTTATAAAAAGATATTTCTGTCGTTTTCTAACTCCGACTGTTATTCCGTTGTGGGGTCCACCAATGATGGTGTCGTCGAACGAATATTCCCCGACGAAAGAATATTCTTCGACCAAACGAATATTCCCCGACACAACGAATATTTTATATCAATTTGCTTACTTGCAAAATTTTCAAATATCACCCTTAACTTTAACCTTTTATCAATTTAACCATTTACTAAATAGAAATTATAAGAAAATTGAATACTTTCATTTCATAAAATTCGGGGTCTCACATGGTTGCTATAGTAGTCCTCACTATTCTGTGAAATAGTGTGATAATAATTGTAATGAGGACTTCATTTGAGTTTGGATATTGTCTACGAGACAATATTCGTGTTAAAACTCTCAGCTTATGTTACAGGATAGTTGTATAATTAAGTTTGTATTTGTATTCTGTACCATGTATTTGGTGAATCAGAATAAGTTGCGTATACTTATTTTGGGGGCGTCACAAGGACTATTTAGTCACATGCCATGTTTGTTTGCAAGGATTGTAATCTCGGGATTATAATCTCATATAATCCATGAGATTATAATCCCAAGACTATTAATCCTAGAATTAAATAGTAATAGTCGCGTGTTTGTTTTTTATGAGATTATTCATGTTATAACTTAAAATAATCTCATGTTATATTTACTTTTTTCAAGATTAATTAAAGTATTGGATTAAAAAATATTGTTTGGACTATTATACCCTTACCAATAATAGCATATTTTAAACTTATTTATACATTAAAAAATAATAATATTTACTGATTATATATACACTCCCACCCCACCCCACCCCACCCCATCCCCACCCCCACCTCCAAACCTACACCCACACCCAAACCCCCCATCCCGCCCGCCCCGCCCACCCCACCCCACCCCACCCCAACCCATCCCACACCTCCCAAAAAATAATAATATTTACTGATTATGTATACAATCCGACCTCATGAACCCCCGACCCCTAACCCCCCATCCCTAACCCCAACCCTGTCGACCATCCCTAGCCCCCATCCCCCCCAAAAAAAATAATAATATTTTATTGAGGTTAATTTTGTGTAGCAATTTTTAATCGTAAATGGTAGGGATTATAATACTAGGTAGAACATGATGTTAAATAATCTCACATCTTAATCTATTTTATAATCTTAGGACTAATAGTCCCAAGCTCAAATTTAAAAATAAATAAGACAATTGGGATTAATATTCATATCCCAAGTGTAATCCTTGCAAACAAACATAGATAGAACTATTAATCCCATGTGTTTTGTTTGTTTTTAAATTTGAGCTTGGGACTATTAGTCATAGAATTATAAAATAGTTTAAGATGATGGATTATTTAATACTATGTTCTACCTGGTATTATAATCCCTAGCATTTGAGATTAAAAATTGTTAAACAAAATTAACCTCAATCTTTTTCTAAAATGACCATCATATCTTATAATTTCTGTTATTATTAATAACAACTTAAAACTTACTGGTACAAAGACTAAATATTAATTTTTTTTTGAGGGGGGAGGGGGGTTGGGGTGGGTACAATCAGAATTATAATCCTTGTAAACAAATAAATTTGATAGTTCCACAAGCTCATATACTCACATGAATAGTAAGCGGGACCCACCTCATGCGAGAGAAAGGACAATATTCTAACATTAATTTTAAAATTTTAATAGTACCCTAGACAAACATAAAAAAATATTATTTACATTGTTTTTTAAATCAAATAACAACCATATAAAAAACAACATCTTGTTTTCCTTATTCTTTCTTAAATTACAACACTCAAGAAGGAAACTTATTTATTTTATTCTTAGTACACCTCAGAGAAACATAAAAATATTATTTATATATATTTTTAAATCAAACAAGAAAGGAATAAAAAAAATAACTTATTTTCTTTTATTTCATACTTACCAAAAAAGTTTAATTTATTTCTTAAATTACAACATAAAAAGAAAAAAAATTTGTTTATTTTATTCTTTTTTTAATTAAAATCACAAATCGTCAAATACCATGTAAATATTTAAATTCTTCTGAATGTGTTTGATCAATTCATCTAGAAAATTATAGCTGAATCAATAAAAAGTAGTGCTGAATAATATTTTTACTTATCTACCCTCATAGATAATTAAAAATTATATTTAATATCCATCTTTTTTTACTATTGTAAACAAATTTTGTTGTTTACAATTTATTTTTTTAATTTTTTCTTTAATAAATTGGTCAATAATCAATTTAATGAATATTATTGTAGTATTTTGTTTTGGTTTTATGGATTAATAGAATGTTATTAAAAAAAATTAGTGTTTATTTCTAAAATATATTACTAATAATATATTTCATCAAAAATTATTAACAAGTTTATATTTAATGTTTTTAAATAACATTATTTATTTTTAATTATATAATAAATTTATTTTTTAAAATAGAGATACGCGTGACACGTCATTTCATCACTTCATCCACACACAGATTCTTTTCATTCGGTTTTATTAAACAAACACCTGATTCCCGCTACAACCAGACAATCAAACACATAATAATCCTGAATTGGCCGTAGGGTTTCAGATTCTACTAAGGTCCATGAATTCCGGCGCAGAAAAGGAACAATTTCTGAAGGAATTCGGTGATAATTATGGCTATCCGAATTCTCCCAAGAATATCGATGAGATTCGAGCTACCGAATTCAAGAGATTGAATGGTCAGTATCTCTATCTTCCTATATTTTATAATCGGAGATTTTCTGTATTGGGGGTTTGATAGTTTATCTCTCCTTGGCGAAATTAATTAAAATAGAGATAGGATAGTTTGAGAGATGGGAGATTTTCTGTATTGACTGATATTTGTAGTTATTTATGTTCTTGAGTTAAATTGGGAATGTGAATTTGCAGGTTCGGTGTACTTGGATCATGCCGGTGCAACTTTATACTCTGAGTCACAAATGGAAGAAATATTCAAATCTCTTACGTCTACTGTTTATGGGAATCCCCGTATCCTTCCCTAACACTTTAATTTTGCAAAAATTCTTCCATGAATACTCTGTATGCAAGCCCTATTCACGTGTGAGGATTTTTTTTTTTTTTTTTTTTACTATGTGGACGTTTGTATGTGACTTTATTTCTAACTTATAATTGACGTATAAGTTGTTTTTAAGCAGCAATTTCTTACTACTCATAAGTCATGCTAAATAAATTGGTTTGACTAAATGTAGTGATTATTTTAGCTTTCATCCTTTTGACAAATTACATCTAACCTCTCTCTGAATCTTCCTCCCTCTCTTTGGCACTCTCCCTATTTATCACTCTTTCGCTCTCCCTGGATATATTAGCAATTGTGTGAGAAGTCAAAATGATCTCCCAGTGCAGTTGGTAACATTATGCATCAAAAACAATTTTTGCTAGTGTTCTTACTCCAAATTATTGTTTCAAGTGTTGTAAGCTCTATTTGTAATTGATTGAAGATTTAATATTTGGTGTGTAGACTTTTTATATGTTCATATGTCTTGGACCTGCCTCAGTATTTTAATGATTCATTTTAATGTTTTATTAATGTTGGAATGAATGATGATTCTTATGATGGAATATTGAATCAACGTTTTTTTTATTAATGTTCTTTTTAGTAATCTTTACAATTTATTTTATGTTATAAGTCATTATCAGCAAAACACCTTCACATCTTGTTTTAAATTTTAAATTATAAGTTTGATATCATGCCATGGTATAAAAGTTACTAGACAAAGAGAATCCATTACTTTCCACAACATGTGTAACTTGGATTCAATGTCTTCAAGTTGGCAAGTTATTTTCTCAAATAACATTTCAAGTTTTACATGTTTGCTACTATCATCCTGCATATTGTACTATTGGTAGAATGAAATCATGTTCCTTTTTTTGTTTTATATTATTGAATCTGTTCGGTAGGATACCTTAAATATGGAAATTTTAGATACCCAAAATAGTGCCAGCTCTGCCACTTCTGAAATTGTAAGAGAAGCTCGCGAACAGGTAACATGTCGGTTTTGGTCAATTGTAGCACCTATCCTTATTTCTTGAGGGTTAGAGAACAAATTTTATGTTTTACTAGTAATTTTTCTAACCCTGGGTGCATACAGAGATATACATATTATAATTTCTGAAAGTGTTCAAGTCATGGTCGTGCCTTAATCAATTTATGGAGATAATAAGAGTGTTCTATACCTATGTTCTACACCTTGTGCAGGCTGCAAATGAACTGAGTTGTTCATGAACAGCTCAGTGTTCAGTTTGATTAAGTTTTAGGTTGATTAAGGTTTAGCTCAGGCTCTTTCATTTGTGAAAATCTCGAGCTTGCTTAGGCTCGGACATTTGTAAATGAACCAATCTTGAACACAATTGTTAGGCTTGTTTATTGAACGCACCAAGCTTGAACAAGGCTAAGCTTGACCCTGATCACTTGCAGCCTAGTTCTACCCATTTTGTGAAATTCATTATTTCCTTTTTCTTTTAGTGGGTTGTTTTATTTATAAATTTTGGTATTTGTTCGAATAATCATTTCGATTATTTTTGAATGTGACGCAGGTACTTCAATTCTTTAATGCATCCCCAAAAGAGTACAAATGCATATTTACTTCCGGGGCAACAGCAGCCCTCAAACTTGTTGGAGAGGCGTTCCCCTGGAGCAGTCAGAGCAGTTTTATGTACACAATGGAGAATCACAATAGTGTTATTGGAATCAGAGAGTATCCTCCTGTGATCCTGTCATTGCAAATATGCAATTACCTTTTTTTAAGCTCCGAGTTGTTGGGACAAGTCATGATATGGGCTGTAGGCCTATCGTACATATATTGTTTTCGGTACTTAAAGGTTCAAAGCATTAATCTATCAGTTCCTTAAAAAGATCATGTTCACCACTGGAAAATTCCTACCAATCCCAATCTCAAAATCTCAAAATCATGTCAAGATCATTGCATGGTCACGACCTGAAAAATCCTACTGATTTGGTTAATCATGTAGGGAAGTGAAACCTGTTCTCTTGGTTGGTTGGAGTTTGACCAAGAGATTTTCAGATAGCAATTAAGGGGTTTGAAGAAACTATTCTTCAATATTTTTTTGGCTAGTTTTACTTTAAGTTAATGCTCCTTTTCCGTGTGATCAGTTACCACTTATTATCTGTAAAATGGGATAGAATTACATTTATAATATTTTTCAAGACTTTGTGACTTCTTGTTGGCTTCAGCCCACCAACTACCATGTTGGCTCTCTGTTAGTCTCTAAGAATTCTCATTATTTCTTTTTAAATATATTGGTTTCTTTGGATTTGTCTATCCTTAATTTTCTAGATACGCACTCAGTAAAGGAGCTGCAGCCTTTGCTATAGATATTGAAGCGGCAGGACATCATGATGGCTCAAGAAGCATCGACTCTTCAATTAAAGTTTTACAGCATGATGTACAAAGGAGAAGTGAAGTTAGGCTCCTTGACGAAGAGCCTACTGGTATCTCATGAGTTTGCTGACACTTGATGTATCTTTGCAAAGTTGACCAACACTAGTTCCCCTCAACCTTTTCCTTACTATGTTTATTATTACACCTATGTTAACGGAATTACTCCCTCCGTCCAACAGTCCAATTTGACTTTTGCGCAAGAAATATGAGATTAGTGTAAATATAAAACAGGTCTCGACTGTACCTCGCACTAAGGTTCTTTTATTTCAAAATAAGGGTAAAGTGGGAACATTTGAATATTTTACAATCTATGAAGATTAGGTTATGGACATTTGAAAAGAAAACGGTTTTGGTTAACACTCAGCAGTCAACCCAAAACCAGAGTATAGGCAACTACAATTATCCAGCTTTATAATCCTATTGACTTTGTAGTTGATAAATGATGAGAATCTTTCATTTCTTTCTTTTCGAATATACTGGTTTAGAAAACAAATGAGTAGGAACTGAATTATTAATGAGTGATAATTATTGAAAATTTTGTCATACTTAACCTTATCCATGAGTAGAAACTGAATTCTTTGTCTACTTCTTGAGCATGCAAAGTTTATTATAGGGACTCAAATGATATTAATATTTTTGAATGAGTTGAGTTTAAGTTCTCTAACTGGTACTTTGTTTGTTGCAGGTAATGTCTGCAACTTATTTGCCTTTCCCTCGGAGTGCAACTTCTCAGGCGTGAAATTCAATCTCGATTTGGTGAACACAATTAGGGAAAATCCAGTGAGAATTTTGGAAGGCTCTCCATCCTGCAAGTAATAACTTAGCTACCAATTTTTGCATTAGTTATTAATTCTTTATAACAAGTGTGCGTAATAGATGTATAGCTGTTTACTAAAACATTATTATTCTATTTTATTGGTGTCTTCAGTGGAGACGGTGTCGTGAGTTTATTTTGGATTGTTTATAACAATTACCTGACTTAATGATTGGAACCAGGGGATGCTGGATGGTTCTCATCGATGCTGCGAAAGGATGTGCAACAGAGCCACCAGATTTATCCAAATATAAAGCAGACTTTGTTGTCATGTCATTCTACAAGGTATCTATTCGCAATTCCAGAAGTTGTCAAAATTATACATGAAAAATTGGTACTATTATTTTTTTTTGATAGAAGATTTGTAATATGAATTAACATTAATTGTTGGTCCATGCATCATTTTTTTCTCTGTCTAGCTATTTGGCTATCCAACTGGACTTGGAGCTCTCATTGTACGAAATGGTAAGCAATTGATTGGAAAAGATTTGTTCAGTTGATTCATAATATTAAGGATGTGGAAAATTATCATGTGCAATAGAGTATGAATGAATTGTTGATTTTTTGAAACCAACTTTTGTCTTATTTTTTCTTTTGTTGGTTATACAATAAGTTGAAAGATGATGTTAACTTTGTATGTTTGAATTTGATGTTAATATTTTATGGAATATTGATACTGCTTCATGGTAACATAGAATTCCGGTAACAATCTCTCTGTTCCAAAATCAAAATTGACTTTTCAAAGTCACAAAATCAAATTGATGTGATTTATTTTACTTTTGAAAACAACAAATCTTGTACTGAGTAGTACCTTTTACCTAGTTTTTGATTTTCATAATTGTTTTATCTAAAATTTAAAGGAATCATATCAATTTTAACTTGGAAATATCTCAAATTGACTTCAAAAAGTTAACTTATATTTATGGAATGGAGGGAATACTTTAAATTTTGCATGGTTCTGGTAAACCCAAAATTTAAAGGGATAGGAAAAAAACAAAGTCAGAAATAAATTTCTTGCCAAAGAGAAGCCATTTCTATCCAAAGAAGAGCTAATACTAAATTCAGGTTCAATACGTAGTCATACCCTCCTCTACCCAAAAGTAGTCCCATTTGCAAAAAAAATTGTTCCACAAAAAGAGTCATCTTCCTATTGATGGTAGTATTAGATGTCACAATGTCCTCAAATATAACGACACAATTTCACTACCAGGTCACCACTACTAAATGAAACACTCATTAAATGTAGGGATAAACCTGAAAGAAAAATATATCATTAAAATTGAAGTTTGCAAATTCTGTAAATGCAACTCCTTTTGTAACGGATAGAGTATTTGACAAGAATATTAACAAATTTATATACACTGTTATATTTCTAATGATATTATTGTCATTGTATGTAAATTCAGAGCAACTAGAATTTGGCGAGTGCTCTAATTCTTTCAATCTACTTGCTCATATGTATTCTTGGTATGTGGACTTTTTGTATGCAAGTCCTTGGTTAAGTTGGTTTCAAGCTTGTAGTTTCTTTCTTATGTTGTCAGTGCAGTTGAACTCTGTTTGGTTTGGGCATTATGATGTACTATGGTTTGTCTCTTTATGTGCAAGTTGGGGCTGAAAGAATGATGTATGATGTACATTGTCGAGTCATTGGCTTTTTTAAGATGACACTAATACTGTAATACAGTAGTTGAATCTTCATCTGACAATAGGTGTATTTTCATGGATCATCAATTGTTTTTCCAAAACCATATAGGCCTTTTAAGTCGGTTCCCTTTTGAGGACTTATCTTCCATTTTTCACGGTGATTCGGAAGAAATAAATAAATAAAAAAATCTTACATGTATTGCTCATCATCATCATCTAATTTTTGGAAAAGGGGTAAATACCTGTATGATTATGAATTTTGTCAACAAGCTTTGGGAAACAATGGGTTCCAGGCATAGTCAGATTTATGAGGGAATAAGTTGTAATAAGGTCCACATCCAAACATATGTATGATTGTATTTTATATAAAGTCTTAACTCTACTGATGCTAGTACCAGTAAGTTGTTTTGACTTTTTTGGGCTAAGAAGCAAGGATTCGAGTCGGGGATTTGTGTTCGTTATATGAGCATTTGGTGGTTTGGCAAATCACACAAAGTGGATTTGGCACATATTTAAATATTAAATAAATTTTATTTAGAAACATATAAACATATTAGAGATAATGTAAATACGTATATGACATTGTATAGGAACTGAACAAGGTATAATATATATTTATATATATATATATATATTATTCATAAATAAATTAGAACTCTTATTCATAAATAAAAGAAAGTAATATAAACTAAAGAAGTAATAGTTTGAAGGAAAAAAAATGGAAAGAGTCGGTAAGACACTTGGACATTGTAGAAACAAAAAGAGAAGGTAACTCAATCCGTGAAATAAAGAGCAAAAGGGAAAGAAGACTGAAGATGTACCAGTGGCCGGGAGGAAAGAATCGAGATATGTAGTAGCGCAAACTTTTAAATATCAGGTTTTCAAAACTTTAATGTGACATAACATAGGGATTGGACTAAAAGTTGGGAAACAAGTAGTCACTGGAAGAGGTAGTTCTTAATCGATTGCATCAACTAAGAGCTCTGCCGGGACCACAGATGTTAGATCCGTGAACAACTAGGGCATTTGACGCGTTTAAGTGTTGATTTTTACTCTTTAATTTGCAAACAACACAAATTGCCCCTACTGTATCTCACGTACAAATCCATCAGTGATTCCCTACCTGGCTCAGAAAAACTGAGTTTTTTTTTTGTCAAGATTCGCCAATTTGTCATTGACCATTGACTAATCTAGAAGAATCTTCATGCATCTAAATCCCCGTCGAATCTTTCCAATTCACTGAGCATATGATGAATCTTTGTTTTATTTTGGGTGATCTTGTGAGGTACAAGATGATCCACGTGCTCTTGGGACAGTGGATTGGGCTCAGGTAATTACAGAAGGTAACAGAGCAAAGCATGGTTCAAACTATTGGGCGATACTGTTACACAATATTGGTTAATATAAAATGACCATAGAAGCAAGTCCAAGAGTTATGTATCACATGATTTTTATAATGTTCTTAAATAGCAGCTTTGTATGTATTTTATTTCATTATTTTACTTATTCTTATCTTTTACTCCGTCCGTCCCATGATAAAAGTCTTTACTACTATTTTGGGTAGTCCCATGTTAAATGTTCATTTTCCTTTAATAACCAAACTTTTACACATATTTTCCTATTATACCCGTAGCATTAAATATCTCATACTTTTCTTATTCTAATTCTCTCTCCATATTTAATGACATTATTATGGGCAATTTTGTCATTTCATTCATTTTCTTAATATGCGTGAAAAGTCCACCAGGACTTTTATCCTGGGACGGAGGGAGTAGTATATATGTATAATTTTTAAATTTTTATGCAATATATAGCTCTGGGATATCGATATCCGATATCGCATGAAGAATTGATTGCCCGATATGTCTTCTGATACTTTGACTTTGAGGAACTAAGTGCTATAAGGTATGGGCGGTAGGAACCACCTCTAGAATCCTGCTTGAGTTTTGCTGCCCCTCTGGGAAATATTAACTTTGTTTTTTTTATGGCCTGGTATTCGTGTATTTCTTGTTGGCCTTGTGAGGGAGTCCAGGTTCTCTAGTTTGATACGAATAACTGATGGGACTGACTGATCCCGGATGCAGACATTAGGAATTTAATTTGAGGAGATCATAATACTCCAATCCTACATTGAAACATGCGGGGTGAACTGAACTGTATATATTCTATTAACTTGTGGTACACCAAGATGACCCAGAAGTTGTTGGGACAGTGGGTTGAGCTTTTAATTCAGGCTTGGTTTGGTGGCGCTGGTCGTTATATGAGCTCTTTTTGGAGCTTCACTCTAGGTTAATTATTTGTATAAATTAAACGTTTCACGATGTTTTGGGTTTTTTACTCTGTTTGGGTGTTAACTTGTTATTGCAACTTTAGTTGGTTATGATTCTTGTCATTCTTGTGGAGTTGATTATTTTACTAGTGGACCTAGTACCCTAAGGCTATGTTTGTTTGTAAAAATGATGGGTGAGATATGATTATTTGTACTAATTTATTACCACTCTCAATTATTTTATCCGATGATTAATCCGTTATTTAATCCCATAAACTTTGTTTTATCATTTCTAAGGCTATTTGATGATGGATTATAATCAAGTGAAAATATGGTATTATATAATCCCCCTATTGAGGTATCAAATGACTGTAGAAGTGATCAAAAATAGTTCATGGATTAAATAACGGACTAATCATGGGATAAAATAATCCGAAATGATAATAAATAAGTAATTTAGTACAAATAGTCCTATCTCATTTATCATTTTTGCAAACAAACGTAGCGTATAGGCAATTTCTTCTTGTACCTTCAAATTGAAAATTTTGTAAAGCACACTGCTTGCTACGGTATACTTATGATTTTGTGTTGAAACTTGGAATGTAAACAAACATTCTCTGTACATACTGATGCGCCTACAATGAAAATTCTTGAGATCCAATAGTTGCAATAATTCTAGAAAGCCTTTTTCTCTATTTCGAGCTAGTACTTTGGCCTGCACTTTCTACACTTTATTTAACGTTTGCAGATGATTCTAATGCAACCTAATAATTTCAATGTTGTTTGAGACAGAGATGACTTGTTCAAAATGTTATTTTCATGGGATACCAGCGAAGTCATTTAAGCTCAATTTTTTTTTTTTTTTCTTTCCAAATTATGTGTGAATGAATAAATTGTTTTCTTACTCCCCTTTCCCCCTCACTCTTTATGTTTGCAGAAGCAGTCAAGTTATTGAAGAAAACGTACTTCAGTGGAGGTTTGTGGTCAGACCTCTTTTACCAATAAAATTAAGAGGTGCTACTTTCATTCACTGTTGACTTGGTTGCAGGCACAGTGGATGCATCCATTGCTGATATTGACTTTGTGAGAAGAAGAAAAGGTGCTGAGGAGTCTTTTGAAGATGGTACCGTATCATTCTTGAGCATTGCATCCATTCACCATGGGTTCAATATTCTCAATACTTTAACGATATCTGCTATCTCGCGGTATGTCTGTTAAGCTTTTGCATAAACAAACACAATCTTTGTAGTCATCTTGGTTATGCTTTTAGATGAATTTGGGTTACCAATTCCACTAGCTACTCGTAGTAATTTTAATGGATTTTATGTAATTCTTCTTTCCAGAGTACATCTTTTTTTTAAAAAAAATTATTTTAACAGAAAAATATTATATTCGCTTTTAAGTCAACAAATTATGCTTCGGTTTTTAATGCCATCAGCTTATCTTTACGACATGTGGTATGATGATTGTAAAATCTATAATCCCCCTAACATGGGATGATCATCAAAGATAAAAGATTTACAGCATAGTGGCATAGTCCCAACCCCCACAGTGGAAATTTGGGTGCAAATCTCTTCCCTCCATAATGTTGATGATTTCAGTGATACCAAAATGACGACATGAGGAGTTTCTTATTGGCTTAATGGTCTTTTTAATATGGAGCAGTCCTGATGAATTTATTAAGTTCCATGAGCCCAGAAGTTAATTAAAAAAGGATAATATCATTGCATAATGTTTATATTTTCATTTTCAAATTGATAAAATTCTTTCTGCATTCATGGAAAGATGAGGGAACAATAAAATTAGTTCCCTTCTCTCTCATTGGAGTAAGTTCACATCCTAGTTTTTTTTCTCAGTAAATTCATTTTTGAGTTAGCATTCTCATCTTTAATTGCTATCAAGTTCAAGAATATTGGTGTGTTTTCCATGTTTTCTTACTTTTTCTTGATTGGTATGCGAATTCATAACCTGGTGTCTTCCTTGCGTATTAGTTCACCTGAAAATTACGTGTTTTGGTATGACCTATATCTTGTTATTTTCAAGGCATACAACATCACTTGCCACATATGTGAGGAATAAGCTTTTGACCTTGAGGCATGATAATGGAGGCAATGTCTGCACAATTTACGGAGTTAATTCTAAGGTCAGATATCAAAATTTAAGTTATTATTCATAGAAGTTAGTAAGACAAGCTACTGCAGCTTACCCAATTATTCAGACATCATTTTTTCAATAATAAATATGCAAGACTTCAATGGTTCTTGGAACTAAATTAAAGTCTTGAGTTACTAACCCAAATCCGATCCTGTCAAAAGGAAACTCAATTGTTGGGACAAACATAACACTTGTGGAGTTGAGGCTTTTTCTCAAATTCTTCCTCCATTAGTAGTCGGACAAAAGATAAATTAAAAGTTCTCATAATTGTTCAAGTACAAAGACTGATGTTACAAATTGTTAGTGTTGCTATTCAAGAAAACGGACAATGATGCAAGAGCTTGCATTAGTCCTTCTAAACTCCTAATTTTATACAAATCAAAGCATAAATGAAATGATTTGTTGATTCAGTTGACATCCTAATGGTTTTCATTTTTTGTTGGGATGGAAGAGAAATGAAAAATGGAGAGGTTTTAATACTTTTCCGCTTGCTCTTCATACTAAACAAACAAATACAATTCCCCTTCATTTTTCTCCACTTTCAATGTTCTTTCACTTTCCATTTTCTTCTCTAATTTTCCCTGCCCCATCCCTTCTCCTAATGAGTCAAAACCCGGAAACACTATGCATATAGAAATCACTTTTTACCTCTTAATTTCAGCTTTGAGAAGTCAAAGCACATTAGACAGATCTGATCACTTTGAATCTTCTTCCTCTTTCTGTAGTTTCTTATAATTTTCGTATATCAATTAATGAATATAGTATCATTATAACTATGTTACTGTGGTGCTGGATGTGACCTGCATTTTCTGTCAATTTTATATTTTTACCTGGAATTTTGAAAGACTTGTGATATTAGTTTGAATTTCCATTTTTAGGTGCCATGTAATCATCTGGGTCCAACTGTCTCATTCAATTTGAAGAGGTCAGATGGGTCTTGGTTTGGCTACCATGAGGTGGAAAAATTGGCTTCCCTATCTGGAATCCATATACGGGTAAGATTCGAGGAACAATTGTCTCCTTATATATATATATATATATATTCTTATAAAGTCCCCATTGGACAAGTAAAGCTTTGCAGTCCTATATATGAACCCTGTTGGCTAATTAAATTACCAGAACTTTTTTTGGACTGAATTCATCGACATGGTATTAGAGTAGGAAATGTCATTCATGTGAATGCCTTAATGGGCAATTAATGTACGGGTTACTTCTCGTCTGCTATGAATTGTTTGTGTTCTTGGCTCATGGAACGCCATGTGTGAGGGGCATGTTAAGAAACAAGTTATGTTTTGCGGTCCTACACATACAGTATAGGTTTGTTCGTGTACTAGCTTATGGTGCGTTTGGAGGTCCAAACGCATTTGAGAATCTTGTTCGTTTAAAAGTAGCTTATTCCTAATGCAATTTATTTAACTCACAAACACTTCAACACAAAATTCATTCTTAATCGTGTTTTTTGCTCATCTATTTCAATATATGTGATCCACTCGTGCTCCCTCATGTAAATGTATAATCTTTTTGCTGCCTACTATTTCTATGAATTCTTGTTGTTTCATTCACCTAGTCCACTCCTTAAAGTATTCAATTGAGGTATCATTATAATATATATGATACTCACCTATGACTGACATATTCTTTCTTGATCTTCCTCCTCCATCCTCTCTCCTCCCGCAGTGGAGAAATGA
This sequence comes from Panax ginseng, assembly GCA_020205605.1. Taxonomy (NCBI): domain Eukaryota; kingdom Viridiplantae; phylum Streptophyta; class Magnoliopsida; order Apiales; family Araliaceae; genus Panax; species Panax ginseng. Next base: position 35,074,742 of record CM035137.1, read on the forward strand.
GTTCTTTTAAGGACTAACCATGCTATTGAAGTTTAATTATATAAATTATGTGAGGGACATTAAGAGAAATGCCTTGCAACCCCCTCAATCCATTAAAGATTATTCACGTTGTCTTTTTGGGTTTTTTTCCACTTTGACAAATTATTGGTCCAGAGTTCCTGTTAGGGTTTTCCTAACCTAAGTTGGAGAGATGAAAGATTTGCAGGGAAAAGAGATTATTGGATTAAACATTGAAAAGCAGAAGAAAATAGGTGGGAATGACTTGAGCAGTTAGAGTTCTCCTATATTGGGGAAGAATCGGACAATAATCGATCTTGTACTGGAAAAGGTTACCCCACCATGTCATTAACCAGGGTATTTTTAGAGGTCAATGGTCCTTGGTCACGTGCTGTTAGTTGCCCCCATACACTGCTATGATGAAGCTAAGTGGTTATAATTTCCCTCTCGACAACCCATGTCTTTCTCTCAATCAATCCAATCCCTTAATCAATAATTCCAAGCACTTTGTGCCTCAATGAGTTTTCTGCCAATAG